>CAUYUJ010016846.1:229764-259998 GCA_963575745.1 Prorocentrum cordatum | reverse complement strand
TGTGCTGTGGCATGGCACGGGAAATGACGCCAGCGCTGCAGCGGGAGCACGATTCGAAACGGGCGGAAGCGCGGAAATGAGGCCAGCGCTGCAGCGGGAGCACGATTCGGAACGAGCGGAAGCACGGAAATGAGGCCGCTCTTATTTTTTTTTTGTTTTTTTTATATTTTAGAGGGAGCACGCTTCGGAACGGCGGGGCCCGAAAATGAGCCGTGCGCCTCGGCGAGAAGCAGCATTTTTAAACAACACTAGCGAATACCCGTTTCCCGCGAATCTGGGTGTTAAAAAACAATACGCGGGGGCGGTGTCGGATATCTGTCGGACGCATCAGGGGAGTGGTTGAGAGTATTTTTTCAAATTGTGTAATTGTAGTGGAGGAGAGAGTAGTAAGCGGAGGAGGTAGGAGGGAAGGAGGAGGAGGAGCAGACGAATCGGAGGAGGAGGAGGACGAGGGGAGGGGGAACGACGCAAGAGGCGGAGGAGGAGGAGGAGCAAGAGGAGGAAGGGGAGGAGGAGGAGGAGGAGGAGGAGGAGGAGGAGGAGGAGGAGGAGGAGGAGGAGGAGGAGGAGCAGGATGGTGGAGGGCGGTGCGAAGGCTGATGCACCTTTTGTGCCCCCCCCCCTTTGTAAGCAACGCCACGTCAGAGGAGAGGTTCGAGGCTTTCGTGCGTTTTCGTAAGCTCTCGGCGGCCTTCAGCAGAGGGCGCTCCGAGGGTGTCCAGTTCGTCCCGAACGGCCGACGGAGGTTTGATTTGTGACCCACTGGGCAACGTTAGGGTTTGTGGACAGGCTCAGGGGGAGGTGCACCGACCCCCAACCGCCCACTGATCGCCGCTAGGAACTTGATAACGTACGCACTGACCCCCATGAGCGTGCGGATTCACCATCGGGGAGGGCCTATCGCCAGTAGGTTGTCGATGTATCGGTGGTTCCAGGTCGATGTTTCCCCCTCTGAGCTGGGGTGCCCCCCCCTTGCCCCCCACCAGGGGAGTGGGGGGAGCATCGTCGCGCGAGGCCAGGGCCAGGATAGCTCGTTTCGGAGCGTTCCCGAGCGCTCGGTTCCGGAATGATCTTCGGAACGGTCGCGGCGCCCGTGTCAGCTTATATCGCCGCGGTCAGCAGCCATTTTGTGTCCAAAGTTCTCACGTAACTATGCGGGCAATATGTGCATCAATGTACACAGCAGCTTCGAGTTTCGGGCTCCCTTCCCCAGACACCCGATGCGTACTGCGTCTGCATAACAACCTCCCCAGAGGCTAGATTGTTTTCTATATCCACTGCGCCTCGGCCTCTTGCCGCCACCCGAAGACGCAGTGCCCGCATAATTAAGTGGGCCCTACGGTGTGAGCTTGTGTTGTTGTTTCCCGCTGGTGACAAGGTTGTACATTCGTGATGTACAAGACGTGCACCACCAGTTTCAAGTTATAGTTGTTGCTATCGTGGGATGTTTTTTTTGTGCCAACCTCGAAGAAGAGGACGGAGGACGATGGGGAGGAATGGGGTCAAGGAGGAGGGTGAGGAGGGGGAGGAAAGAGCAGGAGGATAGTACAAGCAGTAAGGAGGATGAGAGGAAAGAGAGGAGGAAAAGAAGAGGAGAGGGATACCGAGGAGATGGAGGAGGAGGAGGAGGAGGAGGAGGAGGAGGAGGAGGAGGAGGAGGAGGAGGAGGACGTGGGGATGATGCGGATAGGTCGGAGGGATCGGGCGGAGGAGGACGGCCCGAGCTGGCGGATGATGGGGACCAGCGTAGACGGAGAAGCGAGGAGCACAGTCGAGTTCGATCAATAGGTCGACCCAGCCAAGCCAAGGATATGCTGGTGTCCTGTGTTTAGCGGCCCTTGCCTTCCACGTTGCCGTGGCAATGTGTCCCTCGGAAGGGTCTTGCGTCCTCTCGTGCTTCCACTCCAGTCGAACTCGGCCGCAGGGCCAGGAAGGCGATGACGCGTCCGACGAGGGCGAGGACGACGAGGGCCACGAGCGTCATCCACGGCGGCGGCGGTGTCGCCGGCGCCAGGCCGGCCCGACCGCCGCCCGGGGCTCGCGCACGGCGGCGTCGGCGGCGACAGGCCGCGGTCGCCTTCGGAGCCGCTGCTGCCGCCGACAGCCGCCGCCTCCGTTGCCGTCGTCGTTCGTGGCCGTCGTTCGTGGTTCGTCCCTCTTCGCGGTGCGATCGAAACAGGTACGTCAATAATTCGTACGTGCGATCGAAACAGGTACGTCAAGAATTCGTGCGAAGGCCGACGGCAGTTGTTGCCCATTCTGAGCAGGGATCGCTGTCGGCGTCGCCGCGAACGTTGCCTGCTGAATCTACAGAAAGCCGTTTGCCCAGCAGCGGCCGCTGTTTGTTCTGGACAACACTTGATGTTGGGCATCGTACCCGTTTTTTCCGTACCATTTACAGGAGGCGTCCATATTTTGATTTTTGTGGTTATGTTTCTTCGCCGCTGCCGAGCGGGGGATGGGACGTTGAGGCGGCGGATGATGATGATGATGATGATGATGATGATGATGATGATGATGATGATGATGATGATGATGATGATGATGATGATGATGATGATGCTGATGCTGATGCTGATGCTGATGCTGATGCTGATGCTGATGATGCTGATGCTGATGTTGTTGATGATGATAATGATGATGATGCTGATGATGCTGATGCTTATGATGATGCTGATGCTGATGCTGATGCTGATGATGCTGATGCTGATGCTGATGTTGATGCTGATGCTGAGGATGAGGATGAGATGAGGATGCTGATGATGATAGTGGTGGTGATGATGATGATGATGATGATGTTGATGATGATGATGATGATGATGATGATGATGATGATGATGATGTTTATGATGCTGCTGCTGCTGCTGCTGCTGCTGCTGCTGATGATGATGATGATGATGATGATGATGATGATGATGATGATGATGATGATATGATGATGATGATGATGATGCTGATGCTGACGCTGACGCTGATGCTGATGCAGATGCTGATGCCGATGCTGCTGATGCTGATGCTGATGCTGATGCTGAGGATGAGGGTGAGGATGAGGATGATGATGATGATGCTGATGATGCTGCTGCTGCTGATGATGATGATGATGCTGATGTTGATTGTGTTCTTGTGAGGATGATGATGCTGATGCTGATGCTGATGCTGCTGCTGCTGTGCTGAAGATGATGATGATGATGATGTGATGAGTGTATGATGATGATAATGATTGTGTGATGTGCTGATGTGATGGTGGCTGGTTGGTGATGATAAGGTGGTGGTGGTGGTGGTGGTGATTTGATGAGGAGGAGGAGGGAGGAGTGAGGAGGAGGAGGAGGAGGAGGAGGAGGAGTTGAGGAGGGGAGTTTGAGGGAGGAGGAGGAGGAGGAGGAGGAGGAGGAGGAGGAGGAGGAGGAGAAGAGGAGGATGAGTTGGAGGAGGCGGAGGAGGAGGAGGAGAGGAGGAGGAGGAGGAGGAGGAGGAAGAGGTGGAGGAGGAGGAGGAGGAGAGGAGGCGGAGGAGGAGGAGGAGGAGGGGGAGGAGGAGGGGGCAGAGCTCTTCCCCTCCGATCCTCGTCCCCTATGTCCCTTCGGCGACAGCTCGGCCCAGTCCCGGGGCTCCCGAGCCGGGCGCCAGCGGCGCCTCTCGCAGACCGCGGCCTCGTCGTGCCTTGCGTCCTCTCCTCCGCGCCGCCGCGCGCCTGCGCGGGCCTTGAGCGGCGAGGAGGAGCAGGAGGAGCAGGAGGAGGAGGAGCAGGAGGAGGAGGAGGAGGAGGAGGAGTTGGAGGAGGAGGAGTTGGAGGAGGAGGAGGAGGAGGAGGAGGAGGAGGAGGAGGAGGAGGAGGAGGAGGAGGAGGGTGAGGAGGAGGAGGAGGAGGAGCAGGAGGAGGAGGAGCAGGAGGAGGAGGAGGATGAGGAGGAGGAGGAGGAGGAGGGCCGGGATGGATGCGGCGCCTCGGCAGCGGCTCGGGCGGCGTCCGAATCGGACGGCCGCCGAGCGCTGGGCGCAACATGCGCGGGCGCAAGACCGCGCGACACCCCACTTTGAGCCAGGCCATCGGCGATGTCGAGGCCCACGGCGGCTGCCTCGGCTCGGCCAGGCGCTGCGCGCGGCGCTGGCCCATCCTCGCGAGGCTCTTGCTGGTGCTGCTTGAGGTGGTCCTGCCGAGCCGCAGGTTCGTGGCGACGCGGCGCGCTGCCGGAGATGTGTGGGCTTCCTCTCCTTCCCACCCTGCAGCTAAGTCGGGCCTGTCCCTCTACAGGAGGACTATTCAACAATAGTCAACAAATTGTCTGGGGACATTTGTCTGAGTATTTTTTTGACCATTCTTGAATTTTGTTTTTACTTGAGCTTTTCGTCCAACATCCCCCTGTAGGGGAACATGCCCGACCCAACGCTACAGTCGAGCTTGATTAGTAGGTCGACCCTTCCAAATCAAGGCCCTTGCGTCCTCTGTTTCGCGACCCATGCCTTCTGCATTCCTACGGCAACGTGGCCCTCGGAAGGGTCTCGTGTTCTCTTGCGTGTCCTCTCCAATCAAGGTCGACCGTACCGGAGCCGATGTCCGTGCTGATGGTGTGGTGCTGGTGGCGGACCTCAGGCCGACGTGGTTGCCGCGGGCGTGCTTGGGCCCCTTCCCCGTTCCTCAGCGCTGTGCTCGTGGAGGCTTTGCTGACGGTGCTCTCGATGAGAGTGGGGCTGATCAGGGTCTCGGAGGTTTTGCCGCAGAGGCTGGATGGAGCTGGAGGCGCGGGAGGGGCGGATGGAGCTGGAGGCCCGGGAGCGTCCGCCATGCAGCTGCGTTCGGTGCCCTTAGTGTTTTGCCGCCGAGGCGCCGCTGGCTGCTTTTGCAACGCGCACGGGGGCCGTGTGTTGCGCCTCACGTTGGGTCATCCCAGGGGCCATCCCAGGGGCCATCCCAGGTGCCTCTTAGTGATTCGAGTTGGTAGTAGTTGCCTCGTTGTATTCGATTTTTTGTGAACATCGTGTGCCATAATTTGTCCCTGTTGGCGGTTTTCCCAAGCTTTGGGGCCCGTGCTACATTACCAATGTATCATGGACCACCTGAGGTTCGCGGCTTTCTTTTTTGTTCACAGTCCGCCGAAGAAGTCAGCAGACTTCACGGGCTGTTGAAGGATTCAGCCAGACTTTGCAGACGGCCCGGGCCCGATGCAAGGCTCCGCTGGAGCCCGTCGCCCTGGCGAGGCTCACTACGATGTGCGCGCGCAAGCCTTTGGCGGACGCCTCGGAAACACCAGCGAGGTCGAGGCCGCCATGCAGGCCGCTGGCCCGAGGCCTCCGTGTTGTTCCCGGCGCTCCCCTGCGTTCGCGGGCTTGGTGGGCCCCGGCCTGGCGGCTGCAGCAGCATCCCGGTGCTGGGCAGGTCGGGCTGCTCCGGCGTGGACCTCATTGCGCCATCCACCTTCGTGAAGCGGCGCTTGGCAGTGTGCCTGGCCATGAAATGCCCACCCCCCCAGGCCGCGCCCCGTGCCATGCGTGATTAGTCGTGACTCTCGCTGGGCTCTCGTCCCCCCCCACCCTCCCTTTGGTGCGGCATTCCGCGTCCGACGCTGGGGGGTCTGAGGGCCTGAGGGATCTTACAGTCAGGCCGAGGCATAAGATCGAGGTCGGCTCGGGAAGGGTACCCTCGTGCTCTTCGTGCTTGTTGGCGCTGTCTTTGTGCATCCTGGGGAGGGCACCCTTGGACGTTCTGTGTGTTCTGGCTGGCTTGAGGGTCCCATGTTCTTGAAGGTTTTTTTTTTTTTTTTTTTTTTTTTTTTTTTTTTTTTATATATATATATGGTTACGACTGTACAGGCAAGCCGCTGAAATAAGGAACGCTTTGGGCTCAGGAGGGGCTCGGCTTTTCGAGCCCTTCCTCAGGTCCAGGTCGGGGAACCCCGTCTGTGGCCGAGGTTCGCCGCGGCCTGGAAGCCCCCCTCGTTCCTTATTTGGGGCTCCTTGTGGTAGCACGACGGCTGCAGTTTTGCCCCCCGGCAGCCTGGGCACGGTGGCAGCCCTCGGTGGCGCGCGGGGCGCGCTGCTGGCCCGCGGGCGGGCGGGGGAGTAGGCAATCGCACCAGGCTCGCACCTCGGGAGTCACCAGGAGTCCTCCCTCCCCTCCCTACGCCTTCCTTCCACACAGCCCTCTCCCTCATCCCTCCTCTTCCCCTTCCTCCTCCTCCTCCTCCTCCTCCTGCTCTTCCTCTTACTCCATCTCCTCCTCCTCCAGAGAAGGCCCAGGGGCACCCGAGTGGGTCCCCACCCCCGTCACCAAGGGGGACCCCGGAGCGTTGGGGTTATGGTCCCGGGTCCTCAGCCACGAGAAACGCCACTTACCGGACACAGCTTCTTGGAGGACTGGGCCCGTGGCACTCCGCGTTCGAGTGTAAGTTCCAATTATGAGTTAACGTATGTAGCGCCGACTCCAAAATGCAAAGAGAAATGCAAGCAGGGGCGGTCGGAAGGGGACGGGAGGAACAGGGGGCAGGGCGCTGCAGTCAGGGGCGGCCAGCCAGAAAATAAGGAGGGCAAGGGGGCCGACGGGGTGCACGTGGAGCGTCGTCGCCTGTCGGGGGCGTGGAATTCCGAGAACGGTGTTCTGGGAGTCCCCAAGGGGGGAAGAAGTTCAACTTGTGGGTGGGGCCCCTTCTGGTCGTCGACGCCGTCGTAAATGCATTGCCGCACAAAAGAAATCAATGTGTAAACACGCTACAACATGAAGTAAACCCGCCACAGAAGGAATCAGTCTGCAAATCCACCACACAAAGAATCAATGTGTACATCCGCCAAAAAAGAATCAATGATCAAATCCGCCATAAAAAGAATCAACTTGGAAATGAAGTCTTTACAAAAGGTTTCCGATTGAAATCCCTGACACAAATAATCCTATTGAAAGTCTCGACGAAAGGAATCCCATTTGAATTCTGCACAAAAGGGATCCGAGTGAAATTCCTGACAAGCGGGATCCTATTCTTGAAAAAAGGAATTCTATTTGGATCCTTGACAAAAGGAATCTTTTTATTATTGCAATCCGCAACAAAAGGAACTCGATTGAAATCCTTTCCACAATCAGCCCGATTCAAATTCTTTACAGAAGGAATTAGATCGAAATCCGTTTGTACAGAAACAGTTCTATAGAAATCCTCGATGAAGGAATCTTGTTGACATCCGCAACACAAGGGATCCTGTTGAAATCCTTTATAAAAGAAATCGGCCTCACCCGAATTCCAACGTAATCTCTTCCTCAGTTTTAAATATTTATCAAAAGATCGGAAAGAGCGTGTTCTACCGCTGCTGGCGGAAAACTGGGGGGGGTCACTACCGGTTCGAACCCCTCCCCCCCCCCCCTCCGGAAAACCGGAGGGGGGTCCTCCGGAAAACCGGAGGGGGGTCACTACCAGTTCGAACCCCTCCCCCCCCCCCCCAGCTCATCATGAAAAGGGGGGGGGGTCACTACCGGTTCGAACCCCCCCCCCCCCCTCGAAAACCGAGTGGGGGTGCGGACAGAGGTGGGGACGGTGTTGGTGGGACAGTGGTGAGGGGACAGCGGGACAGTGGTGGGGACAGTGGGACAGTGGGACAGTAGAGGGCCGGTAGTGGTGGGGACAGTGGTGGGGACAATGGTGGGAACAGGGGGGACAGTGGACAGTGGTGGGGACGGTGGTGGTGGGGACAGCGGTGTGGGCACAGTGGGAATGAGGTGGAAACAGTGGGACAGTGGAGGGTACAATGGTGGTGGGGACAGTGGTGAAGGCGGTGGCGAGGACGGCGGTGGGACAATGGGACAGAGGTACAGTGGGGACAGTGGTGGGGACAGTGGGGACAGTGGTGGGAACAGTGGGACAGCTCAGTGGGACAGCGGCGGAGTCAGTGGGACAGTGGGGACAGTGGGGATAGTCGGGCAGTGGTTGGGGCCGTGGAGACAGTGGGGAGAGTGGAATTGTGGTGGGAACAGTGGTGGGGACAGTGGGGACAGTGCGACAGTGGAGGGGGCACTGGCGGGGACACAGTGGGGACAGTGGTGGTGAGGACAGTGGTGCTGGGAACAACAGTGGAGGATGTGATGCGGACGGTGGTAGGGACGGGGAGTCGTTTGCTGGCGGTGAGTGGGGGGGCGGGGGGAGGGGTTCGAACCGGTAGTGATCCCCTCCAGTTTTCGAGGGGGGTGGGGGGGGGGGTTCGAAACGGTAGTGACTCCTCCGGTTTTCGGATCGGAGGGGGGGGGGGGGGGAGGGGTTCGAACCGGTAGTGACCCCCGCGGTTTTCGAGGGGGGGGGGGGGGGGGGGGGGGGGGTTTAGGGGGGGGGGGGTTTTGCCGGGGGAGGGGGGGGGGGTTCCAGCAGGGGGGGGGGGGGATTTTCGGAGGGGGGGGGGGGCGACCCCGGGGCTCCGGAGGAAAAGGTTGGCAATTTTCCACAGTAGAGCGGCGGTGGATCACGCTCTCTCAAAGATCGAAAGCCAGGTTTCGCTTGTGACTCCCCAGGATTTAGAATCAAATGATTTCGGCCGGCGTGCGCTTTCAGGAAGTATCAGGCGAAACTTGTTTTTTGATCGAAAACTAGTGATCAACAAACAGAAACCACAGTTTCGCTTGATAGTCTCCGAACATGCACGCCAGGCGAAATCATGGGATTCCAAAAATCTGAAGGAGTCAGGCGAAACTTGATCTCGATTGAAAAAAAATTAGGCGGGGAATGATATTATGGTAGAATTCTGGTGAGGTCCACCACAAAAGGAAACGTACTGACATTCTCTACAACAACGAATCCGAGTGAAACCCCCTACGTAAAAAATTCCATTGCAGTCCCCTACAAAAGGGATCCCATTGACATCCTCCACAACGAGAATTTTATTCCATTGTTCTACAACAGGAACTCATATCACAATCGCGAACAAAAGGAAGCCGATCGAAATCCGATCCAACATGAGACGTGTTGGAGTTCTTTTCAGAAAGAGTCCTCGCGAAACCTTTCACAACATCGAACTCTTGTGACATCGTCTACATCATAAATTTTGTTGAACTCATCTACGCATGGAATCCTATTCACATCCTCGTAAAACAACAAGAGTTCTCTTGAGCTCCTCAACAGCAGGAATCCTAGTGAAATCTTCCACACAAGGAGGCGTCTTGAAATCGCTTACAACCGGAATCATACCGAAACCCTTTTTTACAAACATGAATTTGATTGGGAACCCCTGCGCAGGGACTTCCATTGGAACCTTTTACACAAGGCATACTAGTGATGTCCTCTGCAGCAAGGAATTGTATTGAAACCCTCTGCAAAAGGCGTTGTACTGAAACCTCTTACAACGGATAATTCCGCGGTGTTTCACCGCGAAAGGTTTTTGATGCAAACACCCTGTACTGATTTATTTAAGGAATAGGTTTCCGACCCCCCCACAACAATATTACGCCTCTGCCGCCGCCGAAGCCCTTCTCTGGCCACGGGTCTGGTGGAGGTGGATGTGGTGGTGGATTCGGCCCTTCCTACCACCACCAATCACTTCTACGAGTGCTTCTGCTCATGCTGCAGCAGATGCCACCACGTCTCCACTAACACCAGCGCTACCCCACAACAAAGACTAAACCGCCACCACCGCCACAACCCATTCTGGGCCATGATGATGGGGGTGGTGGTGATTATGGCTGCGTTGGTGGAGGCGCCCCCAATGCCACCACCACCAACACTTCCACATTCTACGAACTGATACATGTACGACTGCCGAACACCACCACGTACTCCCACAACTGTTGTTAGCAACCATGCTACACCACTGTCGCTAGAACCGTTACTCTGCCACCAGCGGTACTCTACCGCCACCGCCGCTACCCGTTCTGGGTCAGGAGTGGAGATGGTGGCGGTTTTGCAAACCCTTCGGACTTCCAACACCACAAGCACCCACGTCTGTCGACACGTTGGGGCGGATGCAGCCACCGCCAGCACAATTGCCTATGCCGCCGCACATCCGACCCCACCACCATCACCAATATTCTTTCTGAGTAAAGGGGGTGGTGGTGGTGGTGGTGGTTGCGGTGGTGGGTGCGGTCCCCTCCCACTACCACCAGCACCTCCATCGAGGGAAGTGGATGGCCAGCAGAAAGAGAGAGATAGGAGGATGACGGTAAAGCCGTGCAGTTGCGCAAGTTTCTATTGCTGCAGTTACCGCCACAATTGCATCAACCACGGCCGCCACCCTGCCCAATCGCCAGTGCCACTGCCCTTTCTTGGCCAAGGATGGCGGCCGCAGCAGTGAATGCGATGGTGGATGCGACGCCAACCTACCAACGCCAGCACTCAAGTTCACGAGTGCCTTTTCTGACGGTGCAGCTGCCAGCCGCCACCATCGCTTCCATCACCGCAACCACTTCGCCATCATCGCTGCTTCGCTGCCACCACTTCCACCCGTTCTGGGTAAGGACGTGGTGGCGGTGGTGAGGGTAATGGTTGTGGTGGTGGCGGTGCCGCCATTGCCACCACCATTACCAAGTTGTACTAGTACGTGTGCGGCTGGTTCCACTACCGCTGCCACCGCCATCACCTACATCACACCACCGAACTTTGTGCACATGGGGGATGGCAGCAGTTGTGGTTGTGGTGTGGTAGAGGCGTCTCTTCTCCACTCGCCACCATCACGCCACCAATGCCTGCGAATGCGTCCACTGCTGTTGTTTGTACCGCCACCACCACATCCGCCACCACCAGTGCTCCCCCCTCCCCCCTCTATCCCGCGGCCAACACACTGCCTTTGGCAGGCGATGGTCGCGGTGGCGCTGGAGGCGATCCCCAACTACCACTACCGCCGCATCCGCCAACACCCGTTAATTCTTCCACGGCTGTTTCTACCACCATTTTATATACTACTCCACCGACTGCCCCGCACCCTTTCAAGGTCATCGGGAGACGCGCAATTGACTGCGACGAGTGTGACTGCGACCCCATCAACAAATTGTGGATAATCCTTTTATTGCTGCTATCACCACCACCACATCCACCATCACCACCACCGCCAATACCATTCCATCGCCACTGGGTAATGGGCGTGGCGGGGATGGTGGGGCCTCCGCTTCTACCACTGGAACCGCCACATTCAACACGCCATCTCATATGGTTAAACCGTAATTCTTAAAGCCAGAATCGAAACCACGAAGCAAATCTTAAATCAAGTCCACAAAACAAACCACAGCGGTATGTACAAGTGTATTTATTGCCCACCATGGGGGGCGGGGGGGGGCGGGCTCGGGGACCTCGTGGGCCGTCTTGGAACGACGGGTCGCCGAAACAACATGACAAGGCAACAAGGAACATCAATGATATGGGGGGAGGGGTAAAAAGAAAGAGAGAGGGAGAGATATCGTAAGGATGAGGAGGACGATGACGCCGAGGAGGGTCGGGGGGGGAAGGACGAGGAAACGCATGGGGAGAAGGGATGGGGAAAAGGAGGAGGAGGAGGCTGAGGAAGAGGAGGATGGGAATGCATCTGGTGATGCAGGGAACACGGAAGAGGAGGGAGAAGATGGGGGAGGATGGCTGGAGGGGGAGGAGGGGGAGAGTGCCGAAGAAGCGGATGAGGAGGAGGAAGGGGAAAGGATGAGAAGGAGGAGCCTCTGTAGCGGCAAGACGAGGAAGAGGAGGACGGTGAATCGGACGAGGAGCAGCAGCGGGAAGAGCAGGATGGAGAGATGGAGAAGGAAACGGGTGGCGAGGAGGGGGGGGCGAGGAGGCCACCCCTTCCCCGTCAGTAGCATGCGTGTGCTCACGCTTGCGATTATGCATGTATGTGTGGACGACTATGTGGAGCCGCATTATATACAGATTCCCCGATGCTAAAAGGTCAGGCATTGCTTGGTCATCTGAATTGTCATCTTGATACGGCGTTTGCGGCCACGGGGACTCCCAGAACACCCCGGCCTCCAAATTCGCGGGGGTGGAAGCGCTGGCCGTCGGTGGTGGCGCTGGCGCTGAGAGCAGCGGTGGTTGTCGTGGTCGGCGCCGGCGGTGGGTCGGTGGTGCTGCGTGTGGTGGTCGTGGTGGTCGTGGTGCTCCCGCCGCCCGTCTCCCCCATTCCCCTCCCTCCTCCCTCCTCCCCTCTCTTCCCCTCCCTCCCCTCCCTCCCCTCCCTCCCTCCCGCATTCCTCCTCCCTCCTCCCTCCCCCTTCCTCCCTCCCCCCATTCCCCTCCCTCCTCCTCCTCCCCCCTCCTCCCTGCTCCCTCCTCCCCTCCCTCCCTTCCTCCCCTCCCTCCCTCCCTCCCTCCCTCCTTCTCCTCCTCCACCTCCTCCTCCTCCTCCTCCCTCCTCCTCCTCTTCCTCTTCCTCGTCATCGTCGGCTCGTTGCTGCCTCGGCCGCTGCCACGGCTGTCACCGTCCTCCGTCGCAGCCATCCAGTCCATCGCGCCGTCTCCTTCTTGTGACCTGGCCCCCGAACGCAGGCCTCGCCACGTCTTGAGTTGTCGTCGTCTGTCATTGTCTTCGTTCGACCTTCGTTGTCGTCTTTCGCCGTCGTTCGTCCGTCGTCGCTTTCGTCGTTTGTCGCTTCCCTCCTCCTGACTTGCTCGCATCGTTTTTCGTCATCGCATCGTCCTCCTTACTCATTTCACTGTCTCTGTTCCTTATCCCCGTGCACCTCCCAGCATGAGGACCTGTAAGCTGAAGAGCTCGACATTTTGAGGTCTGTAGCTTCGAAGCTTCGTGAGTTTTGTGACGCGCCTGGTACCTGGCGTGGCGAGCGAGGGGTGCCTCCTCGAGGTGCATTCAACCCGCATAGTAAAGTTGAGCGATTTTCCAATGTTACCCTTGCATCCCTGGCCCATTCCCACTCGGCCCATCCCACTCGGCCCATCCCACTCGGCCCATCCCTGACCCAATGTTTTCCTTCCCACTCGGCCCATCCCTGGCCGCTTTCACTGGCCGCGCCCCGCTCGCTGGGTGTCGGCAGAGCCTTCCAAGGCCCTTGCATCCTTATCGTGCGTGCTTGTTATACGGGTTGACTCTAGTCTCCAAGTCTCCTGCGCCCTGTTCTTCTTCCACCCCCTCTCTCTCTCCCCCATCCTCCCTTTGGCTCCCATTTTCCCACATTCACCCCTCCTTCCCTCCCTCCTTCCCCCCATTGGCCCCCGTCGTCCTCCCTTCCCCCCCCTGGCTCCCATCTTCCTCTCCCCCCCCTCGCCATCCCGTCCCTCACCCCTGTTGTCCCTCCCCTCCCCCCGCCCCTTCCCTCTTGCCCCTTGCCTGCCCTCTTCCGCCCTCCGCCCTCCCTTCCCGCCTCGCCCCTCCCCCCTGCGTGGCCGCCCTTCCTCCCCTAACAGGGTCGTTTTTTTTCGGCCAGATAGCGCCTCCTGCAAGTGACCCAATTGAGGGAGGTGCCCAGAGGCAATTCTCTACGAGCTGCGAGCAGCCTGTGGGGACCTCCCGCAATTGCACGCTCATTCACGGGAGGTCCCCAGAGGCCGCCAGGACTGCGGTTCTTGGAGCCTCCGGGGACCTCCCGCAATCGAAGCCCCCCAGAGGCCGCCAGGACTGCGGTCCTGGGAGCCCAAATGAGCGTGGAATACTGCGGGAGGTCCCCGCAGGCTGCTCGCAGCTCGTAGAGAACTGCCCCTCCTGGCACCTCCCTCGAACCGGATCACTCGCAGGAGAAATGCCCGGCGGGGCAGCAGGGCCCCTCCCCGGAGGCAGCGCGCGACTGACCGCGGAGCCCGTGCCCGTCGTCCTGCTGAGCGGCTTCCTGGGCACGGGCAAGACCACGCTGCTGAAGCACTGGCTGGAGAACGCCGAGGCGCCCCCTTGTCGACCAAGAAACGGGCGACCCCACCCCGCCTACTATATACAAATCCTCGCTAGAGTACAGCGTGAATTGGTTTGGGAATTATGTATTGTAGCGCGCACTGTGTGCAAGTAAAGTAATCATTGTGACTGACATTAATACTGCAGGCCCAGAATACGAATAATATGATTAAAGCGTGACTTTCGAGAGCATCCAGAGTTGCAGGAGTTGGGGAGGATTTGGGAGCTGGGGAGGAGTCTACACGGAAGAAAAACAGGAGTTGGGGAGGATTTGAGGATTTGGGAGGATTTGGGAGCTGGGGAGGATTCTACGCGAACGAACGGTTGGGGGATATTTGGGAGTTGGGGGGGATTCTACACAGGAAAAACAAGAGTCGGGGAGGAGTTTGGACGCTGGGGGGATTTGACAGATGTGGAGGGTTCTACACAGAAAAAAGCAAGAGCTGGAGAGGATTTGGGAGTTGCGGAGGATTCCACACAGAAAAAAAACATGTGTGGGGGAGGATTTGGGGAGTTGGGGAGGAGCTTACACAGAAAAAGTAGCAGGAGTAACACAAACATGAATAACCAAAAACAGGACTTGAGGAGGATCTGGGAGTTGGGGAGGATTCTAATTTGAAAAAAAACAGGAGTTGGGGAGGATTTGGGAATTCGGGGGGATTCTACAGAGAAAAAAACAGGAGTTGGGGAGGATGTGGGGGGTGGGGGAGGATTCGACACAGAAAAAAAAACAGGAGTTGGGGAGGATTTGGATGTTGGGTTATATTCAACATTGAAAAAAACAGGAGTTGGAGAGGATTTGGGAGTTGGGGAGGACTCTGCAAAGGAAACAGCAGGAGTTGGGGAAGATTTGGTAATTGGGGAGAATTCTCCAGAGGAACAAGCAGGAGTTGGGGAGGGTTTTGGAATCGGAGAGGTTTCTACATAGGAAATAAAAACAGGAGTTGGGGAGGATTGGGGGAATTGAGGGAGACTCTGCATAGGAATATGCAGGAGTTGGGGAGGATTTTGGAACTGGGGAGGATTCTACAAAGGAACAAGCAGGAGTTGGTGAGGATCTGGGAATTGGGGAGGATTCTACACAGGGAAAAGCAGGAGTTGGGGATGATGTGGGAATTGGGGAGGATTCTACTGATAAGAAAGCAGGAGCTGGGGAGGATTTGGGGATTGGGAGGGATTCTACAGACGAAAAAGCAGGAGTTGGGGAGGATTTGGGAGTTGGGAGGATTATACAAAGGAAGAAGCAGGACTTGGAAAGGATCTTGGAATTGAGAGGGATTCTACAAGAGGAAAAAGCATGAGTTGGGGAGGATTGGGGATTTGGGGAGGATTCTACAGAGGAGGGGGAAGAGTTGGGGAGGATTTGGGAGTTGGTGAGGATTCCAAAGAGGAAGCAAGCAGGAGTTGGGGAGGATTTGGGAGTTGGGGAGGATTCTTTAAAAAAGAGAAAGCGGGAATTAGGGAGGAGTTTGGAATTTTGAAAGATTCTGCAGGGGAGAAGCAGGATATGGGGAGGATCTGGGAGTTGGGGAGGATTCTACAGGAAAGCGGGCACGAGTTGGGGAGGATTTGGGTGAGCGGGAATTGGGGAGGGTTCCACAGAGGAAAACACAGGAATTGGGGAGGATTTGCGAGTTGGCAAGAGGGGAAAACAGGAGTTTGGGAGGATGTGAGATTTGGGGAGGATTCTACATAATGAAATGCAGGGGTTGGGGAGGATTTGGGGAATTGAGGATGATTTGGCAGAAGGAAAACGCAAGAGTTCGGGAGGATTTGGGATTGAGGAGGATTCTAAAAGAGGACAAAGCAGGAGTTGGGGAGGATTTGGGAATTGGGGGGATTCTACAGAGAAGAAGACAGGAATTGGGGAGGATTTGGGAGTTTGGGAAGTTTCTCCAAAGGAAACAGAAACAGGAGTTGGGGCGGATCTGGGAATTGAGGGGGGATTCTACAAGAGAAAGAAGCAGGAGTTGGTGAGGATTTGAGAACTGGAGAGGTTTCGACACAAGGAGAAATCAAGGATGAGGATGATTTGGGACGTTGTGAGGTTTCCACAAAAAGGAGTTAGGGAGGACTTGGGAACTGGGTAGGCATATACATAGGAAAAAACAGGAATGAGGAGGAATTAGAAGCAAGAGTTGGCCAGGACTTGGGAATTGGGGAGGATTCTACAGAGGAGAGAGCAGGAGTTGGGGATGATTGAGGGATTGGGGAGGGTTCTACAGAGGAGAAAGCAGGAGTTGGGAAGGATTCGGGACTTGGGGAGGATTCCGCAAACAGGAGAATGCAGGAGCTGGGGAGTATTTGGGAATTGGGGGGTTTCTACGCAGGAAAAACAGGAATTGCAGGGGATTTGGAAATTGGGGAGGACTCTACAGAGGAGGAAGCAGGAGTCTGAGAGGATTTGAGAAGTGGTGGGGATTCTTCAGAGGAGAAGCAGGAGTTGGGGAGGATTTGGGAATTAGAGAGGTTTCTAAAGCGGAAAAAGCAGGAGTTGGGGAGCATTTGGGAGTTGAAGAGGATTCGACAAAAGGAAAAAGCCGGAATTGGAGAGGATTTTGGCATAGGGGAGGAGTCTACACAGGAAAAGGAGGAGTTGGGGAGGATTTGGGAAGTGGCGATGATTCTACAGATGGAAAATGCAGGAGTTGGGGAGGATCTGGGAATTGGGGGGATTCTACATAGCTAAAAGAAACGAGTCTGGGAACTGGGGAGGATTCCACAAAGGAAAAAGCAGGAGTTTGGGAGGATTCGGGAATTGAAGCGGATGGTACAGAGGAGAAAGCAGGATTTGGGGAGGATCTGGGAATTGGGGAGGACTCTGCAGAGGAACATAGTCCCCGCAGTCAACCCGCATAGTAAGGATGAGCATATTTCCGAGGCGGCCCTTGCATCCTTCCCCTTCGGCCCCTCCTTGGCCACCTTTGCTGGCCGCGCCCGCTCGCAAGGTGTCGGCATGGCCCTTTTGGAGCCTCTTGGGGCCTCTTGGGGCCCTCTTGGGGCCTCTTGGGGCCCTCTTGGAGACTTCTTGAGGCACTCTTGGTGCCGTCTTGCGGCCCTTCTCGTTGCAGCAACCGTAAACACCACTTTCGGAAAGCGTTTTTTACTTAACATCGAAGACTGATAGGTTTCTAATGGTGTAAAAAGAGAGCAGCACATTACTCCACAGGGGGGTCTGGGCAGCCGTTGGGGAGCCGTTGGGGGCCGTTGGGGGGCCGTTGGGGTTTGCCGGGGGGGATCGTTTTTCGCATACAGTCACACACTTCGTGCTTTTCGATTTCCCAGAACTCCATTCCCGGGCCACATTCTGAATGCCCGGAGCCAACTGTAGGCCACTTCGTGCTCTTCGACTTCCCAGAACTCCATTCCCGGGCCACATTTTGGATGCCCGGAGCCAACTGTAGGCCACTTCGTGCTCTTCGAGTTCCCAGAACTCCATTCCCGGGCCACATTTTGAATGCCCGGAGCCAACTGTAGGCCACTTCGTGCTCTTCGAGTTCCCAGAACTCCATTCCCGGGCCACATTTTGAATGCCCGGAGCCAACTGTAGGCCACTTCGTGCTCTTCGAGTTCCCAGAACTCCATTCCTGGGCATGATTTTGAATGCCCGGAGCCAACTGTAGGCCACTTCGTGCTCTTCGAGTTCCCAGAACTCCATTCCCGGGCCACATTTTGAATGCCCGGAGCCAACTGTAGGCCACTTCGTGCTCTTCGAGTTCCCAGAACTCCATTCCTGGGCATGATTTTGAATGCCCGGAGCCAACTGTAGGCCACTTCGTGTTCTTCTAGTTCCCAGAACTCCATTCCTGGGCCACATTTTGAATGCTGAGGCAGGCTGATGCTGCGGCCGAGGCAGGCTGAGGCTGAGGCAGGCTGAGGCTGAGGCCGAGGCTGAAGGCAGACTGAGGCTGAGGCTGAAGCAGGCTGAGGCTGAGGCTGAGGCAGGCTGAGGCTGAGGCTGAGGCAGGCTGATGCTGAGGCAGGCTGAGGCTGAGGCTGAGGCTGATGCAGGCTGAGGCTGAGGCAGGCTGAGGCTGAGGCTGAGGCCAAGGCTCAAGGCAGACTGAGGCTTTGGCTGAAGCAGGCTGAGGCTGAGGCTGAGGCTGAGGCTGAGGCAGGCTGAGGCTGAGGCTGAGGCAGGCTGATGCTGAGGCAGGCTGAGGCTGAGGCTGAGGCTGATGCAGGCTGAGGCTGAGGCAGGCTGAGGCCGAGGCTGAAGGCAGCTGAGGCTGCAGGCTGAGGCTGAGGCTGAGGCAGGCTGAGGCTGCAGGCTGAGGCTGAGGCTGAGGCTGAGGCTGAGGCTGAGGCTGAGGCAGGCTGGCTGAGGCAGGCTGAGGCTGAGGCTGAGGCTGAGGCTGATGCTGCAGGCTGAGGCTGAGGCAGGCTGAGGCTGAGGCTGAGGCTGAGCAGGCTGAGGCTGCAGGCTGAGGCTGAGGCTGAGGCAGGCTGATGCTGAGGCAGGCTGAGGCTGAGGCTGAGGCTGATGCAGGCTGAGGCTGAGGCAGGCTGAGGCTGAGGCCGAGGCTGAAGGCAGACTGAGGCTGAGGCTGAAGCAGGCTGAGGCTGAGGCTGAGGCAGGCTGGCTGAGGCTGCAGGCTGATGCTGATGCAGGCTGAGGCTGAGGCTGAGGCTGAAGGCTGAGGCTGAGGCTGATGCTGAGGCTGAGGCTGCGGCAGGCTGAGGCTGAGGCGGAGGCTGAAGGCAGACTGAGGCTGAGGCTGAAGCAGGCTGAGGCTGAGGCTGAGGCAGGCTGAGGCTGAGGCTGAGGCAGGCTGAGGCTGAGGCAGGCTGAGGCTGAGGCCGAGGCTGAAGGCAGACTGAGGCTGAGGCTGAAGCAGGCTGAGGCTGAGGCTGAGGCAGGCTGAGGCTGAGGCTGAGGCAGGCTGATGCTGAGGCAGGCTGAGGCTGAGGCTGAGGCTGATGCAGGCTGAGGCTGAGGCAGGCTGAGGCTGAGGCCGAGGCTGAAGGCAGACTGAGGCTGAGGCTGAAGCAGGCTGAGGCTGAGGCTGAGGCAGGCTGAGGCTGAGGCTGAGGCAGGCTGATGCTGAGGCAGGCTGAGGCTGAGGCTGAGGCTGATGCAGGCTGAGGCTGAGGCAGGCTGAGGCTGAGGCCGAGGCTGAAGGCAGACTGATGCTGAGGCTGAAGCAGGCTGAGGCTGAGGCTGAGGCAGGCTGAGGCTGAGGCAGGCTGAGGCTGAGGCTGAGGCAGGCTGAGGCTGAGGCTGTGACTGCGACTGCCGTTGCCACTGCGACTGTCATCGCGAATGCGACTACGACTGCGAGAACAGCAGAATTCTACAACTGGATTCTCATCCGAATCTTAAGGGGAATGCTTCCAGATATGCTCCTACACATCGATGTTAGGTTGCTTTGCCGGGATATTTTTTTTGGTTTCGGGACCCAAGACTTCAGGCACCTCGTGGACGCCAACACCAAAGAACAACCTTCCGGAGTGTCAGTGATTCGTTTTGCCTGCGATCGGGCCCTCTTGGAGCCGTCTTGAGGCCTCTTGGGGCTTCGGGGGCCCTTCTGGAGCCCTCTTGGGGCCTCTTGGGGCCCTCTTGGAGGCTTCTTGAGGCACTCTTGGTGCCGTCTTGCGGCCCTTCTCGTTGCAGCAACCGTAAACACCACTTTCGGAAAGTGTTTTTTCTTTGGTTCCAGGCCCCAAGACTTGAGGCACCTCGTGGGGGGCCAAAACCAAAGAACAACCTTTGGGAGTGTCAGTAATTCGTTTTGCATGTGACCGGGCCCTCTTGGAGCTGTCTTGGGGCCTCTTGGGGCCCTCTTGGGGCCCGCTTGGGGCGCTCTTGGGGCCTCTTGGGGCCCTCTTGGAGGCTTCTGGAGGCACTCTTGGGGCCGTCTCGTGGCCCTTCTCATTGCAGAAGCCGTAGGACCCACTTTCGGAAAGTGCTGTTTTTTTTTGTTTCGGGCCTCAAGACTTCAGGCACCTTGTTGAGGCCAAAACCAAAGAACAACTTTTCGGAGTGTCAGTAATTCGTTTTGCCTGTGTTCTGGCCCTCTTGGAGCCGTCTTGGTGCCCTCTTGGGGGCTCTTGGGCTACTCTTGAAGCCTTCTTGGGGCCTCTTGGAGGCCTTTCGGGACAATCTTGGAGCCGTCGTGTGGCCCATCTCGTTGCAGGATTTTCATATGTAGGATCCTCCCCTCGCGCCCAATTCCAAACCACTCCACAACTCTTGCTTCCAATTTCAAAATACTCACCAAAGCTTTTTTTTTCTCTCCTACGTCGAATCACACCCAAGTCCCAGATGCTCCACAACTCCTGTTTTTTCCGTTGTAGAATCCTCCCCAATTCTCAAGTCCTCCTCAACTCTTTTTTTCCTGTGTAGAATCCTCCCCAATTCCCGAATTCTCCCCAACTCCTGTTTTTTTCCTGTGTAGCATCCTCCTCCATTCCCAAGTCATTCACAACTCCTGGGTTTTCCCTCTGTAGAATCCTCCCCAATTCACGAATCTTCGACAACTCTTGGTTTTTCCTCTTGTAGAATCCTCCCCAATTCCCAGTTCCTCCCCAAGTCCTGCCTTTTCCATTGGAGGGTCCTCTCCAATTCCCAAATCATCCTCATCCTTGCTTTTTCCTTGTGTAGAAACCTTTCCAATTCTCAAATCCTCACCAGCTCCTGCTTCTTGCTCTTGTAGAATCCCCCCTCAATTCCTAGATCTTCACCAACTCCTGTTTTTCCTGTGTAGAATCTTCTTCAAGTCCCAACTCCTCCCCAACTCCTGCTTTTTCCTTAGTAGAAACTTCCCCAACCGCAAATCCTCCCCAACTCCTGCCTCTCCTTTGTAGAATCATCCCCAAGTCCGAAATCCTCCCCAATTTTTTTTCCTTTGTAGAATCCCCCCCAATTCCCAAATCCTCCCGAATTCCCAACTCCTCCCCATCTGCTTTGTCATGTGTAGAATCCTCCCCAATTCCCAGATCCTCCCCAACTCCTGCTTTTTCCTCCGTTGAACCACCCCCAACTCCCAAATCCTCCCAAACTCCTGGTTCTTCTTTTGTCGAATCCTCCGAAGCTGTGACATCCTCCCAAACTCATGTTGTTTCCTGTGCAGAATCATCCCCAACTCGCAAATCCTCCCAAATTTTTGCTTTTTCCCTCCGTTGAATCACCCCCAATTCCCCAACTCCGCTTTCTCTTTTGTAGAATCCTCCCCGATTCCCAGATCCGCCCCAATTCTTGCGATCTCATTTGTAGAGTCCTCCCGAATTCCCATTTCCTTCCCAGCTCGTGTCTTTTCCTTTGAAGAATTCTTCCCAATTCCCAACTCCTCCCCAACTCCTGCTTTTTCCTTTTTGTAGAATCCCCCCCAATTCCCAAAACCTTCCCAACTCCTGCTTTTTCTTTGTAGAATCCTCCCCAACTCTCAAATTCTCTCCATCTCTTTACTTCTCATTTGTAGAATCCTCCGCAATTCCGAGATCCTCCCCGACTCCGGCTTTTTCTTTTGGTGACTCTTCTTCGATTCCCAAGTCCTCCCGACCTTTTGATTTTTCCAATGTAGGATCCTCCCCAATCCCAAATCCTCCCCAGCTCTTGTTCTTTCCTCTGTAGAATATCCCCAATTTCCAACCCCTCCCCGACTCCTTTTTGTAGAATCCCCCCAAGCCCCACATCCTCCCCAACTCCTGTTTTTCCTTGATTCTCCCCGATTCCAACATCCTCCCCAACTCTTGCTTTTTCCTCCGTTGAATCACTCCCAATTCCCAAGTCCTCCTCAACTCCGTTCTTTTCTAGAATCTTCCGCAATTCCGAAATCCTCCTCAACTCTTGTTTTTTCTTCCTGTAGAAGCCTCCCCAATTCTCAAGTCCTCCTGAACTCCTTTTTTTAATTCCCAAATCCTCCCCGAGTTCTGTTTTAGAATCTTCTTCTATTCCCAAAACATGTTCAACTCCTGTTGTTTCCCTCTGTCGAATCCTCGCCAATTCCCAAATCCTCCCCAACTCCTGTTTTTTCTTTTTTGTGGAATCCTCCCCAATTCCCAAAACCTTCCCAACTCCAGCTTTTTCTTGTGTAGAATTCTCCCCAATTCCGAAATCCTTTCCAGCTCGTGCTTTCTCCTTTGTAGAATCTTCCCCGATTCCCAAATCCTCCCCAACTCATGCTTTTTTCTTTGTTGTCGCATCCTCCCCAATTCCCAAGTCCTCCTCATCTCCTGCTTCTTCCTGCGTAGAGTCGTCCCCGATTCCCAAATCCTCCCCAACTCCTTTTTCCTATATAGGATCCTCTGCATTTCCCAAATCCTCCCCAACTCCTGCTTTTTTCCTCCGTTGAATCACTCCCACTTCCCAAATCCTCCCCAACTCCAGCTTTTCATTTTGTAGAGTCATCCCGGATTCCCAAGTCCTCCCCAACTCCTGCTTGTTCCTGTGTAGAAATCCTCCACGAGTTCGAAGTCCTCCCCAACTCCGGCTTCTTCCTTTTTAGGATCCTCCCTAATTCCCAAATCCTCCCCGACTCCTGTTTTGTCATGTGTAGAATCCTCCCACTTCCCAAATCCTACCCAACTCCTGTTATTTTGGTTAGTCCCCAAGCCCCACATCCTCCCCAACTCTTGTTTTTTCTTTGTAGAAGCCGTCCCAATTCCCAGATCCTCTGCAGTTCCTGCTTTTGCTTTTGTAGAATCCCCCCCAATTCACAGATCAGCCCCAACCCTTGCTTCCAATTCCCAGCTCCTCCCTAACTCCTGCTTTCTCCTGTGTAGAATCCCCCCCCAACTCCCAAATCCTCCAGAACATTTTTTTGTTCCGCAGTAGAACCCCCCCAATCCCCAAATCCTCCCCAACTCCTGGTTTTTCCTTTTTGTAGAATCCTCCCCAATTCCCGAAACCTTCCCAACTTCGGCTTTCTCTTGCGTAGAATCGTCCCCAATTCCCAAATCCTGCCCAACTCCTGCTTTTTCCTCTGTTGAATCCCCCTCCCCAATTCCCAAATCCTTACCAGCTCCCAAACTATTGCTGTTTTTCCTTTGTGGATTTTTTCCAATTCTCAAATCCTCCCCAACTTCTGCTTTTCTCCTCTGTAGAATTTTTCCCCAATCCCCAAATCCTCCCCAACTCCTGCATTTGTTCCTCTGTTGAATATTTCTCATTTCCACAAGTCCTCCCCAACTCCTGCTGTTTCCTGCGTAGAATCCTCCCCAATTCACAGATCAGCCCCAACTCTTGTTTTTTCCTCTTGTAGAACCTTCCTCAATTCCCAACTCCTGCCCAACTCCTGCTGCTTCCTGTGTAGAGCCCTTCCCGATTCTCCAATCATCCCCAACTCCTGTTTTCCTGTGTGGGATCCTCCTCAATCGCCCAAGTCTTCCTTAACTCCTGCTTTTTTCCCTTGTAGATTCTCACAATTCCCAAATCGTCTTCATTTCCTCCCCAACCCCCAGATCCTCCCCAACTATTGTTTCTTCCGTTGTAGAATCCTCTCCAGTACTCAAATGCTCCCCAGCTACTGTTTTTTCCTTTGTAGAATCCCCCCAGCTCCCAAATCCTCCCCCCCCCCTGCTTTTTCCTCAGTTGAACCCCGCCCCAATTCCCAACTCCTGCCCAACTCCTGCCTTTTCCATTGCAGAGTCCTCTCCAATTCCCAAATCCTCCCCAACTCTTGTTTTTTTCCTTCGTAGAATCCTTTCGGGCTCCCAAATCCTCCCCCTCTCCTGGGTTTTCCTTTGTAGAATCCTTTCCGGTTCCCAACTCCTTCCCAACTCCTGTCTTTTCCTTTACGGGATCTTCCCCAATTCCCCAAATCCCCCCAAACTCCTGTTTTGTCTGTTCCGTTGTAGGCTTCTCCCCGAATCCCAAATACTCCCCAACTTCTGTTTTTTTTCCTGCGTAGGGTCCTCTTCACTTCCCAACTCCTCCCCGGCTCATTTTTTTCAGATCCTCCCCTAACTCCTGCTTTTTTCAGCCCCTCTCCAATGTCCAAATCCTCCGCAACTCTTGTCTCCGATTCCCAAGTCCTGCCCAACTCCTGCTTTTCCCTGTGTGTAATCTTCCCTGATTCCCAGCTCCTCCCGGACTCATACTGATTCCTCCCTCTACAGTACTTCCCACTTCCCAAATCCTCGCCTACTCCTGTTGTTTTCCTCTGTTTGCCTGCGCCAGTTCCCGACTCCTCCCCAACTCATGTTTTTTTAATGTGTGGAATCACCCCCAATTCCCAACCCCTCCCCGACTCTTTTTTTTGTTCTCCGATGCAACATCCCCCCAATTCCCAAATCCTCCCCATTCCTGGTCCTCCCTCTTCTAGAAGTCCCTCCCAATTCCTAGATCCTCCCCAACTCCTGCTTGTCCCTTTGTTGAATCTTCTGCAAGTCTTAAATCCTTTCCAAAGATTGCTTCTTCCTGTTTAGAAGCCTCTTCAATTCCCAAGTCCTCCCCAACTCCTGCTCTGTCCTGTGTAGAGTCCTTTCTTTACCTGTGTAGAATCCTCCCCAAGCCCCAGATCCTCCCAAACTCCTTTTGTTTCCTTTGTCGTATCCGCCCCAATTTCCAAATCCTCTCCAACTCCTGTTTTTTCCTCTCTGTAGAACCCTCCCCAATTTTCAAATCCCTCCCAAGTCCTAGCCACGCAGCAAATTACAGCATGTCCGCTGTGCGGAATTATTTACTGTAGCAGCTACAGTACAGTAGCAGCATTCATTTCCCAGCGTGGTAGTAATGTAGAGAAGATGTTTGATAGTACGGCACGCCGTGCTGGATGTTTGCGACCTTGCCCCGCTGTCCTTCGCGTGGTGTTTCCTGGCCGACGATGGCGTGATGGCTACGTGCTGTCCCCGCCTCGCGACGTGCAAGGAATGCGAAACACATTGTTTCGCTATTGTCGTAAGCATCGGGGCCTTCAAGAAGCGTTCCAGGATGAGGACGGGCCCCCAGGAAGGGGCCCACACCTCTAGGGGTGGCGTCATGAACGGATCTTGGCGTCGGGGGTTTGAGGTCTTGGATCTTGCCCAACCGATTTCCCAACAATATCGTGGTGTTGTGTCCTCGTTCTGAAGAGATAGCGCCCCTCGTCTCATTCCTCCTTCCTCCTCGCCCTCCTCCTCCCGCCCGTTGCCTCTGACCTCCGCATGTCTCTGTTCCGGCATACTCTCGCATGCTGCGTGGCCCCATAGGGAGCTCCACCAAAGGGTCCAGAGGCGACTTCTCGCGTGCGTCCCCCGCGCCCAGTACAGCGCGTCGTGGCCCTGTAGGAAGCCCGGCAGAAGGCCCCAGAAGCGACGTTCGCGTGCGCTTCCCCCGCCCAGTGTAGTGGTTCGTGGCCTCGTGGGGCGCTCCACCGACGGCCGCCGATGCGACGTTCGCGCGCGTCTCCCCCGTCCAGCACAGCGCTTCGCGCCCCCGTCGGGAGCTCAGCGCTCCCAGCACAGCGCTTCCAGCACAGCACAGCACAGCACAGCGCAGAGGCGACGTTCGCATGCGTCCCCCCGCCACGGTACAACGCTTCGTGGCCCCATAGAGAGTGTCACCACTCCAGTGCCCGCAGCCGCATGCGCCTCCCCACACCCAGTACGGCGTGTCGTGGCACCAGAGAAAGGTTCACCGAAGGCCCCCGTGGCCTTGGCATTATGCGTTCCCCCCACCGAGCGCAACGTGTCGTGGTCCAGAAGGGAACCCGCCGAACGCTCCAGTGGCCGCGGCCGCATGCGCCTCTCCCACCCCGTACGATTTTGTGTGGCCCCACCGAATACCCCAATGGCCGCGGCCGCATGCGTCTCCCCCGCGCATTACGGCACGTTTCGTCGCCTTACGGAACACCGCCGAAATCGGTACCGTCAACGCGGCGTTCATAATTCCATATGGATGGGTTTTTCGCCCAAATTCTTTTCACACCGGGTGTTTTCGCCCAGCTTTGGGCCCTGTGACGCTCACGGATCGATCCGGCTCGAGATGTGCCGCAGAAGCGTGGTGTCCAGGGCTTTGTTCTTGATTTCTCGCGATGTTGCGTTTTTCCCCAAACCATACTGTGGTGTGGGGCCTCGTCGTGAAGCAGCAGTATTGAGTCTCGCGTCATTTTTTTGGGGGTTCCTGGTTCTTGATGGGTTTGTCGAATGCGGCATCCTCCTCCTCCTCCTCCTCCTCCTCCTCTTCCTCCTGCGTCCGTAACCATTTCGCTGCCTGGGTGGGTGGGCCCCCGCTACTTCCAGCGATCCTCTTGTTCGCAGAAGCAACAAAGGGCGAGCCGCCGCCCACTTATTCTCAGGCCAGATTCCGTTGAGAACGCATCTATCAAGCCTGTGCCATGGCAGGCGACCGCAGCTGTGGCGCAGGAGCCGGTGGTGATGCAATTCGGCGGCGAACGATGGGTGAATCATTAGAAGGAGGAGTGTTTTTTTTTTTTTTTTTTTTTTCTCAGAGGGTGGCGGGACTTCTCAAAAAACCTTCGCGCCTTCTGAGAATGTTTGCTCTGTGTTCGGGGAAGGGCTTAGAAAACTTATCAGAAAACTGGGGAACTTCCGAACTCTTTGAACAAATGCCTTTTTCCGTCTCACTTCCCCCCTTTTCGTTTGCCGCCGAGCAGCAGCTACCCCACCTCAATCTCGACGCGGACGCTCAAGGGCGCCAGACAGCAGTTATACCAGCACGCGATTTGCAGGCAATGTTGGTACCGTTGGACTTGGAAGGGACAGTCTGGGTGCTTCTTGTGCGAGGCCCTTCGCACCGTCTCCAGCTGAGCATCGTCGGCCCGCAGGTGCATGGGCAAGAAGCATACCCAAGCCGCCACGGCACGCCTCCCAGTCAGCTGTTGGTACAGGGTCAGTCCCCACCGACAGGGGAAAACACATTTTTAGCTCACCGTCGACGAAGTCGCCGAGGCACACCAGTGGCTCAATGGCGCAGTCGCACGTCAAGGGCAGGCTGTCCTCGACGTCGTCCACTCAGAGAAAGCTTGCGCCAAAGCGCAAGAGGCACCGTGCCAAACTTCTGGAGCGGCCGCGCGAGAAACCGCAGTACCTGGATCGCCAGACATTTTCGCGGTCGGCAGGAGTGGAAACAGGACGCCGACCAACGCGTCAAGGCGTTCAACGACGGCCAGGAGCATGTCCGCAAGATCGCATTCAGCGCTAAGCAGTCCGCCAGCAATCCCGTCAAGCGCACAAGAGCCGCTGCTGATAACCCGCCACCAGCGGCGCTTGCCGTTGGTGGCCCCCTATTCCAGAAGGGCAGCAGCAGGCACAACCACCAAGGCAACCTAAGCTACCGCCCGCGGTTGCAGCACCAGCTGGGCCAGCCGCCGAAACCGCTGCCCAGCCCGCTGCTGACGCACCTGTTCAAGCCGATCGGAAGGCCGCCGCCGCCCTCATCGAGACCGTGGCCAAGGCCACCGAGATGGCTCGGGCCGCCAAGGGAGGAAGCAAACGGGAGCAACACCAACAGCCAGCTGTAGCCGCCGCGGGATCTCAGCAACCTGGGTAGCCTCAGCACCAAGGGCGCCAAGGCCCATATCTTCTTCGGCGGTATCACCGAGTGGGGACAGCAGGCCGCCAACTGCTGCCGCGCCCTCGGCCACAGTTCCCACCTCATCGCGAGGGCTGGAGACCCACGTGTACGCGAAGGGCATCCAGGGCCAGGTCGGGAAGCTCGCCGTGGACACCTGGAAGCTCTCAGCCACGCTGGCAGTGCCGACCCGCGACTCGGACAATGGGGCGCACGGTGGCGAGTGGATGCTCGGCCCCATGGGCATCGCAACCACCGCCTTTGAGGGCTGCAGGGGCTATTATTTCAAGCGCCATAGGGGGCCGCCGTTCGCGGGCTTCTCGCCCGGCATTCTGCGGGCCAAAAGCGGCGACATCGTCGTTGTCGCGGCGTGCCTTCTGTCTGGGCTTCGCGAGCCGTTGCGCGAAAAAGGGCGCCCTGATCTACAACTCCACCATCGCGGACGTGCTCGGCGACCTTTGGATCGCGCCCGCCAGCTGGAATTAAGAGCTGCGCTGGTTGAGCGACAAACCGTGGCTCACCACGTGAAACAGCGCCGTCCCCGCCGACCCAGAGTGCAAGGCCACTTGCGACAAGGGCTTGGGCTCCGTGTGCGACTGCGCCATTGTGCCAGCGGACCTCGTCGCGCATGTCGACGCGAAGGCGCGCTTCGTCGTGCGGTGGAGGGCCCGGGACTATAGAAAATTCCGAGGGTCTCCGAAGGCCGCCTTCCCCGAGCCAGACCAAGGAAGGTCGCCATCCCTGCGAGCAAAAGGTGCAGGGCTCGGGCAGAGGCTCTGCGAACCAGGAGGGGCAGGTTACCGGGGCACCTGCGCGAGGATTTCGACGCCCTCCGCAAGAGCGACGCCGGTACTGCGGATCCCGACAGCGCACCCTTCACGATTATGGGTCGCACTTGTGGTCAGGCCGCGGAGGTCGCGGGCGGCTGCCCGAAGTTCCAAAGGCACTTGGTCGGCGCGGAGGGCAGAGGGCGCATTTTTCACCGACGCAGAAGATGAACGTCACCTACGCTAATTGGGTCGCCGCCCTCGAGATCGCGTTCCTGGAGACCCGCGACCTGCCCGCTGAGGGTGGGGGGCCAGGTGCCGGGGCCGGGCCGAGGGCTAAGATTGCGAAGCAGACCGCGCGGGCTTCACCAGGCCGCGCGCCCGAGAGGCCCAGCGGCGAGAGCCGCGGGCGGAGCGCGCGCGCAGGCGTCGCCTCGACTGGGCGAAGCAGACCTGGTAGGAGGCACCTGGTAAACTACGTCGCGCCGTCGTCGGTCGCAGCTCGCGGCGCCCTTGGGCCCGGCGGAGGCGCGCCGCCATCGGTGGCCCCCGCCTGGCCATTGAATTCTGCTACCGGCAACCTGGGGCATGAGCTGGGACATCAGCTCCTACGACGAGAACAAGATCATCGCCGCCTACGAGAACGCTGCGCGCCTCGCCAGGGAAGACCCCCTTTTCCGCCATGGGGCCGCAGCAAATCAATCCCGCCGCCAGCGCCGCCAACCCTAGGAAGACCACGGGCGCGGACAGACGCTGGCCCCATCGACATTCGGCGCCGCCCGAGGCAGGGCGTCGAGCAGCCCGCCGACATCTGCGACGAAGTGGAGGACTACGGACTGCGGTCGCAAGAGCTCTTCGCCATGATGGGGGGGAGGGCCCCCGAACCGGCGGGGGGCGATCGCATCCTCGAGGTGCCCCCCCGCCATCCCAACGGCGTGGGGCAAGGTCCGCTCTCCCATCGCCGACCAGTGGCCCCGCGAGCTGGGCGAGTTTTGGGGCGCCGCCATCGAGGGGCCCAGCGAGCTCAGGGCAGCGCTTGTCGCGGCTCTCCTGGGCGGAACGGCGGCGTCTTTCGGCGCCGTGCTCGCGCTCCTCTGCAGGGCGGCCGTCGCCGAGAGATTCCCGCCGATCGCGGTGCCCCTCGCGGCGCAGCCCTCGCGGTCCTCTGGCCCATCTTGCCGCGGGCGCGCCGCGACTTCGCCAGCGCGCGGCTCTGGGCGTTCGTGGGCCCCGGAGCTCAATGCCTCCCCCGAGACTGCAGTCGTCGCCCCCGGCCCCTCCATCGCGCGCCTCGAGGCGAAGGGCCACCCTATTTGAGGCGGCGGGTTCCCCCCTCCATCTCGGGGTCGTCGCGGGAGGGGCCGGGCGCTGAGTCGCGGCCGCGGCGCCCCTGCGAGCGAAGAAGGCGCAGCGGCGCGCTGGCCGCGTCGTCGCCGAGATCAGGGGGCGCGCGTCGCCCGCCAAGATCGCGGTGGGCATCTGGCCCACGGGGCCCAGACAACTGGGCACTTGCGGCCGCCAGATCACGGGGCCCCGCCCCGCCGCCACCGTGCAACAGAGGCGCCGAGCATTGCGAGCAATCGCCTGCGAGGCGCCAGGAAGGCACTTCGCTACTGCACTAGCTGCGGCCCTTGCCCAGGAGGGCCCCGCCGCCGAGATGCGACGCCAGTCCGCCGCGCAATGCGTCAGCTTCTGGTTCGACGACCCGAACTGCCACGCGCGCGTCGCCCACGTCTGAAGGCCCCTCTACAAGAAGACCATCCGCCACTGGAACTGGAAGTGGCGCGAGGTCCTGGCCCCCATCTCCGCGATCTAGGCCTTCCTCGTGGGCGCGGGCTGGGGGCGGCTCGCCCCCGCGCGAGTGGTCGCGCATCCCGGAACGGTGAACCTGCTGACCAGTCGTGGCTCCTGCCGCGCAAGGGCCAAGTCGACTTGGGAGGGCAGGCGCCGCGAGGTCAAATAAGTTCACGAAGCAGGCCAGTGGGCCCTTGACCTCTGCATCGCGCGCATCGCGCCAGGGGCTCAGCGATCGCGGGCGCGTCTGGTCGAGGCGGGCCGCTGGGCGCAGACGGCTGCCCCCGCCGTGGCAGAGCGGGCGAGCTCTTGGTGCGCCCGATCTGGCCATGCCCTATGCAGCCGCGAGCTTGCGGATGATGCGCGAAGACTGACGCGATTCTTGTCGCCTTGCAGAGGTAGAAGCCTCGCCTGCGCGCTGGCCTCGCGGCCTGCCCGCGCGCG
>CAUYUJ010016846.1:137264-224764 GCA_963575745.1 Prorocentrum cordatum | reverse complement strand
ACTGCTACTACTACTGCTGCTACTTTTACTACTACTACTACTACTACTACTACTACTACTGCTGCTGCTACTACTACTACTACTACTTCTACCACTTCTACCACTACTACTACGACTACTACAACTACTACTACTACTACTATTTCTACTACTACTATTACTACTACTACTACTACTACTACTACTACTACTACTACTTACTACTACTACTACTACTACTACTACTACTACTACTACTACTACTACGACTACTACTACTACTACTACTACGACTACTACTACTACTACTACTACTACTACTACTACTACTACTACTACTACTACTACTATTATCACTACTATTCGCACTACTACTGCTACTATGGCTACGGCTACTACAACTACTACCACCCTTTCTAATGCTACTACTACTACTACTACTACTACTACTACTACTACTACTACTACTACTACTACGACTGCTGCTGCTACTACTACTACTACTACGACTTACTGATTTACTTACTTACTTACTTACTTACTTACATCTCCCTTTACTTACTTACATACTGTTTATATATATACCCATGTATCTATTTATTTTATATATGTGGTGCAAGCTATGTGGTGTGCGGCGGCGGCGGCGGTGACGACGATGGCAGCCACGGCGGCGACGGGTGGCACGGACGGCGACGGCCGCCCCTGGTCCCGAGACGAGCGGCGGCGAAGGACGGTGACAGGCGGCACCGACTAGAAAGCCGCCCTGAGTCCCGAGATGGTTAAGCCAAGTAAGAACCCCTAAGTGCTGCTTGTGGAATTACGTACGAGGCATGTAGATCCCACAATATTTTGAAACTGTGGGCAAATTATATGTTTGTGTGCCCGCTCGAGGATGGCGCGTCCCGCGCGTCGAATATTTGAGGTATGTCTCGAGCGAAACGCTTGTTTTGCAGAACTTTCAACGGCCTGGGCGCTCCAGGATGCCCAGGTGGTTCTGGGAGCCCGAACGCAGCGTAATTTACAAGGTAACGTGGCCCTGGGAGCGCGGACGCAGCATAGTTTACACGGGATCGTGGCCCAAGGAGAGCGGACGCAGCGTAATTTGCCGGGGAACGTGGCCTTGGGAGCGCGGACGCAGCATAATTTACAATGGATCGTGGCCCTGGGAGCGCGGACGCCGCGTAATTAATAGAGATCGTGGCCCCGGGGGGGGCGGACACATATAATTGATCAGGGAACGTGGCCTTGGGAGCGCGGACGCAGCGTAATTCACAAGGGAGCGCGGCCCGGGGAGCGCGGACGCAGCGTAGTTTACGGGGGATCGTGGCCCAGGGAGAGCGGACGCAACGCAATTTACTTGGGATCGTGGCCGCCCTGGGAGCGCGGACGCAGCATAGTTTACTATGGATCGTGGTCCTGGGAGCACGGACGCAGCGTGATTTACCAGGGATCGTGGCCCTGGGTCTGGGACGTTCCGTGGCACGTTCCCTGACGCGTTCCCTGGCACGCTACGTTTCCCGGCGCGTCGCCTGGCGCGTTCCCTGCACGTTCCGTGGCGCGTCCCGTGACGAGTTCCCCTGGCACGTCGCACGGCGCGTCCTCTGGCACGTTCCGTGGCACGTCCGTTGGCACGTTCCGTAGCGCTCCCGTGGCACTTCCCCTGGCGCGTCCCTTGGGATGTTTCGTGGCGCGTCCCCCTGGCATGTCCCCTTGGCATCGCCCAAGTGCATATGCAGCTGAGGTCCTTAGAAACGGTTCCAGGCCTCGCATTTCTCAATCCTTTTCCGGGCTCGTGGGTCGATCATGTCTGAAAGGGATGGTGGGGGGGTGGGGGTGGCACGTCTCGGGTTGGCTCACAGTCGGGTGGGTGAGGGGGTGCATACCAATGAGGACCAGAGGTGAGCCCTTCCGCGAAGGGGAAGAAGGGGGGTTGGACAAGGAAGCGCCCCAAAGCACCTACGCCCTCAAGGGCTGGTGGGATTCTGGAAGAGCGCCCCACCAGAGACATCCGAGGAGCGAAAAACGCTCGCTGCCGCCGTGGCTGGCCACCGCCGCCGCCGCCCCCCCTCCGCCGCGAGTGCTCGGAGAGCCTCGGCGCCTTCGGTGCCCTCGTCCTCGTCGGCGTCGCCCGCGTTGGCGCCGCCGCAGCTGGGTGAGCCGGGGTCCTTACGGTCGGGCGCGTCTGCTGAGCGTGGCGCGCCCGCGGGGTCTGGCCCAACGTGCCTCGGCGCGACTCAAGCAGTGGCGAAGAGTCCTGGCTTCCCTACGAGCCCACCAGAGAATGTTCTGAGAACCCTTTGTGGTCTGCGCGAACTGTTCTTATAACATTTCTGGTTGAGGCAGTCTCGTTTTACACACCTCGGGAACACATGATGAGTCCATGGTGCTATCAGAATATGTTTGGGTTCCATGCACATGTCGTGGTAGGCCTATAAGATCGGGCAACGACATCTATACATATCCACTGCTCCCTGACCATGCCCATCTTGAACCCAGGAGCTGTGTATGCGCCCTCCTGGCCAAGCCAGGAGGGCGTGGCGTATACACCGCTGCGGGGTTGAGGATGGGCCTGGCCAGGGAGCAGTGGATATGTATAGATTTCGTCGCCCTATAAGAATGCCGGGACGGTCGGTCCCTGCTCGAGCGACGCAGCTAACCACGCCCCAGCCCCCCAGCGTCGACTGCCCGAGCTCTTCCCAGGAGGCCCGCGTCGCGGAGCGGCGCGCCGTCCGCCCGCAGGGCGCAGCGCGTCGCCGGGGCCGTCGCCGCGGCGCGCCGCGCAGGAGATCCTCACCGTACACTCCAGGCGATGCTTAAGAAAACCCAAGTTTTCGGCCAGAGTCTCGATTATTCTTAATGCTTCAATGTAAATCCTAACATTTGAATAGGCATTCTGGGTTTGATCTCAAATTCTGAGACCATGAATTTCTTAGCCCATGAGTTCTAAAGCATTTCGCAGGGTGTACGCCCCTGAGGGACCCATCGGTTTCGGCAACCCCCTCGAGAGATCGCCGACACAGTGGGCTGCCCCAGGGGGCTAAGGAACACGGTGCGTCGGCGCCGCCGCAAAAAGCGCCCTTGGCTTCGACGTCGCCGCCGCCGCCGCCGTGGGTCGCCGCCGCCACGGTTGGTCGACCTCACCACGGAGCTTGTCAGGCAGGCTTCAGGACCAGGATCAATCTCAGAGGGGCACGACGGAGTTTAGATCGCTCCAGAGCGCTCTCGCTCTCAGAGCGGTCGGAGACTCTCTGGCCCTGCCGCGGCGCCAGGTACATCCTTCAGGTCTGCCGGGTGTCCGAGCTCCCCGGTGAAGTTGTCCCGAACCGATCATGTCCCGATCATGGCCTCGTCCCTCAGTCAAGACGCTGAAACAATGGCCAATCCGGGCCCAGGAATGCCTCTGGATTTCGGGCCGCTCCTGGGGTCTAGCTCGGGGAACCTTCGGGGGCGGCTAGGAGGAGGGTGATGACTAGGGGGGGTGGACATCATGGCGTGGGCCATGATATTTCCTCAGATTTCATGGCGCCTCTTCTTATTTCATTACGTTCCCGCCGCCCCCCCTGGGCCGCGCACATGCCGCTGGCCATGATTTACGCCCCCCTCTCTTGGACGTCCTCCTCTTGGCCGCCCCCGAGACCTGTTCGTGCCCGAGGCTCGCCGTGGCCAGAAAAGCCCCTTCGCTCCGCTCCCTCTTCAGCACTCCGCGATGAAGGGGGCTCCAGAGGTGGGCGCCAGCGGCAGCGCGGACTTCATCCAGATGTCGAACGGCTGCGCCTGCTGCTCGCTGGGCGACGAGCTCCTCGTGAGCATCTACGACCTCCTGCAGCTGTCGACGGAGGAGTCGCGATCCCGCTCCTCCTCCGCGCAGCACAGAGTCGGCGGGCTCAGGTTAGTGCTGGGGCCCTGTCGTCCCGAGGCCGACCCCCTCCGTTTAGGAGCGAAAAGAGGACGTGCACGCACTTGAATTTTCGCTTGCCCCGGCTTTGGGTTGGGTCGGGCTGGGCACGCGTGGCTGGCCGCGGGGGGGCGCGTGGGGGGGGGGTGAGCCTAAACTAACACGACCCGAAAGCCGTCTGTCTCCTAAGCCGCGCCGAGGGCGCTGCGGCGTGTGCGTCAGGGCCAAGGGGAAGTCAGGGGGTGCGCCGTCAGGTGGACCCCCCCTCCACTGCGCCCCCCCGCGGCTGGCCACGTTGGTCTCGAGATTTCGCACTGCGCAAACGTTCGTATCACGCGGCTGGTCTCACGGACTGGGGGGCTGTGTTCATGCAAAGTGGAAACCCGTGCCAAGAAACACCCTGCTCGCCTCCAGGGTACCCTGGGCTCCTTTGGTTCAGATGGTCTCGATATGGAAAGCGCGGCGTTCCCACACCCAAACCAATGGGCGATCTGGGGTGTCAGGGTTGGCCTTCTTGTGGAAGGTATCTTGCCGTCGAGCTCCTGCTGTACGTGGGTACGTACGTCCTTCGTTTGCTCCCTACCAGTGGCGGCGACCCCTCGCAGCGCCCCCCGGCCCTGCCCGCGCTGCCGACGGCCCTGGCCCGCCCCTCCACCACCCCACGGCACCACGGAGGTCCCTGGTTAGAAGGAGGCGGAGGAGGAGGAGGAGGAGGAGGAGGAGGAGTAGGAGTAGGAGGAGGAGGAGGAGGAGGAGGAGGAGGAGGAGGAGGAGGAGGAGGAGGAGGAGGAGGAGGAGGAGGAGGAGAGTGAACCCGAGATGCATCAACGAGGCTGCAACACGCTCTCCCGTTCCACTGCCCCTCCTCGAATGTGCCTTCAAGCCTTCCCTCCCATTTCGTGAAGCGCTCCCTTGCAAGACCAACGCCCTTTGGGCCAGCCGTTCACCAAGGGCTCCCACGAGGGCGCGAAGTTATTCGCGCTTCGCGGTCCTCGTTCCTTCTCCCCCTCCTCCTCGTCCTCCTTTTCTCCCTTTTGGGGGGCGGCGCGAGAGCGCGAAGTTATTCGCGCTTCGCGCCTCGCGCAGCGCGAAGCGCGAAGTTGGGAGCCCTAGTTCACGCAAGAGCCCCGAGATGTACAATCCCAAGCCACGATATGCGGCTTGGCACTGCACCTGGACAAGACCAAGATCCTGACGGACGTCAGCCGGAGAGAGGGGTGACCAATTGCTCATGTCGACATCAGCGGCGAGCGCATCGAAATACTGCGTTCCGACCAGAGCACGAAGTATTTAGGAAGGAAGTTTACTTTCCACTACTTCCACGAGACAGAGCTACGCAATAGGATTGCCGCAGGATGGGGTCGCTTTAACCAATCAATATACGAGCTGACACAGAAGCGCTTCCCACTCCACAGTCGACTGAGGCTCCTCTTGGACCCTCACCAGCGACATGCTTCCACAGCATCAGTGATGTTCGGGTGCTCCTCTTGGACCCTCACCAGCGACATGCTTCTCACTTTACGGCGTGCACAGCGGAGGATGCTCAGGCTTTTCCCCATCCAGCACGACAGAGCCGACGACAGGGAAGTCGACGACGGGTTGGAACCATGGGAAGAATTCGTGCGAAGATCGACGCACGCAGCCCTAGAGCGTGCTCGGCGCGCAGACATAGAGGACTGGCCTACGGTATACTTCACACGGAAGTGGCGGTGGGCATCGCGCGTCGCAACCCACGACTACGACAGATGGGCGCGGCTCTCACGACAATGGACCCCGAACACCCACGATCCACGCCAAACCCTATGACGCCACGGAGGACAACGGAAACGATGGAATGCCGAAATCACACAATTCGTACGCACAGTCACTACACACGATGGAGACGACGATCACATAAGGTGGATACACATTGCGACGGACAAGAAAGCATGGTCCGCGTTGGAGCCGAAATTTCTGGCTAATGTCAATTGTGGGGATTGTATGCGGAACTCCCACTTCACGGTCTAAGTCCTTCCTCCTCCCCCCTTCCCCCTCGACTAAGGCTCTTTCTCGGCGCTCCGGCGCCACCGCCGGGCTCTCGTAGGGCGGTCCCCGCTGGGACGACTGACCGGCGCCTCGCCTCGCCTCGCCCCGTTTTGACAAGAAATGAACTGCTTTGTATTCCTCCTGTGAGCAATAATGCACGCGCAACAGTATGACCATACTCAAAAAGGCGTCCAGCGACATCTCCGTTTTGAAAAAGGACCACCTCGTGTGTGCTTCTTTTGCGGAGGTTCTCACTTCTGGGAAAGTCTCAAGCGAAAACCTCAGGTTGAAACGAAACCGCTCCCCGTCCGTGCATCTTCATTGTTGAAGGAGTCTCAGGAGAACACCCAATTTTGAACATGAGCCGCCCTTCATCTGCACACTTGTTCCGTTTGTTCAGTTCAAGGCTTTTCAAGCGAAGGCCCCATTTTGAAAAGGAGCCGTTAAAATCGCCGCAACCGCTGCAAACGCATAAGAGGCGCGAAGCCGAAAACCACATTTAGAGAAGGAACTGCCCTCCATCCTTGAAGCTGGTGCAAACGTTCAAGACGAATGTGCGCGGCGCTCAGGCAAACGCCACACTTTCAGAACGCCCCCCCCTCCATCCTTGAAGCAATTGCAACAGACCGGTGCGCGGCACTACTGCGAGAGCTTCATTTTGAAAATGCCCCCCTCCACCTCGTTGAAGATGTAGCATGTAGCAAACTTCAACTATCCGGAATATAACGAGGAGGTATCAGGCGACACGTCCGGCCCGCCCTGCCGACTCTCCTGGGGGTGCGACGGGGAGGTGTTCGTTGCAAGGGCGGATGATAAGTGGTGAAGAAGTTTCAGGCGACACGTTTTGCCCGTCCTGCCGACACGCCTGGGAGTTACGATAGGGAGGAGTTGGTTCTAGGGGAAAGGGATGGAGGAAAAAGGGAAGGACCACGAGGACCGGGGAAGACGCCGCACTGGTTGCGGACCAACACTCCCAGCGACTTTCCGTCTCCCTGCACAGGGAGAACGCGCGGGCGGTGTTGCGGCGCCTCCATACCCAGTCTGGAAGGGCGGGGGTGGCAGCAGCCCGCCTGGCCGCGGCCACGGCGGCTTGCACGGCAGACGCCGTGTGAGGTGCCCCGCTGCAGGACCTCGCGCCGATGCTTTGCGATAGCATACGGCCCCCAAGCGGCCACTGGACAGGGCTCCCGCAGAAAGACTTGGCGAGCGAGCTATTGCCCAGGAGCCACATTCACCGCAGAACGTGTAAGCACCTTTCTGCTACAAGCGTGAGAGGGATGGACTGCTTTCCCAGCAGCCCAAGGCGAGACTCGCTTAGGGGGCGGGTCGGGCCGCAAAGAACGCCATAGGGAGTCGTCCCTCGTAGGAAGAGGCCGGCCAGGCCTCGCCCATTTCTTGGTCGTGATTTCCTCCGCCTCCACAGAAAAAAAACAATTCCACCTCCTCCAGAAGCAGGACAGGCAGAGCAAAACCTCGCTCGAAGAAAGAGGGCGACGTCGGATATCTAAGCCTTGCACATCCCAGGCGCCCAAAACCACAAACCGAAGTCCCAGACGTGCGAAGAGCCCCTCACATCAGCTTCGATCCACCGACGCGCGCAGAGCAACAAATCGAACGGCTGCTTACGCAGCCGACGGTCTGGCTGTGCCTCAAGAGCCGCGCTCTCGAGGATCATGGACGCAGTGCGCTTGAGGTTGAGGCAGGCAATGGGAACGATCTCATTGGAATCCTTGACAACAACAGCAGGGATATGGCAACCTTGGGCTCGCAAGTTGGCGAGCTCATCGGCCACAGAGTTGAGCACAACATGTCCCCAGTCCACAGAGTCGCCGAGACGGGCAAGCTTTTCGGGGTCCTCCAGCAGGTGGCTGGGAACATACCCGAGCGCTCCGAGAGAAGCTGCCGGAGCTCCCACCAATTCAACATTCGCCAGCCTCGCATAGGCAGGACGGCCCGCCAGGAAACCTTTGAGAATGTTAGCGTGGTCGGTGACCGCGCGCAGAGCTCGGGCAGGGTCCACACAGCGCAAACACTCGACGATGGCCGCAAGCTCTGCGCGGGGAACCGTCTGCCCAGCCGAGTGGAGCACGCCCGTGACTCCACGACCCCAATCGAAATCTTCGCCAGGACGGAGCTTCACAAAGGTAAACGCAACTCCACGGAGGACAGTGACTTAGCAAAGTGGGCACCAGTGCCACCGGTGGCGCACAGCCCTCCTAGTAAGCTACCTGGAGTCACGGCCCCAGGACAACGCCTAGCGCCCCCCGCCCACCCCCCCGCCCTTGCTGGGCAGCACGGGCGGCCCAAGAGGCTTCCAAGAGGCCCCCAAAACGACCCAAGAGGGCGCCAAGACGGCCCAAGAGGCGCCCCAGACGGCCCAAGAAGGCCCCAAGACCCCGAGGGGGACCACGAACCCGAAAGTCTAGCCTTTCGCCCAAAGACGCTCCCAGGAGGCCCCAAGAGCCCCCCAAGAAGCCCCAAGAGGCCCCCAGCATGCCCCCAAGGGGCCACCAGGAGGGCCCGACGAGGGCCCCAATAGGACTCCCACGAAGGCCCAGAGACGCCAAGAGCGATCGGTAATGCAAAAAACTCTTCACACCAAGGCTCCCAAGAGCAAGCGGTGACGTACACAAGCTCAAAAGACCCAGGCTCCCAGCAGAGAGCGGTGACGTAACAAGTTCCTAACACCAAGGCCCACCCAAGGCTCAGGAACGGGCGGCCACGCAACAATCTCTGAACCCCAAGGCTCACAAGAACGAGGGGTGACGTAACTAGCTCTCAACGCCAAGGCTCCCGGTACGAACGGTGGTGTGAGTCATTTCGGTTTCTGTTGCTGCAGCGCTCTTTCCGTTTCTGTGCCGGGCCAGGTCTAATGGCTTTCGGCCCATCCCGCCACCCTGCTTGGGCTGCGGGTGCAAAGCCTGTGAGATGCCCGCTGGGACCTCCTGGGAGGCCTCTCGAGGGCCTTTGGGTGGAGGCATCTGGGGGGAAGTTGTGGGGCCTCTGTTTGGGCTTCTTTTGGGCATCTGCGTGGCCTTTCGGGGCATCCCGGGAGCCTCTTGGGGGCCCCCCTTGGGGCCTTCTGCGCGCCTCCTTAGGCCTTGCCGGGGCCCCTTGCGGCGGAAGGCTCGGATTCTCGGTTCGTGTTTCCTCTCTTGGGCCCCTGGCGGGGCCGTCTTGAGGCCATTGTGGGGCCGTCTTCGGCGCCGTTTGGGCCGTCTTGGGGCGCTCTTAGGCCGTCTGGGTGCCCACTGGGAGGCATCTTGGGCTGTTTTGCGGTGGTCTTGGGGGCCTTTTCGGCCGTCTTGGAGCGTCGGGGAGCCGAGAATGAGATGACGCCCAAGTCCTTCGATGACCGAGCGAAAATCATTGTTTTTTCCCGGGAAGGCGATGTGTTGAGGATGTCTCGAGCTAGGCGCTTGTTTTGTATTATAGATTGTCTTCTCCTGGGGAATAGGATTCAAAGGATCTCTCAATTGGAGTGCGTGTATTCACGTGCCCAGGTCTTGAGGATGTCTCGAGCGAGACGCTTGGTTTCACGCGTCCAGGTTGCCCAGGCAGATGTCTAGCATGAGGATGTGTTGAGGATGTCTCGAGCGATGCGCTTGTTCTCACGCGTCCACGTCGCCCAGGTGGATGCCTAGCATGAGGATGTGTTGAGGAAGTCTCGAGCGATGCTCGTGTTTGCGCGTGTTCAGGCTGCCCAGGTGGATGTCTAGCGTGAGGATGTGTTGGGAATGTCCTGAGCGAAGAGCTTGTTTTCACGCGTCCTGGTCGCCCAGGCGGATGTCTACATCAATATCGATAACGCTCAGCATAGTAACCTGGTACGTTTCTTGGTATGTTCCTTGGCGCGACCAGTGGCGAGTCCCCCTAGCACGTCGCGCGGCGCGTCCCCTGGCACGTCCCGTGGCACTTCCATTGGCACGTCCCGTAGCGCGGCCCCTTGACACGTCCCGCGGTGCGTCCCCATGGCTCGTCCCCTGGCACGTCGCCTGGCGCGTCCCTCGGGACGTTCCGCGGCGCGTCCTCCTAGCATGCCCCCCATGCCACTTATATCTGGGGCAACTACTACGTGCTCAGGCAACTCGAACCTAAGATCCATATCAGTTCGGCCGGTACTCGGATGCGAAGGAGTACTCGATCCACAGTGCCATAGAGCACAGTCGCGGCATGGCACATCGCAGTTCAACACGGCGCAGCGCAGCACAGCCTTCGGCACAAGTACATCAAGATCAACACAGTCATCATTGCAACCTTGCACGTTCCCTGGTACGTTCCGTGGCACGTCCCGTGGCAAGTCCCCCTGGCACGTCGCGCGGCGCGTCCCCTGGCACGTCCCGTGGCACGTCCATTGGCACGTCCCGTAGCGCGTGCCCTTGGCACGGTAGATCAAGATCGATCCAGTCAGCATTGCGTGTGCCCGTCGGTGAATCAGGTGTCTTTGGCAAGTTGTCATGCCTTACATGTCAATTTTCTTGTCCGGTTTCGTGGATCGATCATGTTGCTTCACCCTCTTGGGTTTTTTTTTGAAGACCTTTCGGGGCGTCTTGGAGGCCTGTTGGGCTTTCTGGGTGTCTTGGGCGTCTTGGGCCGATCGTTCGGCGACTCGTGGCCCTCTTGGGGCCCTCATGGCCTGTTTTGGGGCCCTCTTGGGCCCGAAATATTTTTCGCGCCACCACGTTTCAAAACCCAGGGGGCACGCGACAATGCCAAAGAGATTTCGGATATTTGAGTGCTGGCGTTTCTTCAGGAGTGAGGGCTGAGGCTCAGGGGATTAGGCAAAAGGACCTGAGGACACCCACCCCGTGCCCTACGGCACGGTGGCGGACAATGAAGCGTGAGTAACCCGTCCCCGAAGGGGAACAGGGAAGATGGAAAAGAATTCTACCGAAGCCATGCACGGCCAAAGGGCGGGTGGGCTTCGTGGGTGCCCATCTCGCGTTGCTGCGTTGGCGCTGTTATCGTTGAGAAATCATGGGTGCCCCTCTCAACGTCCTCACTGGGTGTGACTATGGTCAACGGCTGTAAACTAGCAGCGGTTGTGGCGAACGGTGTTGCGCGTGTCGAAGTGCACGGGCTTCCCCATTTTAGCAGGCCTTCATCATGTGACATGGCTCTCGTCGCATTTACAGTGAGGAACGCTTGTCTTGACGTACCAGGAGAGGATACTGAGTGGGACCATTTATTGCAGCATACGTCGTGCGCGTTAGTCTGTTTATCATCAACATTTCTTCGTTTTTTCCGAATGCCCTTCCTCCTCCGCGTTCTCCCTGTTCTCTTTTCCCGTCCTCCTGGTGCTCCCGGTCCAGGACAGACCGTTCAGCCAGATCGTCGTGGAGCTCAGCGGGATCGCAGAGCCACAACGGGTTTCATGGGGGGGCGGAGCAGCAGGAAAACGCAGGGTGTGGGGATGGGAGGGATGAGGATGAGGGAGCGCAAGGCAGGATTGCTGCGGATGAGGCTCAAGCGGGGGGAGGTCGAAATGAGCTAGCAAGAACCCGTCGGGAGTAACAGTAGTCGTTGTGGTTGTTGCAGTAGTTGTGGTCGTAGTGACCGTATTGGTTATACTGATCGTAGTAGTTCTAATAGTCACAGTAGTGCAGTAGTAGTAGTAGTAGTAGTAGTAGTAGTAGTAGTAGTAGTAGTAGTAGTAGTAGTAGTAGTAGTAGTAGTAGTAGTAGTAGTAGTAGTAGTAGTAGTAGTAGTCGTAGTAGTAGTAGTAGTAGTAGTAGTAGTAGTAGTAGTAGTAGTAGTAGTAGTAGTAGTAGTAGTAGTAGTAGTAGTAGTAGTAGTAGTAGTAGTAGCGTAGTAGTAGTAGTAGTAGTAGTAGTAGTAGTAGTAGCAGTAGTAGTAGTAGTAGTAGTAGTAGGTAGTAGTAGTAGTAGTAGTAGTAGTAGTAGTAATCGTCGTCGTGGTGGTAGTAGTAGTCGTAGTAGTAGTAGTAGTAGTGGTAGTAGTAGTAGTAGTAGTAGTAGTAGTCGTAGTAGTGGTAGTAGTAGTGGTAATACTAATAGTTGTTGGAATTGCAGTTGTAGTAGTAGTAGCGGTCATTGTCGAAGTGGTAGCCGTAGCAGAAGCAGTCGTGGCCGTAGTAAATGTAGTAGCAGCAGCAGTGAAGTAACAGTAGGCGTAGTAGCCGAAGAGGAAGACAACCATTGTGCGGTAAGGCAATTGCAGGGGGTGATTTGCAGTTTGATTGCATGTCGATGCCCATGTGGAGTGTTCTTTGATTCGGATGTAGATTTGCATTCGGATTGCATGCGGATGTTGATTTGCATTCCGAATTCCGATGTTCGTGTCGATGTGCATGCCGACGATTTGCATCGGGGATATCATGCCGATCTGCACTTAGAAAGATATGTCGATTTGCATTTCGATGCCATCCCGATCATGAGTTCAACGTCTGACGTATATAGGATTGAATTCTGAGTATCGTTTCTAAAGGTATATTAAATTGTTGTTGCTTCGAACCTCGATCGCGACGTGTTTGAATGTTGATGTGCAGTTCGATTCCGATGCTGGTTGCATTCATCCGTGCATTCACATATATATATATATATATATATAATCTGGTGTTTGGCCAGATCGGCCTGTCGGCCGCAGGTTCATGTGCGTTTCGAGGTGCACGTCGATGTCTATATCGTTTTACATTTCGATTGCAGTTCCACTGCGTCTCGACGTTCGATTTAACTTAGAGTTCGATTGCTTTGTACGGGCGTATTGGTTTGCACGTCGATGCATACCTAGAATTGCATGTTGATTTGCGTTTCGATGTGTATACCGAGGTGCAGATCTACTTCAATCGGAGTCTCACCATGATAGCAGGTTGATGTGTATCTACAGGTCTCTTCATAATTAGCGCGACATTATAAAACAGCCGCGCAGCAGGGAATTCGCCCCTGCCCCCCAACATCGAAGCCAGCGCATCGAGGTACGTGGGCGGGGGGCCATTCGGCCAAGAGCCCAGTGCGCCCGTCAACTCTCACGGAACGCTCAGCCAATAGTTCCCAATGCGCCTCGAAATTTCGAAGAGACCCCTCGGCGATGAGTCCTCGTCGGGAGCCGACCGGCGGCGCCGCGTCAATTGCAACAGATTTGTTTTAGATTTGCAGATGGAGTTGGATTTGAAGGTGCATCCAGATTTACAGTTCGATGTGCCTTTCGATGCGCATGTCGGTTTACACGCTGATTTGCAATGGCACGTCGATGTGCATCTCCAACGGGAGAACCGCGGGGCATCTGCGGGCCATTCGGCCGACAGCCCCCGGGGCAACCCACGGGACAGCCCACGGCACAGCCCGCGGTAAGAGCTGCGGGACAACCCGCGACAACCACGGGGCAACCCATGCGATGACCTTCACGGGACAATCCGTGGGAGAGCCACGGGACAACCCATGGGACAACCCACGGGACGACCGCTGGACATCTCTTGGACCACCCGTGTGACGGACCATCCATGGGACAATCACGGAACAACCCTTTTGGACAGCCACGGCCACATGCCCGATGCGCTCAGGCCACCGCGGTAGGGAAAAACACGATGCTTGTTCTCCCGGAGAGGGCGTGGGCCAGCATCATTTCTGAGGGAGCGCGGGCGCAGTCCGTAGCCAGTTTGGCCCAGGGCTTGGCTGTCCGCGACAGGGAAGCGGATACCGTTCGTCCGCGGCCTGCCTCCGATTTTACGCTCGGCCTGCCTGCCCAGGTTGTGAGCTTCTTTCCCAATCCGTTCGGGCTCGCACCTCCGACGGTCTCACACTGTGTCGATGGGATTGCACAGCGACGGCATCAGAGACGACCGACGCCAGAGGTGGAAGTGTCCACAAACCACCGGCGTGCCGTGGATCAATGGGGCTGAGAAGTTGGAGTGCACCAGGTGCAAGACGTGCAAAACTGCTGCTTTCAAGGAGACTGTGCAGCAACAGGCGCCCTCGGTCTATGCGAAACAGCAGAAAGGGGGCGCGTCGAGTCAGGTTACGGATGTGGATAGGATCACCAAGCGGATGGAGTTGCGCATGCAGCAAATGCAGGCAACATTCTTCGACAACGAGCGAAAGGCCTGGAAGCGCAGCTCTGCCCAGGGCAAGGCAACCGAGGTCGCTGACGAAGGGCGAAGAAGCAGAGGCTCGCTGAGATCGACGGCGTTCTCGAGTGCACCAAGGATGATGCTTCCAAGCGTGCCCAAGCCTACCGTGCAGCGTTACAGAAGGAGCACGCTGGCATCCTGGCGGAGCTGCGTTGTGCGCAACCACTTGCGGTGCAGCTCAATGGCCTCAGCGAGAAAGGCGGATCAAGGCGCGCATCGAGGAGGCCGGGGCTGCGGTCGCGGCCAAGTCGAAACACCATGCAGTGCTGCAGGCCTAGATCGAGAAGGATAGTGCGCCGTTCGACCAGTATCGCAAGGATGTGCTCGAGGAGGAGCCGACCATGCGGGAGGCGGGGTCCATCAGTGCCAAACCACCTTCGACAAGCACAGGGGACAGCGCGCAGCTGTGCGATGTGGAGATCGCCCTCGCGGACTTGGAGGAGGCCGTGCGAGCTGCTGGAGGTGGCGAGCTGGTCGAGTCCTTGCCAAAGGTGCTCCGCGGCAGGCTCGCCGAGATGGTGGCGAAGAAGGCCCGCGTTGCAGAGCCTGAAGGGGGCGAAGCAGACGCAGCTGCAGCCCCGCCAGACAACCCCGAGGCCGCAAAGCCGCTGAGGCTGTCAAGGATTTCGTCCTGGCGGCAGGTCACAAGGCCCCTGATGCTGAAGACGAAGCGCGACTGCTGGCCAAGCAGACCAGGCAAACAACCAGTGCCTTTTCTCCGTGCTAAGAGTTGGATGTTTCTTACGTGTTGAGTTGGTATCGATCCAAATCATGACGTTGATGTCTGTTGCGTCTGCAGGTGGCGCCATTGGAGAGGATTTCGCGCTGCGTGCTGATGCGGCCCCCTTTTCTCCCCAGAACGATGCTGGGCGAGAGCGAGGTCGACCCGTTCGCACTCCTGGACTGGGGGGCGGACGACGAACTAGGAGCGGATCTCGGTTCGAGCCGCGCTATTGCACTGCTGCTTTTAGATTGCCAGGGAGGTGCCCCCCCTGGGCTGGGAGCAGCGGCGGATCGGACGGCTCCGACGGCTACCTCCCCAGATGGCTTGGGACGCTCTTCCCCTGGGCTGGGGGCTGCTGCTGGGCGTATGGCGATGCTGGCTACTTGCCCAGATGGCCAGGGATGCGTCTCCCCTGGGCCAGGGACAGCGACGCGTCGGAGGGCGACTACGGCTACTTCCTCAGACGGCCAGGGACTGGGCTGAGGACGTCGTCCATGCTGATGGCGACGTCGTCTACCTCCCCAGATGGCCAGTGACGTGCTTCCCCTGGGCTGCGGACATCGGTAAGTTAGCGCGCGCCCTCGTCTGGCGTTAGAGCGCAAAGCCCTAGTGTGCCATCGCTGCTACTAGGCAGTGAGCCGCCACGTGGGCCAATGCGCCTAGTAGCTGCTCGCGCGCCTGGCGAGGCGGTGGTGGGCGCGGCAGTCGCGAGGCCCTCGGGCCCTCCGAGTGCGGCGGACCCCCGTTCGAGGGCTGCCGTCGGCGCTGCCGTCGGCAGCGCCGCGGGCCCCAGTTCGGGGGTCGTTGTCGGCGCGATGAGCGGGAATCGCGCCGCTGCCTGCGCGGCAGCGCGGGCGGGGTCCGTCTGCCGCGGGGGGTGTTGGGAGGGGGGCTCGGCGAGCACCCTGAGGCCGCCCCCCCAGGCTTTGCCGCTGACTGCCGCGGGGGACGGCGTGTTGGCCAGGTGAGGGTATGGGGGCAGCTCTCCGAGCACCCCAGTGCCCTCCCCCCAGGGGCGGCGCAGCCGCGCAACCGTTCCATGTGCAATTCGCCAGGTGCTGCTGCCCGCGACAGGAGGAGGCTCCGTCAGAGTGAGACGCGCCACGCTGGAGAGTGCAAGGGGTACTTCGCCGCGGCCAACTCCACCTCCCACGGCCCCTTGTGCGACTACATGGGTGGCGCGCCTGGGCGCGCCATCGTTGCGGTGCAAGAGCACCGCGCACGGCTGGCAAGCTGGGCCGAGTGCAGTCCAGGCGCCGTGACGCTGGGTATCACGGCATCTGGGCGCTTGCTATCTCCGCCAGCAGTGGATCGGCATGTCCGCGGGGTGGCAGTTCCCGCTAAGAACCATATTTCGCTCGCGAGGCCGCCAGCCACAGCATCGCCATTGCTCCAAGAGGAAAGGCTGGTGGCTGCTCGCGCGCGTTGGGGGGCGAAGAGGGGCATTGCGTTCGTCTCAGTATACCTAGTATGTGCATGTGATCATATGCCTGTGGATTGGGTTGCGCTGCGAGGTGTTTGCATGGCGGTTGAGGAGCTGGGCTGTAACTGGATCCACGCGTTGGGTGGTGTCGCGATGGCGACCGCAGACGCCGCGTGCCGTCGGGATGGGAAGGGGTCGGTGATCGACTGCGCTCTGGCGGCTGCCAACCTGTTCACCAACGTCAGGCCACCCGTAGCGGATGAGGCCGCGTTTGCCTCGCCACACAGGCCAGTGTCTTATCAGCTGCAGGTGGTGGGTGTTCCCATGTGGTGCAGGGTGCTTGACGAGCCAGCTCCGATCGGAGCGATTCCTCCTGTCGGCTGCGCTAGAATCCCCAGAGACTGGCAAAGAGTGATGAGCCTAAGCGACGCTGCCTCGACCCAGACGGGCCTCCAGGTAGCATGGGACGTGGCGCTGATGGAGGAGGAGGGAGAACTGCTCGACCGATGGGGCGCGACTGGCAGAGATCGGGCTGGAAGCAGTGGTCGGGGAGGAGCTAGCTGCGCCAAGTGGGTGGCTCGCAAGTGGAAGCCACCGCGCATGGGGCCACAGCAGGGCAAGCAGGCGCGGGCGCGGGGTGCGGCGGTTACGTGGGCTGAGCACCTAGGCGCCGCGCGCTCGCTCGTGGTCACTACGATCCAGAGGCCGCAGGCTGCCAATGCGATGTGCACCCTAGGCGCCCACCAGTGTGGCGACATCGCAGGCTTGCTTACAGGCGCCCTGGCGTTCTTCAGGCGGATGTTGAGCAGTGCTGGTGTTCTCGAGGAGCCACCTGAATGGGTTGACGCCTTCTTTCGTCGTGGGTTCAGGGTATTCACGGCGGGCGACTTCCTGGCCGAGGTCGAGGCCGTCCTGAAGGAATTGCAACACCAAGTGCGACAATATCCATTTGTCAGGAATGCGAAGTTCAAGGAATGGGCGCACCAAGCGTTCATCGGGGGCGGATCGTGGCAAGCACATCGTGCCACGAAGATTGCAGGATTGAAGGAGGGGGTCGGTGGTGCTGCTGTATGCGGAGAACCCCATGCACCCGCCGAGCGAGCCCTGTCCAGACGGAAGGAGGTGTGGAGCTGCCAGGGCCTTGGGCCGCTCGGGGTGCCAGAGGACGCTCAGAGGTGGGAGCCACTATCTCCGCCAGCTGGTCCTCAACTGCGCCGCGTCTGCGCCGCGTTCTGAAAGAGCGTGGCCGCAGGTCCTTTAAGGATTGCCCCGAGGGCGTTGCAGCAGCTATTTGATGAAAGTCTGGACACGCCGGCAGCTCTTTACAGGGCGTTCAACAAATCTAGGACGGCATGCCCGGGCTCAGCATCGCAGGCCTAGTCTAAAACCGCATGGTTAAAATTCACTGTTGTGTTTCATGCCCTGCCGTCATCGCGCGAGTTGATATTCGAACACCTAGATTTAAAAGTCGTCACGGTTAACATCCCCCAGATTTTCCTCCGGATGGTCCGCCAGATATTCGCCCAGATTTTCTTCTAGACGTTTCATTTGATATCCCCGCAGATCTTCACCCAGATCTCCTCCCAGATCGTCGCTTGGATTTTGAAGTCTTCTTCCAGATCGTTATTCAGATCTTCTCCTCCTTTTCCCCCCAAATCTCCCCCGGATCTTCACCTAGATCTTCCCCCAAATCTTTTCTTAGGTCTTCACCCAGGTCTATCCTCAGGTCTTCGCCCAGATCTCCCCCCAGATCTTCCCCTAGATCTGCCCCCCAGATCTCCTCCCAGATCTTTCGCCAGATGTTCCCACACATCTTCCCCCAGATCTTCCCCCAGATCTTTCCCCCAGATCATCCTCCAGATCTTTCTCTGGATGTCCCTCTGATTTTCGCTTATACGTCTTCTCCCAGATCTTCCCCCAGATCTTCTTCCAGATCTTTTCCCAAAGGTCCTCCCAGATGTTCCCCCAGATCTTCCCCCAGATCTCCCCCCAGATCTTCCCCCAGACCTTCCCCCAAATCTTTCCCGAAATCTTTCCCCTGATCCCCCCCCCTAAATCTCCCCCCAGAGCTTCCCCTAGATCTTCCTCCAGATCTTCCTCCAGATGTTTTCCCATATCTTCCCCCACATCTTCCCCAGCTCTTCCCCCAGATTTTCCTCCAAATCTTTTTCCAGGTCTTCCCCGAGATCTCCCCCCCAGATCTTCCCCCAGATCTTTCCCTAAATCTCTCCGCGGATCTCACCCCAGATCTTCCTCCAGATTTCCCCCCAGATCTCCCCCCAGATCTTCCCCCATATTTTCCTCCACATGTTCCCCCAGCTGTTCCCCAAATCTGTCCCCAGATCTTCCCCCAGATCTTCCCCGAAATCTCCCTTAAGATCTGCCTCCAGCTCTTTCCCCTGATCTTCCCCCAGATCTTCCTCCAGATGTTCCTCCAGACTTTCGCCCACACTTTCCACCAGATCTTCCTCCAGATTTCCCCCCAGACCTTCCCCCAGATGTTCCTCCAGATTTTCGCCCAGATTTTCCATCAGAGATTTCCCCAGAAGTTCCTTCAGATTTTCCCCCAGATCTCACCCAAGATCTTCCCCTACCTTTTTCCGCAAATCTTTCCCGAGATGTTACCCCGGATCCTCCCCCAGATGTTCCCCAGATTTCCCCGTTGACCTTCCTCCAAAACTTCCCCCAAATCTTCCCCCACATCTTCCCCCAGATCTTCCCCCAGACCCTCCCCGAGATCTTCCCCCAGATTTTCTTTCAGATCTTCCTCCAGCTCTTCCCCCAGATTTCTCCCAGATCTTCCACGAATGTTCCTCCAGATCTTCGCCCAGATCTTCCACCAGACATTAGTCCAGATTGTATCCCAGATCTTTCCCCAAATCTCCCCCCGGATGTTTCCCAAGATCTTCCGCCAGATCTTCCCCCAGATCTTGCTACAAATCGTCACCCAGATATTTCCTCTGTTTTTTTCCCGATGTTGTCCCGCAGAGCTTTTGCTGTGCTTCCCCAAAATATTCACCCAGATATTGATTCAGATCTTCCCCCAGATCTTCCAGATCTTCCTCCAGATCTTCACCCACAACTTCCCCCAGATGTTTCCCCATATCTTCTCCCTCAGATGTTTCTCCAGATCTTCCCGAGATCTCCCCGCAAGTCTTGCTGCATATTTGCGACGCACTGCACCGCCAATTTTCCCTCAGCACATTCCCCTGATTTTCGCCCAGATCCCCCACCAGATCTTCCCTCAGATGTCCCTCCAGATCTTCCTCCAGACTACCCGCCAAATATTAGATCCGATATGCTCCCCTCAGATCTCCCCCAGATCCTACGCCACGTGTTCCTCCAGATTTATCGCTTGGTCCACCGCGCAGAATCTTCCATTGGACACTCCCCTGATCTCCCGGCAGATCTTCGCCCAGATCTTCCCCCTGCTGATCCAAGGCGCCCATTGTTGTGTTTCATGCCGCGTCGCGGGTCTGGTTTTGTTGTTTAAACTCCTAGTATTGTTCTCGGCCTCGCTTCGGGGCTGCGATCTCTACGCGGCGACCTAGAATTTTAAATTCCTTATTTTTAGAATTCCTTGTTTTGTTAACCACTCTGTGCAACCGTTATGAGGTACTACTGATGTGGTGGCTCCGAGGCGCAGACATACCTGACATTTGAGCCTGTGGTGGCCCAGGCAGGTCCTCCTGCCATGCTGTTGTTTCCCACGCCCTGGAGCCGGAAGCGCCGCAGTTACTTGGGGAGAAGGCGCCCACGGTGGTCTTGCATGCATATAGATGCTTCGAGTGCGTGAACCCCCGCGCCTTCCTATCCGAGGGCCGTGCATGTGGGTGCCCCATGCTATTGCTGTGGATGTTACTGCAGTATCACAGGCAGCCGAGAGCGGTCGAAGCGTTTCGATTCCTGGCCAGCGCAGTTTGCCACAACCCAAGAAATACTGGCGGACTGCTCGCGCTCCACGGTGCCTCTGGCGCTACTCACCTGCCGCGCCACGAGACGGTTGCGTGCCCTGGGCGTGGTGCCGAGGGCTCTCGTGGAGGACCTGGCGCTGCAGTGGACGGGAGCGGGCGCGACCATGACGTTTCAGCTCTTTCTTGCAGTCACTTAGCATCGCTCGGACGTGTGCTTTTTTCCTTCGGCGAGGACCATCGAGGAGCATCCTTGATCATTTGGCGAAAAAGCCACGCACGAAACCGAACAGAACACAGGGAATGGACGTCCGAGCGATGGCGAGAGTCAAGGCTTTCATCGTGCAGGCAGGGCAGCTTGGCCGGGTCCTGCAGATGGACCAGCCCCGTTTACCGGCAGCCTGCCCGCAGGCCGCGCGCGTGGCGCGCAGGCCCGCGGCCGCCATCGGTCTGCCCATTAAGCCCTGCATCAGGCATCTTGGCCATGAACTGCGCGGCGCTGATCACAGACGTCACCCGACTCGAGCCTGGATGCACAAGGTTAAGAAACGAGTCGTTCGAGCGAAGGCGTTTCGCAGGGCCGTTGGTAACAAGGTGCATGTCATTTTGCGTTCGGGGTTGTTGAGTTCGGCCAACCATTGCGCCGCGGTAAGCGGAACCTCAGGCAAAGATCCCAGGACGTTGCGTCGTGCCGCTGGGGCTCTCGCGGGGGCGAAGGGAGGCTCCTCTGGGCTCACTGCGTACTTGACCCAGAGAGACCCCTGGTACGACCGATTTGTGATGTCATTTTGTGCCCAGTCATAGCATGCGCCCAGGCCATGCGGGATGCTACTTTATCTCTTGGCAGGTTGGAGCGGGCCTGGAGGGCCCTTGCTCTAAAGTGTGACATGTGCCACGCCGATTGGGCCCACGCTGGTGGCCCGATGGCGGTGGTCTGGGTCTCTCTTAGGCGCGTTGACTGGGATCTGAAATCAGCAGTGCCTCTAGTCGATGATTCAGGCGAGTGTTCCCCCTGCTTTTGGCGCCCCCTGCTGACGTGCGGGAGATGCTCAGGGCCAGCATCCAGAGGTGGCAGGCCAGGAGTCTCCTCGATCGCCGCGCGGCTCTGCCCCGCCATGGGGAGGTCTGGGCGCGGGCCGTGCGGTGCTGAGCGGGGGGCGCCTCGGCGGCGGTCAAGCATGCCACCCGCGCGGGTGCGTTGAGAGCTCTCTGGGCTGGTGGGTGTTGGACTCAAGCTCGCAAGGCTGAGCGTGCGTTGGTGCGTTCGAGTGTTGTGCGAGTTGCGCAACTCGGAGCCTTGTGCCCACGTATTGTTTGAATGCCCAGGCCTGCGAGCTAGTCTAGAAGACGAGGATCGCGGCAACCTTCCAGAGGGGGGTGGCCGAGATCCGTGTGTGCATGCGGCGCGGCGCAGTTGTCCTGGGGCATGCCAAGGCCGAGCATGTAGGCATGTGTCTGCAGGGCCTTTTGAGCCCACCAAGCCGCCTCCACCCGTTCCTGGATCTCCTGTCCTGCTGTTGCGCGATTGGGATTCGAGCTCGGGCGCTCCTGGGGAACGGTGTTCACGGACGGCTCTGGGTTCATGTCGATTAACCTTGCCCTCGGAAGGCGCGGGTGTTCGGTCCGGTGGCTGTCGGGGGAGGGGGCCCCTCTCTGCGCAGCCTTTGGAGGCCTAACTGGGTGCTTGCGACAGACGGTTAGGGGGCGCTGAGCGTTGGGGCGTTTTCGGGGCCAGGCAGGTTTGCCCTCCCTCGAGCTCACACGTCGGATTTGGCTTCGCTGGTGGCCGAAGGGCACGGCCGAGCGCGCTCTCGTCGGGAGCAGTTTTTGTCGCGCGGATCGAGAGACGGCAGGTGCCCCCGCCGTCGTCCGAGTGAGCGCCCTCGCACCTCGAGCTCGAAGCTGCGCCCTTCAACCCGAGAGTGCCGTTCCCGTGGGTCCTCGGCGATGCGCGGGCAGATCATGTTGCCAAGACTGGGGCCTCTGAGATTGCAGGTTCGCAGGGTCCTGCTTGCTGAGGCGCGCGAGGGAGCTCTCAAAGAGGCAACGCTGTTCTCGAAGTGTGTTTCTTGGGCAGCTGCCCGCGCAGTCGAATTGGGCACTTCCTCTGCGGCCCACTGGGCCCCCCACTTCGGTCCGACCTGTCAGCGTCACTGGCCGCGACCTTCGTTGGTTGGGCGCAGTCCAAAGGTGAGGTCCGCTGCAGATTTTGCAACATAGCGGCGCGCACGAAACGGACCTACGAAAACGTGTTCAGCACGCGTGCGAAGACGTGCGCGCCGTCGGAGTACCGCGTGCTCTGGCGGACAGTTAGTTTAGCCAGCTCAGTGCTGGCGGTGCGGTTGTTTGGGGGGCGTCATTCATGTCGTCGATTGGCATGGTCGCGATGCCCGACGGATCCGACGTGGCGGTGCCGCCGTTGCCTGCCCCGCCCGTGGCTTCCTCGTCGGCCCTGGACAGATCCCATGCCGTGGGCCACGATTGTGTTCAGACTGAGCTGGCCCATTGCTGCCAGCGCTGTGGTGCGTATCAGGTGGGGGCTGACAACGCCAATAATTTGCGGCCTGTTTGCAAAGGGGTGCCCAAGTCCAAGAGCTCCTTGGCGGGGGCGGCCATGCGCGTTCGGGGAACTCTGGCTAGCCGCCATCCTGTCTCCAACGTGGCGCCCTAAGACGGGGGGGCCCTCTTTCTCCTGCTCCTGCCCGTCCCACTTGGGCGCAGTGCGGGGGCGGCTTCGGTGGTCTCCCCTTTCTTGCGGGGAGGCACAGCCAGGTTGGTGCCCCGCGTGGGTGCCACTGGTGATGCCGTCCACCGCTGACTGGAGCGCGCCCAGTGTACTCCCGCGGTCAGAGCTCGCACGCAGGATGACTTCACTTCGGCAAGCGCGCAGTTGCTTCTGCCCCCCGGTCGTTTTCGGCCGCGCTTGCAATGGGCGCAGAAAAAATGCGCGGACGTAGCGGACTTTGCAAGGGGTCATGGCCCTGAGGTGGGGGGGGGGGCGGACGCAGCGTGCGTTATGAATGCGGGGCCCTGCCCCTGGAAGGTCCTCGACGGGCGCGGGGGTCCAGGCCGGGCCGGGGCGGGGTCCAGGCTGTGCTTCGCGGGCCTCGCTTGGGCTCCGACGGCTCCCGGTGGGGCGGGGCGTGGGGCACGGGCGGGGATTTGTCCACGTCCACCGCCTGGGAGATCGATGCTCGCGGAGCTCCACCGGCCGTGGGTATGGTTTGTTTCGGGCCCTCAGAGGCCAGAGTGTATCCTCATGGGCACAAGAACGTCGGTTCCCAGGCGATGGACGTGTATAGATTTCTGCCTCGCGATAGGGCGCGGGCGGGGAAGCCCTGGTCGAGGTCGAGCCGGGGTCTAGCGGGAGGTACAGGGCGCACCCCCCTTGCGGCTAAAAACGCGGGGGCGGGGAACCCTTCAGTAACGAATCGTGGGGGCGTGGTGCACCCGCTCAACTGCACCTTTAGCGTCGATTGGCGTCTGGAAGTCGATAAGATAGCGCAGATTTAGCGTCGGCTAGCGGCTTGCGTCGATTTAGCGTCGATTTAGCGTCGATGAGTGTTGACCAGCGTCGGTTATTGTCGATTCGCAAGATCCGACGCGATGGTGTGGGAGGCTCCCACGACGTGCCACCGAAGATTCCCTTCCCCCTCCCACCCCGGCAAAGCCACCCCGGCAGTCACACACAAATCATCCGAATCCTTCTCCCTCCCCTCTTCCCCCCCTCCCGCGCCCTTTTCCCCTTCCCTCCCTACCCCCCGTCCCTCACCCCCTTCTCGATCCTCCCTTCCCCGTCCCCCTCAACACAACTTTCCCTTGGGGAGCGCCCGCAAGCACCCGAACGCTCCCCAGAGACCTTCTGGGAGCTCTCCCGAGGGCATCCCCCCAAGGGCCCCCCCCGCTGGCGGTGGCGACGGGCCCAAACATGCGGCGTCGTTTTTTTTTTTCGGCCAAGTTCAGAGGTCTCTTAGAAACACCCTTGCTTCTGAAGGCGCGGGACCGATCTATAGATGCAAGGCCGGCGCCTTGAAGAAGCCGCCTCCTTCTAAGAAGCAACCCCCCTTCTCTTCATCCCCTTGTGCGCGCCGCCAATTTTCAGAGTGCCGCTCCGCAGAGGTCTGGACGCTTTCCCCGGGGGCCGGATTCTCTTCTTGCGTTTTTTTGTGACGGCCCCCGCGGCCCAGGGCCTTCGGAGGCCGAATGTAATTCGCCGAACGTTTCCCGTTGTTTTTTTTCACGACGCGGGGTTGTCTTTCGTTTTGTGGTGTCCAACCCGAACCCATCTTCCAGATCAGTTTTGGAGGTCGCCGCGGCGATCGCGGCAGCCGCAAATCATGCCCGTTCCCAGCCTCCGCCCCGCTCTGCGATGTGCGATGTAGACCTGGATCACAGTTAGCCGTACAGCAACAGACTTCTTTCAATCTATGTTCAGCATTGGCAGTCGTGTGTTCTCTTTGAGGATGGTAGACCAGTCCCCCAGTGCCACGCTCGAAGAGGGCCAACGGAATTATTGTTGCGATTAATAGCGAATTTGAAGAAGGATTGCGGATTGAAATGTGAGGATGTCCCGAGCGAAACGTTGGTTGTCGAAATTCCGATGGATCAAATCCAAGGTAAAGTACACATGTTCGTTAGTTGCGGATGTCTCGAGCGAAACGCTTGTGTTGCAGTATGTGTTGAGGATGTCTCGAACGAAACGTTTATTTTGTCTTACAGGCTGCGCTTCTCCTGGGGTGCAGAATTGAGAGGATCTCTCAGGCGAAATGTTTGTTTTTACGTGTCCAGGTCACCCAGGGGAGTCTCTAACATGGTTGTCCCTCGATGGAACCACACGTTTTTACATGCCCAGGTCACCCAGGGGGGGTTCTAAGTTGGTAGTCCCAGGCTTGAACCACGTGGTTTTACATGTCCAGGCCACCCAGTGGGGTATCCAACATGGTGGCCCCGAGCTGGAACCATGTGTATGTATGTGGCCAGGCCACCCAGGGGGGTATCTAGCATGACTGTCCCTAGCTAGAAGCACATGCTTGTTCATGTCCAGGCCGCCCAGGGAGGGGGGGGTATCTAAGATGTTTGTCTCCTGCCCCTCGCTGGAGCCACGTGCTGTAACATGTACCTATGCAGGTATCTAACATGGTGGCCCCTCGCTGGAACCACGCGTTTTCACACGTCCAGGCAGCCCAGGGGGGTATCCAACATGGTGGGCCTCTCGCTGGACCCACGCTTTTTCACCACGCGGGGTATCCAACACTTTGGCCCTGAGCTGGAACTTGTTGTTTCTGGGTGTGCGGGCCACCCACCGGGGTATCTAACATGTGGTCGTTTGGGCGCTCCCAGCGCGGGGGGCCCTCAAGAGCCAGACAAAATCAATACATTACCAGATGCTTGATTTTCGAACGCAGTTTCTTCGGCTGGTGATCTTCCAGATTTCCGAATGGAGTATCTAGCATGGTGGTCCCCAGCCAGAGCCACGTGTTTTCACGTGTCCAGGCCACCCTGCTGGATATCTAACATAGTGATCTCGAGCTGGAACCGCGGTCGCGGTCGTGGCCGTCCGCCCTCGTTGTCGTCGTCGGCGTTTCGGCCCACCCCTTTGGTCGCATCTCGCCTCGGTTCGGATTGGCCTTGATCATTTTGCCCTGTTGCGGAACAGAATCCAGAGGGTCTCGATTACAGTCAGCGTGGGGCGAGCAATGCGCCCAGGCAGCCCGAGCTTGAGGCCCAGCCCAGTTTTTGCAGGATTCGGATGCCAGGGAAGGTTTGATCCACGACGCAACAGGCACAGACCTGTTCATATTCGCCCACTTTCACTTTCGGTTCCTTCCGCTTTTGGAATGAATCGGATATTGAGCTTGATCTGGTCGAGCGCCCCGCGCGTTTCGATTGCGGTTAGATCTGAGTTATGCGTTCAGGAAGCTTGAACTTACGATCCAGATCAGTTCGATCGGGATCCTGACGCCACGGACGACCTGATCCGCAATGTAATAGAGAGCGCAGCGCTTCAGCGCGGCATGGCGCGTCTCAGGTCATGGCAGCGCAGCACAGCACAGTCCCTGGCACTGTACGTCGCCATCGCTGCCTGGAGCGTTGCAATTGCCCGTCGCCCACCTTTGGTGCCCAGAACAGTTTCCACGCCTCACATTTCCATATGCCTTTCCGGACTCGTGAGGAGGAGGAGGAGGAGGAGGAGGGGGAGGAGGAGGAGGAGAGGGAGGAGGGGAGGAGGAGAGGAGAGGAGGAGGAGGAGGAGGAGGAGAGGAGGAGGAGGAGGAAAGGAGGAGGAGGAGGAGGAGGAGGAGAGGAGGAGGAGGAGGAGGAGGAGGAGGAAGAGGAAGAGGGGGTCGATCGTGTCTTGGCTGGGGGGCGATCATCGGGCACCCGGCCCGGGGCGGCGACGCCGGGCCCCGGGCTGCGCGGCCTGGGCGCCGCAGGTGAGGGAGAACTTCGTCCAGGCGGCGGAGATGGGCTCCGAGGTCGTGGAGGGCCTGCGGCTCGAGAAGGCGCCTTGCAAGCAGTTTGGGCGTTGCGTAATGGAGGGGTCATAAATGGGGGGGTGGCGAGGGTGGTCCGAAAAGGTACCCGAACGGTACCTAAACGAGCCCCCTGGGGGTCCGGAGGGGCCCGAAAGGGGCACGAAAGGGGACCGTTTCTGACCCCCCCATTTATGACCCCCCCATGAAGCCACGCCCAAGCAGTGCCGAAGCGTCCTGTCGTGCCTACGAGCCTCTTGTGGTTTGCACTGCATGCTCTTGGAACAGCTCTTGTTTCGGCGGTCTTGCTTTGATGCATCGGCTTCATGTTCTGAGAACACACTTTGATTGGTTATGTTTTGGTGATGGTGAACATGTGTTGATTGGTTATTGTTTTTTTGTGATAGTGTTGCTGGAACGTTCCCTTGTTCTGCGGACGTTTTCCAAGGACGAGAACCGGCATGAGCATAAACTTTTGGAGTTCCGCGCGGATTTCCTGTATCGGCGCTGGGACCCCCTAGCGGCGCCTCCGGCGCCGCCCCTGGCGCGCTCAGGGTGGTCCAGCGCCGATCCATGAAATCTGCCCAAAGCTCCAAAAACTTATGTTTATGTTTTTTTTGTTCCTCTAAATCTGTGGTACAGTCACCCGCATAGTAAGGATGAGCAACTTCCCAAAAGGCTACCCTTACATCCTTGCTTCTTCGGCCCATCCTGAGCGACTTCCGCTGGCCAAGCTCCTTCGAAAAACGCCAAAGTGACCTTCCAATCGGGGAGACGTAAGACCCGAGTGCGCCGGAACTCAGGTTTGCCGACGCTTTTTGACGAGCGCGTCCTTGATTTTGCCTGTTCATTGTTCGTGGGATGTCTGCAGCGGGAGTTCGCGTCAAATTTCAGATCGGGTCTCGTCGTTTTCATGATGGCCTGTTACTCTCGGAGGGCTCTTTGGGAAGCTCCGTGGCCAACCGAGCTGTCTTGGAGCAGCCTTGTAGCCATCTTGGAGGCTCTTGTTTGAAGCTATCTTGGGCTGTCTGGGACCATCTTGGAGCCATCTCGACCTATCTTGGACGTTCCAACCCCTCGCGAACCAGACCCACGGGGAGCGGGTAGGGGGAGGAGGAACACCTCCCCGAAGGGGAAGAAGAGGGTTGACAGATCACGCTCCTTGAACCACTCACGCCCAGAGGGCTGGTGGGATTACCCCAGCATGAAGACCCTAACCAGCAACTCTGCATGATGATCGTTTTTTCATTCATTGTGTCGCCGATCGGCGCGAGCCATTGCACCTCGCAGAGGTCCGGAGCCAGAGTCCCCCCCCTCCCCCCCCCTTCGCTCAACGACGGACGAAACTCCGAAATGAGACAACGCTTATCCCATGTGCCTGAGAGCTGGGCACGGAGCGGGCGCACGCGGGCACGGCACACGGCACGCGCAGCAAGGAGAGGTCGGGAGCCAGAGTCCCCCCCCTCCCCTCCCCCCCCCTTCGCTCAGTGCCGCAGCGCCGAACCAGAAGACCACGCGTTTGTCCCTTGTGCTCGCGAGAGCTGGGCACGGAGTGGGCGCACGCGGGCATGGCACACGGCACGCGCAGGAGGAGGAGGAGGAGGAGGAGGCGGAGGAGGAGGAGGAGGCGCACGCGGGCATGGCACACGGCACGCGCAGGAGGAGGAGGAGGAGGAGGAGGAGGAGGAGGAGGAGGAGGTTCGGCACCACGGGGTTCGGGGTTCGGGCGGCAGAGGTCTGGCAGCCTGGGAGGCGAGACGCGAGGTGGCCTCGATGCGAGGCGCCTGGAACAGCGACGGTGCACGAGAAGGTACCCGGTGAGCCGATAGCGACACGAGAGAGAGCGTGCACGGCCCGGCACGCGGGCACGGCACGGCACTGCACGCGGGCATGGCCCGCGGGCGTGGCACGCGGGCGCGGCACGCGGGCATGGCACGGGATGCGGGCGGTGCGTGCTTCGATCGCATGCCAGACCGCAGGCACGGCACGGCACGCGGGCACGGCACAGCACGGCAATTCGGGCGGCCCGTGCCTCGAATGTTCCCATTCAGAAGCTCGTTCTCTGAAGGCAATCGACATGTGTGCTGCCTTCGCTGTCCAGGGAGCGGACAGATAGCGGCTGCCGCGAGGTGGTTACCTTGGTTGACACCTCCACGTTCTGCACCGACTACATGGAGTACAAGAAGCTGCTCGAGAGGCATCACCCAGAACCACCGACCTCCAGTCGCCGCGAGAGGAGCACACGACGGACTCTACTTCCCAATTTGTCCAGGTCGGGATCTTCTAGGGGCCCACGTCACGAGAAAGTCACAAGCACCACGACGTAGGGGGTCTAGGACCGATGTGCCGTGGGATGTGGCTCACCTCACCAATTCCATTTCTCTGAGACGATGGGGCGATGGGGAGCATTCCTTTGACATGGGGAGGGCGAGGGGAGGGGGACGGGGGCGGGCGACGTGAGTAGGCGGGGGAGGGGGAGGACGGATACGGGGGTAGGCGGAAGGGGAACAGAACCAGAAGGTGAGTGCGGAGTAGGGCGGATATGAGGATGGATGTGGAATGCTTGAAGGAGGACGGCTGGAGTTAGCTGGTGTGCAAACGGGACAGTTTTCCATGAGCAGATCTCGCGTGAGGCCTCGTGCCCCCTGGTGACCGCGGGCTTACCGTTGGGGGTGACGCCGCGGGCTTACCGTTGGGGGTGCCCCTACTCCCCGCCGGCAAACGACTCCCCCTCCTCTCCTCCCTCACTCCTGATGGGGGACTGTGGTGGGGACAGTGGTGGGGACGGTGGTGGGGGTGGTTGTGGGGACGGTGGGGGCAGTGGGAAAGTGGAGACACTGGGGACAGCGGGACAGTGGGACAGTGGGGAAACGATTCCCCCTCCTCACCCACTCCGGATGGGCGACTGTGGTGGGGACAGTGTTGGGGGCGGTGGTGAGGATGGTGGTGGGGACGGTGGGGACAGTGGGGCAGTGAGGACTGGGCACATTGGGGACAGTGGGACAGTGGGGACAGTGGGACAGTGGGACAGAGGGGACAGTGGAAAAGTGGGACAATGGGACAGTGGTACAGTGGACAGCGGGAGCAGTGAGGATATTGGAGACAATGGGACAGTGGGGACAGTGGGGCACTGGGGACAGTGGGACAACCCCTCTTCAGTTGGACCCCCTTTTGGGTCACCCAAAGAGAGGTGAGAGCGGGGCAAGCGCGGATCAAGCAGTGGCGAAGCGTCCTGGTTCGCCTATGGTCCCACTAGATAATGTTCTGAGAGCCTTTTGTGGTCTGCACGACGTGTTCTTAGAGCATGTCTGGCTGAAACTGTCCTGTTTTAGCACAGCGGGTCTATGTTCGAAGAACATGTTTTCTTTATTAGAACGTTTTGGGGTTCTAAGAATATGTCGCTGTGGGTTTATAAGACTGCTGGGACGGTCAGTCCCTGCTCAAGCGGAGCCACGTAGGTTCCTAACGCCCCCGAGTGGGCCACGCGAGAGGAAACGTGGGCTCCTAGCGCCCCAGCGCGGGGCAAGCATCGAGACACATGGGTTCCCAACGCCCCAGAGCGGGACACACGTGGACACACGTGTGTGCCTGACGCCTCAGAGCGGGACACGCGTGAAACACATGGGTTCCTGACGGTCCAGAGCGGGGCAAGCGTGGAACCACATGGGTTTCTAACGCCGCACAGCGGGAGATGCGTGAAAATGGTTCCTTGGCGTTCCCTGCCCGTTCCGTGGCGCGTCTCTTGCCACGTCCCCTGACACGTCCCTTGGCGTATCCCCCAGTGCGCACCTGGCACCTCCCTTGGGGCGTCCATGCGCCCTGCGCCCCCGTATCGTCTCGTCCCGCTTCGGAACCGAATCGGATCTTGAGCTCGAGCTGATTGAGCGTCCAACACGTTCTGGTTGCAACCAGCCCTGGGCCAGCTATTCGCTCAGGCAGCTCGAGCTCAAGATCTGGATCAAGTCGGTCAGGACTCGGATTCCAAGGGCGACGTTATCCACAACGCTACAGAGCACGACGCAGTTCATCGCGGCATTCAGTACTGCACGGTACAGTAATAACCTCGAGCACGGTACGTTACCATCGATGCATTCAGCATTGCCGCGCATATCGCGCTGCGCGTCCCCTGGCACGTCCACTGGCGCGTTCCGTGTCGCGTCCCCTGGCACGTCATTGTGCGGCGCGGCACAGCGCACAGCAGCACAACACAGCCCCTGGCACAGCATCGTCACCGTGCATATCTTCAGTACCTTCAGTACTGCTGCTACCCATCGCCCATCGCACAGTGTCATTCACGAGAGATCGTGATCCTCGGGCACGTTCCCCTGGCACTTTCCTTGGAATAGCTCGGACGTGTGCACTTTTTTCGGCGGGGATCATTGAGGAGCATCCTAGATCATCCTGCGAAAAAACCACGCAAGAAACCGAAACACCACAGGGAATGGACGTCCGAGCGATGGCCAGTTTCCCTGCTGCCTCCCCATTGGCACGTCGCGCGGCGTGTCCCCCGGCACTGTATGTTCCTCGGCACGTCCCAGTGGCACGTCCGCGGGCACATCCCGTGGCGCGTCTACACGGCACGCTCCGTGGCGCGTCTCCCGTGGCACGTCCCCCTTGGCTCGGGGGTGGACAGAACCCCCAACAGTGACACGTGTCGATTTGTGAACTGTCCGTTTTCGGTTCTCGAGAGGCTTGCGCCCGCCAGGTTTGGGCCTCAGGTCGTTCTCACTAAACCACGTTTTACTAAAGGGGGGTCTGTCCATCCCCGATTGGCACATCGAGCGGTGCGTTCCCTGGCACGTCCACTGGCGCGTTCGGTGGCGCGTCCCCTGGCACGTCACTGAGCGGCGCGGCAGAGTGCAGAGAAGCACAGCACAGTTCCACGGCACTCTGACGTCACCATCGATGTCTTCAGCATTGCCACCGCCCATCGCCCAATTGAGGTGCTCGCAGTTTAAAATCCCTTTGCGGGTTTGTGGATCGATCATGTTGCACGAAGCGGTAAGGATTCCCTCCGACCCATCCCACCCCAGGGGGTTCAACAAATCCTAAGAACCCGCACGAAGATGAGGAATGGGATGAGAACAGGGAGGAAGCCGAACCCGGGAGGGGGGGTCGGTGAAGGGGGCTGAATAAGTCAGCGCCCTCGTGGTGATGCAACAAGACCACGACACCCAACAACATTGAGAACAAGCAGCCGCGTGTTGCGATTGATAAGTCCTCTGGTGCACCAGCGCGGTCAAAGAGGGTATGGTTGACAAATAAATGCTATGGTGTGCAATGCCAGGGTGAGCGCCCGGCCTGGAAGCATGGATAGGTCGGTACTCACAAGTATTTATATATCTGTTTGTGTGCCGGCATGGTGGAAGAGGGCACGGTGAACAAATCTTTTGGTGCGCAATGCCAGGGTGAATACGGCGCTTGAAAGCACGGATAGGTCTCAGCACACAATGTAACATTCCAGGACGTTGTTCGCCATCTTCTTTCGCCAAAGCGCATTAAACCCTCGACACCCAGCAGGAGACGGTCATCTTAGTGGCACTCTCGTCGCAAACGTCGTGAGGGAATTCGGCGTGGTCGCAGGACTCGTCGCCGACGGATAATTAAGAGCAAGGTGGCCGCGTACGCCGCATCGCAGCGGGCACAGTCGGCCCAACGGAGCCCTACGGTGGCTCCTGGAACGGCCGCTGCCCCTATGGTGGGAAGGGGGGTCCGCTCCATGTCACGGGCCCCATGGTGGCCCGTGCCCGTGTCCCGCGGCCGTGCCTTCTGGTAGCTCCAGCTTCTGCTCCTACGATCCCGTGGACCCGCAGAGCGATCATTACGAAGATCCCCCCTGCCACTATTTTGCTCGCGGAAGCCTCCCGGCCCGTCATGGCGAATAGGCCGCTCGGGTTGCGCCTCACGGAGCAGAGGCAAGCTACCTGGAGGAGCCCGAAAGGGCGGCAAACACATAAGAGGACTATGGAACCCTTCCCCCCTCCCCCTCCCAGATTCCATGAATTCATTGAAGTCAGTGTCGATGCACCGGACGGCGGGCAGGGGATACAAGTTCCGATCACGGCCCAGACTGGAGAAACGTTAGAGGATCGAGCTGAAAAGTTCATTGACTGTGAGACAGACGTGAATGGTGGAGGACATTTGGTGTACTGCCGTGGGGTCTTGTTTTTCTTGCATTGCCCACACCTGGTTCTTGAAGGACCTGCGGTGTCCTTCAGCGCCCCCCCCCCGTCCCGTCCACAGGGACTTCTCGCCCCCCCTGCGGTGGGGAGGTTGGTGGACGGGCCGACCCCCCCCCCCCCCCCCTGGCGTCGACGTAGCTGCTTGCGGCAAGTCCGCCACCGTTCCAGCCCAGCAGTCTGGGTGGCGACTGTTCGAGGAGAGCGAGGCAAGGAGGAGGAAACGAGAATGGAGGGATGCAAGATGCAAGATGGACGGAGGAGGATGGGGTGCTGAGAGGAGACTCGGCAGAAGTGGGAGGAGAGAGGAGCAATGAGTTCGGCAAGCTGACCCTGACGTGCGGGCCGGCCCTGACATGCGGGCCGCTCGGGCGGGCGGACGGGCGCGCGTCGGGCGGGTGGACCCGTCGGGTGGGTCGGGCGGGACACTGAAACGGGCGGGCGTGCCGCCAAGCTGGCGAACGGGTGGGCCCTGATGGGCGGATCGGGCGGACGAGTCCTAACGGGCGGGTCGGGCGGGCAGGGCGGTGAGGCAAATGCCGTAAGCTGTGAGGAGCTTTCGGGCGAGAGCACGAGTCTGGAGCAGATGGTGAGGAGGTTTTGTGCGAGGGCGCGATTCCTGACGTCGAGAGTGCAGCGACCCTGCAGATTGCCAGGACGTCCTGCGCGAGAGCGCCATTCCTGATTGAGTTGTGAGGAAGTCTCGGTAGCGATCGCGACTGTGAATACATTGCGCAGTAGTATCCGGCGGGAGCCGTAGTTGCCGTAAGCTGGGGGCCAGGGGCGCAATTTGAGCCTCATTACATTCCTTGATTAGAAGCCGGGTGCGAGCCCGGGGGGAAGCACCCCAATAAAAAAAATGCAATGGGCATTGGATGGGGGGGATCAACATTTCTGGTCTGATGGCCTTCGTCCATCCCGCCACCGTACCTGGGCTGTGGTTCAGAGGCCTCTTGGATGAATATGGGGGCTCTTGCAGCCTCTCCCTGGCCGGGGTCAGTCACAGACAAATCTAATCCCCGTTTTATTTCCATGTCATCATTCCGCCTCCTCCCTGCATGCCTCTCCTCCTCCTCCTCCTCCTCCTCCTCCTCCTCCTCCTCCTCCTCCTCCTCCCCCTCTCCTCGCCCTCCTCTTCTTTACTCGTCCTTGCCCTGCCTTCCCCTCTCTCTTCTCCCTCCTTTTCCTTTCTGCCTCCCCCCCCCTCCCTCCCTCTCCCCCCTTCCCGCCTCATCCTCCCTCTCCTCACTTGTCCTTCCTCCTCCCCCACATCTCGCAGCCCGCGGTGCGCTCCACGGCCCCGCCTCCCGCCTGGCGGCGGCACCGCCTAAGAGGCCCGACCTAGTCGAGGACGACGGGGGGGCCAGCTTCGAGGCCGCCGTGCCGCCTTGTCGTCGTCGTCGTCGTCGTCGTTGTCGTCGTCGTCGTCGTCGTCGTTGTGGTCGGGCGGGCGGGCGGGCGGGCGGTCGGTCGGTCGGTCGGCGGCGTCGTCGGTGTGGGCCGTCGTCGGTATCGCTCGGCGTCGTCTTCGTCGGCGGGCGTTGTCGGCGGCACGAGGGCGCGGCGGGCGACGGCGACGATGGCGGCTGTTCGTATAGGGCCACGAAACGTGTTAAGGGTGTGCCAAAGTGGGGTGGTGGCGGCATGCGGGCGCAACCACTGGGGCCTTAGCTGGGTAGTTGGGCCTTAGGTGGACCCCACATGGGGCCACGAAAAGTGCGAGGGGTGCTCCAAAGTGGGGCGGTGGCAGTATGCCGGCGCCACCACTTGGCCTCCAGGTGGAGCTCCCTATGGGGCCACGAAGCGTGTGAGGGGTGTGCCAAAGTAGGGTGGTGGCGGCATGGTGGCGCAACTGGTTGGGCCTCAACTGGAACTCCTTATGGGGCCACGAAACGTGTGAGGGGTGCGCCACTGTGGGGTGGTGGCGGCATGCGGGCGCAACCACAGCGGCCTTCGGTGGGTTCCCTATGGGGTCACGAAATGTGTGAGAGGTGCGCCAACGTGCGGTGGTGGCGGTATGCGGGCGCAGCAATCTGGTCCTTCGGTGGAGCTCCCGATGTGGCGGCCACGAACGTGTGAGGGGTGTGCCAAAGTGGGGCGTGGGCGGCATGCGAGCGCAGCCACCTGAGCCTTAGGTGGAGCATGCGGAGGGCAGAGGCAGCGGATGTGACAATCGGGGCGAGGAAGGAGGGAAGGATAGAGGCGGCCTGGCGCTGCTACGGGCACATGGTAGCTAAGTGAGGGGGACGGCAGCGACGAAGAACGGCTCGTACCAAGAAGTGCGGCCCGCGCTGCGGTGAGAGCACCATTCCAAACGGCGGAAGCGAAACACCGATCCTGAAGTGAAGGCAGGGCTTCAGTGGGACAACAGGGGCGCCCTCGAGGGCGCGACGTTGTTCGCGCTTCGCGCTGGTTCCGATTCCTCCTCCTCCTCCTCCTCCTGCCCCCTGGGGGGCGGCGCGGGAGCGCGAAGTTGCTCGTGCTGCAGGGCGTCCCGATGGAAAAGCCGCACGGCCAGGGGACGGCTCGGCCGTGCCCGCCGTGCCTCCTGCCAGGGGGCGGCGGCACGTCGCGGGCGGGGCGCGGGACGAGGAGAAGTCAGCTCCAGAGCGCTCAAGCAGGGCATCGGTTGCAGCATGGGTCTGCCCCGAGCGCAGTCTCGTCGAATCTACGAGCGTGCGTCGAAGCTACTGCAGATCCACGGAGCATTCTGCGTTTTTTTTTTTTTTTTTTTTTTTTTTTTTTTTTTTTTTTTTTTTTTTTTTTTTTTTTTTTTTTTTTTTTTTATATATATATATATATATATATATATATATATAACAACTATATATATATATATATTCGTCGAGTCGACAAAGACATCGATTCTGGGGCAAATCAATTCTGTAGGCGATATCCCAGTCGCGGTTTTCCAGAACGCTCTCAGAGCGTTCTGGCACGCTCTGAAAGGGCCGCTGCGCCCGGTGCGTCCTCCAGAGCCGCCGGATCTCAAGATGCCTCGAGCCATCCTCACCCGAATGCGGCCTCGTCCTGGCTCAGTCTTCGCCTCCCCTCCTCTTGCGCGAGGAGGGAAGCGGGTCCTCTGAGGGCAGCGGGTCCCCGTGGGCGAAGACAGTCGGCATCCGCAGGCCCCTTCGCGTCGTGACAACAATCGCGGCGGGAGTTTTGTTATCTGGTATTCGTATTGTTGGTCTCTGGGGGCCTCCGCCGGGCCCTGCGAGGAGGAGGAGGAGGAGGAGGAGGAGGAGGAGGAGGAGGACGACTTGGGACGAACCGTTCCTGGGGGGAAGCGGGCTTTTCGTGTGCGAGGAACATTCGAGCAGGGAGAAAGCGCGTTTCGCGGGCGGTTGCTTTGAAAAGATGCTCCCCCCCGGAAGCATTCAGTCAGGCGGGTTCCTCTACAGGAGGAATATTCAAAAATAGTAAAAAATAGTCTGGGGACGATTTTTGTAGTAAAGTACTTTTATGGTTTTCCATCTCAAATCCGCCTGTAGGGGGACATGCCCGACCTAACGGAAGCCCTCGGGGGAGGGCGTAATCTGCCCCCCGGGTTCGAACCCGGGGGGGGGTGACCCCCTGTTCTCGCACCCGCCCCCAAGGTTCGACCCTTGGGGGTGCGGGCGGCGACGACGACGACGACGACGACAGTGACGACGACGACAGCGATGACGACGAAGACGACGGCAACAGGGACGACGGCAACAGCGAATGCAACTTCGACGACGAGGACGCGCCGACGACGACGACGATGCCGACGCCGACGCCGACGACGACGCCGAGCACGACGCTGACGCCGACGCTGACGACGATGACGACGACGACGTTGACTGTGACGACGCCGGCGACGTCGACGACGACGCCGAGCACGACGCCGAGCACGATGCCGACGACGCCGAACACGACGCCGACGACGACGATGCCGAACACGACGCCGGACACGGTGCCGATCACGACGCCGATCACGATGACGACGTCGACGACGACGACGACGACGCCAGCGCTGACGCCGACGCCGACGCCGATGCCGACGACGATGACGCCGACGCCGACGCCGACGCCGACAGCACGACGCCGAGCGCGTCGCCGACGCCGACGCCACCGACGACGACGCCGACGCCCACTCCGACGCCGAACGACGCCGACGCCGACGCCGCCGAATGACGTCTCCGAGCACGAAGTCAACGCAGAGCACGACGCCGAGGAAACGCTGGCGACGACGACGAGAACGACGCCGAGCACGACGCCGAGCACGGTGCCGAGGACGATGCCTACAGCGACGCCGACGCCGCCGCCGATGCCGACGCCGACGACGACGCCGACGCCGACAACGACGCCGACGCCCAGCACGTCGCCGAGCACGACGCCGACGACGCTGACGCCGACAACGACGCAGTCGCCGACGCCGACGCCGACCACGCCGAGCACGACGCCGAGCAAGACGACGACGACAAAGACGACGACGCCGACGCCGACGCCGCCGACGGCGCCGAGCACGACGCCGAGCACGACGCTGAGCACGACGCCGAGCACGACGCCGACGCCGACAACGACGCCGACGCTGGCGCCGACGCCGACGCCGACGCCGACAACTCTGCCGACGCCGAGCTCGACGCGTAGCTTGACTCCGAGCACGACGCCGACGACGCCGAAGCCGATAACGACGCCGTCGCCGACGCCGACGCTGACCACGCTGAGCACGACGCCGAACACGACCCCGAGCACGACGCCGAGCACGACGCCGACGACATCGACGACGACGCCGACGACACCGACGACGACGACGCCAAGCTCGACGCCGACCCTGACGCTGGCGACGACGACGACGACGCCGATCACGATTTCGAGCACGACGCCGAGCACGACGCCGAGCGCGACGCCGACGACGTCAACGGCGACGACGAGCACGACGCCGAGCATGACGCCGATGATGCCGATGCCAACAGCGACGCCGACGCCGACGCTGGCGACGACGACGACGACGACGACTCCGACCACGCGGAGATCGGCGCCGACAACAACGCCGACAATCACGCTAGCGCCGAGGCTGGCGACAACGACGCCGACCACGCCGAGAAAGACGCCGAGCACGACGCCGACAACGGCGCTTGCTCCGACGCCGACGCCGATGCCAACGATGACGACGACGGCGCCCTGCGCCCAGGCCGACACCGACGCCGACTCCGACGCCAGCGCCGATACCAACGCCGACGCCGACGTCGACGACGACGGCGACGACGACGCCGACGCCGACGCCGATACCAACGCCGACGCCGACGTCGACGACGACGGCGACGACGACGACGCCGACGCCGCCGATGATGATGCCGACAACGACGCCAAGCACGACGCCGACGCCGGCGCCGGCGCGGGCGCTGACGACGACGACGCCGAGCACGACGCCGTCGTTGTCGCCCCCCAGCCGGTTCCGAACCCTGTGGGGCCCTACAAGCGATCAAGCGCTCTTTCCGAGTAGCAGATCGACTACAACAGAGTCGATGTACCCCGAAATCGCTCGTCGTCGGATCTACGAACAGGGACGCAGCACGCCACGTAGATCTTCGGAGCATTCTGTGTCTTTCTGTTTGCTGACTCGCCGAACAGGTAAAATTGTGGGGCACTCGTACTCTGTGTCCCTGTAGTACCTGTAGTCCGGGGGAGGGTACCTGTAGTCCGGGGGAGGGGTACCTGTAGTCCAGGGGGGGGTACCAGTAGTCCAGGGTGGGGTACCTGTAGTCTGGGGGAAGGGTACCTGTAGTCCAGGGGGGGTTCTTGCAGTTTGGTGGGGAACGCGTGTTCACGCGTCAACGCACGCGTGGATGTAGTCCTGTGGGGGTACCTGTAGTCCCAGGGGGGGGTCCTGTAGTTTGGGGAAGGGGTACCTGTAGTTCGGGGAGGGGGTACCTGCTGTCCGGGTACCTTTAGTCCGGGGACCCCGAACTTTTGAGGGACACAGAGTAATTCAATTTTGCAGTCGATCTCTTCCTCGAGAAACGGGTTCTCATGGGCGAAGACAACATTCGCATCCATCCGCGGCTTCGCGGGCTGGGCTCCTTGGCCGCGACCCCGATGATGCGGGGCGTTTCTGCTCAGATGCCCCGCGCTGAACGCAAACCGTGCGACTGCGTATCCGCGGGATCGCGCCCCGGAATCCAGACCGCAAGGGCGCGTAGCCGCGGAATCGCGTCCACGGATGTGTTCGGCGCTCGACGGAAGAGGCTCGCTCTCGCCCTGCAGATCAAAAAGTGTTTGCCGCTCGTGAGAATCCTGAGGTTTTTTATTGCTTTGGAGCTCTTGGGGTCCCCCATTCTACTTGGGACTGTCAGAAAACGACTCAGGACGAGAAGCTGGTCCTGAGGAAAGGCCCTGGGGTCAAGGGCCCGTTTCCCTCAGGACCCGCGTCCATCGTGCCAGTCCTCCTGGTTTGCTGTTCCCTTCCTCCTGCTTCTGCCTGGTCCTTCTCCCGCTCGGGATCGGTATCCCTGCGAAGCTGCTGCTGCTCACTGGTGCCGACCTGTGCTGGCGCTGACACTCTGAGTCCCGCGAGGAGGCTGGTCCGTCCTGGCCGCGCTGGGACCTGGTGCTCCACCCCTCCACATCCTCAGAGTGACCTTTGGTGCGCGGTTTTTGGCGGGGCGCGGGAGGGCCAAACCGATACGCACAGGCCGTAGTTGTCGCGCCGCATGCAGCGATCGGCGGGCCGCGCACCAAAGGTCACTCTTGCCTAGGGTCACTCTTGCGCGTAGCCGACCGTTGGCTGCTGCCGCTGGTACCTTGAGATCCGGAGTTGCAAGACACATGCAACATCGCAACATGTGACGACCCCAGCCCCGGATTCCATCTGTCTGTTTCATTTTTCGAGCCACATCGATCCGTGAGGGTCCCGAAGCCGCGCGAAAATTCTGATGTGAGAAATTGCAACGCCAGGATCTCAAGCTCTTCACTCAGTATTCACTTTCTGGCCGAGCCCTCTGCGGGCGCGTGGGGCTGGGCGCGCGCGCGTTAGTATAGACCCGAGCAATCTCTTTGGGTGGAGGGCAAAGAGTGGAATCTGAGATGCTGTTGTTTCGATGGATCTTCGAGGCTTGAATCTGCAAAGGGTGAAACACCAAACGGGCTGATTCTTTCGGTGCACGAGCACACTTGGATTTCACCCTGAGCCCTCCACCCTAAGAAAATGCTCAGTGGACGGCCATGGGCGCTGCCAGTCGGAGGGCCGCAGGCCGCCTCGGAGCAGGCCTCGCCGCCGCTGCTGGCGCGCTCGCGCTTGCGCCTGGGCCCCGCGGCGTGCTGCCCCGAGCGCTGCGCAGCGCGCGTGCCGGCGCGCCATCAGCGCTGCCTCGAGATCCGGGAGCTGCGATGCTTCAAGCAGTGGCGAAGCGTCCTGGCTCGCCTATAGGCCCACGGAGAAATGTTCTAAGAACCTTCTGTGGTTTTCACGGAATGTTCTTAGAACCGTTCTGGCTGAGTCTGTCCTGTTTTCGCACATCGAGTTTATGCTCTCAGAACGTTGTCTTTGTTTTTAGAACCTGTCTGGGCTCTGACAGCATCTCGTGGTGGGCCTGCAGAACTGCTCGGACGGTCGGTCCCTGCTCAAATGTTTTGGCTCGGGGCGTGTTCGCCCAGCTGCTTGGGGAGGGGAATCAGAGTTTTGACACCGTTGCTCGTCCGCTTGGCATCGCTCGGACGTGTGCATTTTTTTCTCGGCGAGGAGCATCTAGGAGCATCCTTGATCATTCGGCGAAAAAACCACGCACGAAACTGAAAAAAACACAGGGAATGGACGTCCAAGCGATGGCGAGGCTGGAGAGCCCTCGTCGGGACGGTTGGCGGATCCTCAGACATTCCAGTCTGAACGCGCCCCACGAACGGTCTGGGGAGCAGCGGTGTTGGCACCTTTTTCCCCCTCAGGCTGTGGGCACCCAGGGCCGTCACGGACGGGTGTGGCTCGAGGAGTTCCGACGGAAGCTCGGGTCGAGGGTTGAGGGCTTGGGCCGCGTTTTTGCACGATGTTGCTGTTTTTGGTCGAGGGCCCTGTCGACCAAAAAACAAGAGACACCACCCGACCCAATTACGGCCCTCCATGTTGCGCCACGGCCCACCTGGGCCGTGGCGCACACCACGCAGAGACCCACGCCAGATCTCCTGGTATACGCTAAGCCCCGTGGGGCCGTAGGTGTGGTTGTGGTGGTTGTGGTGATGATGGTGGTGATGACGATGATGATGATGATGATGGTGGTGGTGATGCCGATGCTGATGATGCTGATGATGATGCGCATTGTTTGTTTTCTGGTCCACTCTGGTCGTGCTTCTGCACGATGCTGCAGGGACCTCAGGGTGGCGTCGGACCTCAGGGTGTCTCTGGTGCGCGCGCCCCTCGCCCTCGCCCAGGTGCGTCCGGGGCCGGCGCAGGGCGTCGGAGGAGGGGCATGGGCGGACAGCGTCGGCTCTCGGCTCTTCCCGAACAGCGTTTCGCTCGACAGTTTGCTTGGCTTGAATTTGTGTCGCTCTGTGCGGCCTGCCGCGAAGTGGGAAGACGTTGTGGCCGCGTCCTCCTCCCATACTTGCAGAAAAGCGGCCGCAGAAGAGTCCCACAGGGGGGACGGGAGCCCAAGGGCGCCCTGTCCGGCAGCCGTCTCGCCCTCATATCTTGTGACGGAGTCGTGCTCTCGCCTCCTGGCTACGTGTTTGGTCCGGACGGCCCCGATCCCTGGTAAAAAACAGTCGAGGCTACACCAACAGTGGCGCACGTGGCCTTGTCTTGACCTCTTACTCCTCGACCCCGCTCTTCACCTTTGCTGCTACTGGGGTGGTTTGCTAAGTTTGTCGTTCTTCTGGGGGCTCCGGGGGGGTTCTCGTGGTCAGCGTGGAGCCCGGGGAGGTCCGCGGACCGTTTCCGAGCGGAGCTGGGCCGTGCGGGAGAGCCGCTGAGCGGCGCAAGAACACGGGGCCGACTAAGCGGACATCGGCGCGTTAGGTGCTCGCGTGACGTTGCCTTGACAAGCGCTCTCGTTTCCACTGCCGCGTGCAGCGCCGGCGGCCCGCGTAAGGCCACCGCGGCGTAAGGTCGCTGCGATTTGCCATGTCTCAGGAGGGAAAGAAACGCACAGCCACAATGAATCCTCAAATCCACAGAAAATACAGGAAAACATGGGAAGTGTGGGGGGGGGAGACAGACACCCAGAAAATATGGGGAAACATGGGGCGTCGTTTTGTTTGCGTGTATTTAGATGTGTGTCCTTGGGCCCCTTGAATGTCATCCTGCGTAAGACCCGTTTCGAATGTTTCGTCGCTCCCTTGGCCCTCCTCCGAACGCGGGCGCGATGACCGTGCCGCTGCGCGCCGCTCCAGGCGCGTGCGCGGGGCCCCCTGCGGGGTCCGCGCGCGGGGGGCCCCGCGGGGGCCGCGCGGAGGCCCCTCGGTGCCCAGACCTCTGGCGCCGTGAGTTTTCGTTCGTGGTGTCGACCCGATCCCCGGGACCGCTCTCTCATTCCGAGTAGCTGCTCGTCGGGGGAGGAGGAGGAGGAGGAGGAGGAGGAGGAGGAGGAGGAGGAGGAGGAGGAGGAGGAGGAGGACAAGTGTAAGCGCAATATTCGCCAACGGTGCTGAAATGCACGCTTCCTCCACGCTTCCTCGTCACGGGCCCCTACACGGGGGTCATTTCCACTGGGGGAAGTGCCCCGTTGGGGACAATTGTGTGAACATCTTGCAGCGCGCCAACACACAATTCTCAGTACTTCAACGACACGAGTGAACCTGGTTGTAACGTCTTGGCGATCCTGCTGAATCGTGCCAAAACGCCAGTCTTGGGAGGAATTCAACACCGCGAACCAACATAACTGTTGCGCCCTGACAGTCGTGAATATTTCCAAAAGCATGTCTGGCACGACGTTAAACATGAACATCACAAAACTCTTGTAAATGTTTAAAGCGAATGCGCGCGGCGCTAAGGCGAAAGCCACATTGCGAAAAGGAACCGCCTTCAAGCCGAGAAACTCTTGCAATTGTTTAAACGATTATGCGCGGTGCGAAGGCGAGTGCCACATTTTGAAGACGACCCGCCATCAATCCGCGAAGTTCTTGCAAACTTTTGAAATGAGTGTGCGCGTCGCTGAGGCGAGAGCAACATCTTGAAAACGAGCCGCCCTCAATCCGTGAAGCTCTTTTGAGCAAATGTGTCAAGCGTGCGCCGCGCTAAGGCGAGAGCCACATATTGCAAAGGAACCGCCTTCAATCCGTGTAGATGTTGTATTTTAGTTTAACGAATGTTCGCGTTGCCAAGACAAGAACTACATTTTGACCCCCCGCTCAATCCGTGAATGTCTTGCATATGGTTAAGAAGAGTATGCGCGGCGCTAAAAAGAGAGCCCCATTTTGAAATCAACCCTCCCTCCATCTGTGAAGCTGTTGCCACTTCTCAAGCATCAGGATCACAAGTGGTGAGAAACTCTCAGGCGAAACGCCCCGTCTGCCCTTTCGACCGTACCCAAGATTCATCAACGATGTTGGAATACTCCCTCCAAGCTCCCTCGTCAGAGGCCCCTACAAGGGTTCAGTTCCATTGAGTGAAACGCCCCGTCGGGGGACAGCCGCGTGAGCATCTTGAAGCGTGTCAAAACACCATTCTCAGGACTTGAACGCCACGAGCGAACCTGGTTATTACGTCTTGGCGATCCTGACTCGTGCCGCAACACCATACTGTACCGCGAATCAGCGTAATTGTTGCGCCCTGAAAGCCTCAAATCGTTCCGAAACGCGCTTTCTGCGACCTTAACCGTGAGAATCCGTTGAGCTCTTGCAGATGTTTAGAGCGGGATGTGCGCCGCGCTAAGGCGAAAGCCACATACGGAAAACGAGCTGCCCTCAACCAGTGAAGTTGTTGCATGCATGTTTTATAACGATTGCGCGGCGCTAGAGCGAGAGCAATATTCTGAACAGGATCCGCCCTCAATCTGTGAAACTCGTGCAATTTGTTGAAATGAATGTGCCCGGCGCTTTGGCGCGAGCCCCATTTTGAAATCTTCCCGTCCATTTGCGAATCCGTTGCCAATTTGTAAGTTTCAGGACCATGAATGGGGAGGAAGTTTCAGGCGAAACGCCCGGCCCGCCCTTTCGACCGACTTCGGGGTGCGACAGGGAGGAGTTATCTCTAAGGAGGAAGAATGGAGGAGGAGGAGGAGGAGGAAGATGAGGAGGAGAAGCAGGAGCAGGAGCAGGAGGAGGAGGAGGAGGAGGAGGAGGCGAGGCGGAGAGCCGCGAGCGATGCGTTGATGGACAGCCCCGCGCGAGCGAGGAGCTGCGCCTCCCATCAGATCTGACGCTGCAAAACAGACTGCAGCCTCGGAAAAGCTACCGCCGGGGCACCGGGTCCTGGACCCCAGCTCTCTGCGACGCTCGCCGAGCCGGCTCGACCCGACCGTGCGAGAGCGCCCGCCGTCACCCGAACGCAGCGCCAGGATCTCAGGCAGCGAGCGGGCGCCCGCCGGCCTGGAGGGCTGCGGCGGGCCGGCGCCCGCGCGGGGCGCCTCGGCGCCTTGGCGCGAGCGGGCGCCGCGCAGCCGCCGGCGCCGGGCCGCGCGCCCGCGCGCGGGCGCCTGCTGCGCCCGTGCGCGGCGCTGCTCGGGGCGCTGCCCGGGGCGGCCGCGCCGCGGCGGCCCGCCCGGGGGGAGGGCGGCGGTCCGCCGCCGCAGCCCGCGGGGGCGGCCCGGCTCTCGGCCGCGTCGGGCGGCCCGGGCCGGCAGGCGCTGGAGGGCCGAGGTCGGCCGCGTGCAGAGAGGGTCGGGGGCGGCCAAGAGGGAGGTGATGACTGGGGGAGGGGCGGGTCTCATCGCGTGGGCCATGGTGTGTTTCCCCAGGTTCCATGGCGCCTTTGGTTGTCTCATTGCGTCCTTGGCCCCCCCGTTGGGACGCGCACGTGCAGCCGGGCGTGGTTTGCGCCCCCCCCCCCCCTCTTGGACGCCCTCCTTTTGGCCGCCCCCGACCCGAGAGGGGGACGGGGGAAGGTGATCGGTTCTTTTTCCTCCCCAGGGTATACCGGGGCCAGACCCCCCCCCTTCCCCCCTCAGATCCCAGGTAGCGCCAACAATCGTACTGGGGGGGGGCTGGACCGCTCCTACATGCTGTGGTGCACACAGGCGATTGATGCGCTGGTGGTGCGGACGCACCCTGGTGGGTGCACGCCGCGGCCGCCGTTACCGTGACCTTGCTGCCCGAACGCCCCCCCTTCCCCCGGGTAGCGGCCGCTACCCTGGGAGAGAAAAAACGGCGATTCGGCTTCTTAGAAGGTACCCGAGAGAGAGAGAGAGAGAGAGAGAGAGAGAAAAAACGGCGATTCGGCTTCTTAGAAGGATGCGGCTGTTTCTTGGAAGGCGCGGGCCTCGTCCACAGATGTGAGGCTGCCGCCTTCTGAGGAGCAGCCTCCTCCTAGGGAGCCTTCCCCCCTCCCCCTGCCCGTGCGCGCGCGCCGCCGAGGCGGCCCGGGCCAGCAGGCGCCGGAGGACAGAGGGGGCACACCACCATGAGGGGAAAAGGTCCTCAAGGGAACGGATCCCGAGGTTTCTCGACGTTGTCGGGTCCTCGGTGCCTTCCCTTCACGGCCCCCGTGACTGCCAGAAAATCGGCGCAGGATGAAGGAATCGGCCTGGGGGAAGGCCCCAGGGCCCAGGACCCGTTTCCCTCAGGATCCGTTTTTCCCATATTAAGGAGAACCACGCGTGGTCGCATCGTAAAACATGATGACGGGAGGTTTTTGGCCGTTTGGGGCCTCCATAGGGGCTTTTGCTGGGCCCGGGGACCGTTAACAAAAATGTTCAGGATGAAAGACAGGACCCCAGGAAAGGGTCGGCGCTTCCGGTGATCCCGTGTTGGAAAAGATCACAACGTCGCATGGTACCGCTACCCCTGCCTCGCTATTTTGCCTTCTCGGGCTTCCCGGGAGCCCCTCGTGACCACCGCTGGCTTCGTTTTTTGAAATTCTGGTCAGAAGTCGGGGTGACCCAAAAGGGGGTCCAGCTGAAAGGGGGTGGTGCAATAGATTTGTGGCAATTGTATTGCAAATGTACTGCGCCGGAGAATTGTATTGCATTGTATTTCAAGTAATGTATTGCACGCGAAAATCCAGCAATACATTTGCGCCGCAGTATGTATTGCACGCCCCGAATATATTGCAACCCCACAATATATTGCACCAAATCTATTGCACCACCCCCTTGTCGCTGGACTCCATTTTGGGTCAACCCGAAGAAGGCGCCCCCCAGGAGAGGTCCGGGGAGCAGCGGGTGATCGGTTCCTTTTTTGTTTTTTCCCCGAGGCGGCCTGGCTCGTGCCCGCGCGGCGCTCGGGCGACCTCGTGCTCGCGGAGGTTCGAGTCAGAGATCGACCGCAAAATTGATTTGCCCCCGAATTGATGTGTTCGCCGAGAGTGTTGAAGATTTGCGGACGTTTGCTTTATTTGTTTGTAGATCCGACGAACAATTCAATTTCAGAGTAGTTCGATTCTGTAGTCGATCTACTACTTGAAAGGTGCGGCCGCCGCGCGGGCCCAGCGGGCAGGCCAGGAGAACAATGTGTGTATATATGTGTGTATATATACACACCTATGCATGTACACGGGTATGTGTGCATGACTATGTGTTGATATTTGCATATGTATGTGTATATGTATATGCATATGTTTACGCACATGTATATGTGCATGTCTATATATACATGCTTATATGTATTTGCATATGAATGCGTATACGCCTATGTATATGTATGTGCATGTGCATGTGCATGTGCATGTTTGCATGCGTAGGCATTTGCATATACATATGGTATAACTACGCATGTGTACATCTGCATGTATGCGCGTGTGGTTGTTAGTGTATGTATGTATGTTGGTATGCAGGTACGTCGGCAGGTAGACATGCATTCATGTATGCATGTATTTATGCACGTACGTTGCATATATGCATGCATGCATGCATGCATTCATTTACGTATGTCTGAATGTATGTATGTAAGAATCAACGAATTAGCGACTGTTGCTATTTATGCATGCATATATGTATGTACGTATGGATGTACGCATGCATGTAATGCATGCGCGCATGGATGAATGTATGTTTGTACGTATGTGTGTATGTACGTATGTATGCATGTAATGTAATGTAATGTAATGTAATTGAATGTAATGTAATGTAATGTAATGTAATGTAATGTAATGTAATGTAATGTAATGCAATGCAATGCAATGCAATTCAATGCAATGCAATGCAATGCAATGTGATGTATGTATGTATGTATATATGTATGCACGTATGCATGCATGTATGTATGTATGTAGGTATGTGTGTATGTGTGCATGTGTGTATGTGTGAATGTATGTATGTACGTATGTATACAATGTAATGTAATGTAAGGTGATGAAATGTAATGTCGTGTAATGTAATGTAATGTAATGTAATGTAATGTATAGTAATGTAATGTGATGTGATGTGATGTGTTGTGATGTCATGTAATGTAATGTAATGCGATGTAATGTAATATAATGTAATGTAATGTATGTCTGTATGTGTGTCTGCATGTACGGTATGTACATGTGTGTATATGTGCGTGCATGTTTGTATGCATGTATACATGCATGCTGCATGTACGCAGGCGTTAACGCATGTATGTGCACATATTCATGCATACGCACCTATGCACACATACGTATACATGTATTATGGATGCGTGCATACACATATGCATGCGTATATGCATGTATGTATGTACGTGTACATGCATGTATGTATGGATGTATGTGTGTGGATGCACGCATTTATGTTTTTATATACACATAGATCTAGATCTAGATATACACCCAGGGGGCAGGCCCGGGGCCCGAAGCCAGCTGCGAGACCTGGGACTGGATTGCTTCCAGACTGGCTCGACCATCGTTGGCGGGACCGAGGCCCCGGCCTGGATTGCTTCCAAACCTCTTTGTGAGGGTCTTGGCCAGCCCCTGAACGTTCGGAAAGAGTTCCAAGAGGGCGCAAGGAGGCCCAAGAGGGCCCCAGACCCGTCGAACGATACATTCAAAACGTGCAAGATGGCCTCCAGACCGCTCTAGAAGCCTTGGATGATTTCCGAGAGTGCCCGAAGACCGTCCCAAGAGGGCTCTAACAGGTAGAACACGTTGATCTCCCGTTGGTCATTCTATATTTTCGGTTTGTTTCGCTTGTTCGAGTTGCTGACGCTCCAACGGTCCGAGAGGCCCCCAGGACCGCGCCAAGACGGCCCAAGAGGCCCCCAAGACCGCCCTACGCAGGCCCAAGAGGTCCACAAGACGGCCCAAGAGGCGCCCAAGACGGCCCAAGAGGACCTGAAGACGCTCCCAAGAGGGGCCCCAGAGGCAGGGCACGGATCGAACATTCGAGGCTTCCGCCCCGAGACGCCCCCAGGAGGGCCCAGGAGTCCCGCAAGAGGCCGCGAGAGAGCTCCAAGAGGCCCCCAAGATGCCAAAACGACGCTCCACAACGGCCGCCGAGAGGCGCCCCAAGCGCCCCGAAGAGCTCTCCAAGCGGCCCCGAATGGGCCGCAGAAACGCTCCAAAGACACTCTGCATGCAGGAGGGCGGAAGGACAAGGAGGAGGAGTCGGAAGACCAGGGGAAGGACAAGGTGACACGGACGAAGAGGAGGACGAAAAGGAGGAGGCGTGGACCCGAGGAGGTTGGGTTGATCAGAAGGAGGAGGGTGGCAAAGGAAGCAGCCTCGGTGATTTTGCAGCGCGCGGTCTGGCAAGACTCTTCCTGAACACGCTGGGAGAGGAAGATCATAATGAGAGCGGAGGAGTAGGGAAAGGGGAGCAGAGGAGGCCGAGGAGGAGGAGAAACAGGCTGAGTTGGAGGAGAGGGAGTAGGTGGAGGAAGAGGAGGAGGAGGAGGAGGAGGAGGGGGAGGAGGAGGAGGAGGAGGAGGAGGAGGAGGAGGAGGAGGAGGAGGAGGGGGAGGACGAGGAGGAGGAGGAGGAGGGGGAGGAGGAGGAGGAAGAGGAGGACGACGAGGAGGCAACACAGTAGAAAGAGGAGGAGGAGGACGAGGAAAGCAGGAAGAGAAGGAGGAAGGCACATAAGGAGAGAGAAGAGGAGGAGGAGGAGGAGGAGTAGGGGAAGAGGTGAACGGCGAGGCGAAGGAGGGGGACGAGGACATGGAGATGAAGGAGGTGGAACAGAAGACATCGGAATAGTTCAGCGACAACGGTACCAGCAACGTTCGAACAGTCGGCACAATACGACACATGAAAGCCGAACGCAGGACGTCCTCGATGGTCGGTGTCACCGTTGTCGCAGCCGTCCTCTCCGTCGTCGTCGTCGAGGATCCCTTCTCTTCCCCCCAAGTCGAGGTTGCAATCGTGAGCGCCTGCGCTAGAACCTAAGCGCGCGCGTGGTTCTAGTGTGCGTGTATGTGTATGAAGGTATGTATATAGGTATCTGGGTGCATGCATGTGTATATATACGTATGTGTACACATGCATGCGTAGATGTACATATCTATGTGTGCAACGTAGCGTGATGCATGTATGCATGTATGTATGTGCGTATGCACGCATGCGTACGTGTAGGTACGTATATATATGTGTGTATGTATGCATATGCATGTATGTATGTATACGCGTACGTATGTATGCATGTAGGTATGCAGGTACGTGGGCGTACGTATGTATGTATGTATGTGTGTATGTATGTACGCATGCACGCATGTATGTATGCATACATGCATATATGTATGCATTCACGTACGTGTGTATGTATGTGTGTGCATGTACGCATGATTGTTGACATGCATGTGTGTTTGTACGTATGTGTGTATGTACGTTTGTACGTATGTACGTATGCATGTATGCATGCATGCATGCACGTATGCATGCATGCATGCATGCATGCATGCGTGCGTGTATACATGTATGTACGCATGAATGTTTGCACACATGTATGTATGCATGCATGTATGTATGTATGTATGTATGTATGTATGTATGTATGTATGTATGTATGTATGTACGTATATGTGTGTATGTATGTATGTAGGCATGCATGCATGCATGCATGCATGTATATATGTATGTATGTATGTATGTATGCATGCATGCATGCATGCATGCATGCATGTATGTATGTATGTATGTGTATATGTATGTACACATGTATGTATATATGTGTATATGTATGTATGTATGTACGTACGTACGTACGTACGCACGTATGTACATATGCATGTATGTATGCATGTATGTGGGCATGTGGGTATGCAGACGTGGGCATGTATGTATGCATGTATGTACATATAGCTATAGTCATACATATATATATATATATGTATGTACATATGCATGTATGTATGCATAGAGAGAGATCTAGCTGCCTGCGGTACACCCCGCCATCGCGTCTGTGCAACAGCGTAGCACGAGGGACGCAGAGTGTAGGCGCAGCGAAGTTCCGACGATTAGTCTGCATTGGTGCGGGTCGCGATCCCGACCCCCGTCTTCGTCCCCGCGGTAGGGAGGAGGAGGGGGAGGATCAGGAGGAGGACGAGGATGCGGAGGAGGAGGATGCGGAGGAGGAGGAGGAGGAGGCGGGGCCTTCTTGGTGTCTCCTGGAGGCCTCCTGGGAGCTGTTTGCAGTCCTCTTGGTGGACTGCAATCTCGACAGGCCGCCACCCTCACGATTCGCGATCAACGTTGGGCGTCACTGATGACACGACTCGTCGTACTCCGTGTGTCAGCACTTTGGTCGAGGATCCCGGGGGGTGTCGACAGCGCCCTTGAGGGCCTTCCTGGCCTCTCTCCGCCTGGTGTTTCTGTCGCGCGTGTTCTGGCCGCTGCGCCTGTGGGCCAGGTTGGGCCTGGTGACCCGTTTGACAGGCATTTCGATTTGGAGGAGGAGGAGGCTGCTCGTCTTTTTTTAGAAAGCCTGTTTAGGGTTTAGGGTTTAGGGTTTAGGGTTTAGGGTGTAGGGTTTAGGGTTTAGGGTTTAGGGTTTTAGGGTTTAGGGTTTAGGGTTTAGGGTTTAGGGTTTAGGGTTTAGGGTTTAGGGTTTAGGGTTTAGGGTCCCAGGTTCCAGCATGCTTGCATTTGTCTTTCGTATTGCGGCGGACACTTTATACCGTTAGGAGGACGAGCAGCCGTTGGTCAGGCCCCCGCTTGAGGAGGAAGGAGTGTCGGACTGACAATGCTTGTGACAGTGTTCTGTAGCAGCTCTCTATGTGGCACACCAAGAGGTGCTCCCCACGATGCCTTGCTTAGCCTGCTACCAGCGGCTCATGTCCTGGTGTAGCACGGTCCCCCTGGCTTGTGCGTGCGAGTGAGGGGCTACTCGGGCGGGCTTATTTGAGGTTGGTCTCACCTCTCGTGCCCAAACACCCCCGCCCTCCGCCTTTCGGCCTGCCACGCGGCTGTGGGACACAGCTTGGAGTGCACTGTCTGTCAAAGCGTCCACTCCTTGCTGCCTCTGCGCTGCCAGGTCTCTGGCCTGCGCTTGAGGCTTGAGGGGTGGGTTTGTCCTTGGGCGTCGGGGGCCGAGGGTCGATCCGTGTGGACGATCGCCGAGGTTCCCGACGCACCTCGTGGGCAGCTCATGTCTTGCTTGTTGTGTTGCTTTCCACTTGCAGTGTGCCCTGTGTCTTCGAGGGGTGGTTTGTCCAGGGCGGCGGGACCGAGGATCCACGCCAGCTCTCGCCGAGGCCCCGTCGCCCACGGTGGCAGCTGTCTGTCTCGTGACTGTTGGCACGTTATGTGTCTGCATGGCCAGCTGTAGCGCCATGACAGCTGGTTTTTCGAGACCTCCCTCGGATGCTAGAAGAGGTGGTGGTTGCCCGCAGGGGAACACATCCTGGGGGCCTCTTCGAGACCTCGTGGGGCCTCTCGGGGGCCTCTTTGGGGCTTCCTGGGCCGTCTCAGGGGGTTCGTGGCCCGTCTGACGCCTTGGAGGCCGCCATGGGGGCCTCTCTAGGCCGTATCGCTGCCCTCTTGGAGCGATTCACGGCCGTCTGTGGGCTGTCTTGGGAGACCCTTGAGCGATCTTTGGACCCTTTTTGGCCCACTTGCGGCCATTTCGTGAGTCTCGTTGGCTGTCTTAGTGCTATCTTGGAGGCCTCTTGGAGGCTTCTTTGGCCGTCTTGGGCGGTCGGAAACCTGAAACGGCGAGAGCCTCACAATCTTCGAAAAGCCGTTTGGGAATCACATCAATGGTTTTGGCCCCTTCGGGCTCTCCAGGACGGCTCCTTGAGCTGTCTTGGGCCCCTCTTGGGGGCCTTTTGGACCTTCGTGATGTCGTTTTGATACAATTGAGTTAGTTGGTGCCATCTTGAGCCGTGTTGTTGTCGTCTTGGCTGTCTGTGTAGCAGTCTTGGCGATGTTCAACCCTGCGTGCGAACCGGGCGGCGACCCTAGAAATCATCAAAAAACATCCCTTGAGGGACTGCAGGAACATTCCAACACATCCACTCGTTGTCTGAAGCACGGTGGCCGATACATATATACATAAGCTCATATATATATATATATAGGTATCTACACATTTATACAGGTCTGATGTCTACACATATACGTACACATGCATACACACATCAATACACACATACATATATGTACATACAACATATACACGTATACAACTTTATAAGTATGAATGTCTGCCAGTTTGCCCGCCTGTCTGTCTGCGTGTATGCATGTATGAATGTATTCATGAATGTAAGCACGTACGTATGCATGCATGTACTACGTACGTGCGTACGTTCGTATGTTTATATGTATGTACGTATGTGTTTATGTGTGTGTTTCTATACTTATATATATATATACATATATATGTGTGTGTATGTGTGTATGTGTGTGTGTTTGCGTGGACATTTGCATTTGTATGAACCTGCACTTTCGTCGCTCTGCTCGGACTTTTTGGATTGGCGCCGCGCCCCTGTAGCCTCGCGCACCCATGCGCGTTCCGCATGCCAGGGGGGGATGGGGGTGCCCAGCGCCGATCCCAGAGATCCGCGCGGGCCTTGGACACTTCGTGTTTGCGACGTTTCTCGCTCGTTTCATATGGAAAAATCTGCGGTGGTGTGTGTGTGTGTGTGTGTCTGTTTTTTTTGTTGTTCTCCATCGGCGCGCATTTTCTGCGATGGCCACCCCGGGGGGCTCTCCTTCGGCCCTGGGGCCATCAGGAATGGATCGGGCCGACACATCACCCCCGGGGAAGGGGTCTGAAGCTCTGGGGCTGCGTTTTGAAGAAACCATGTCGCCGGATGCTTGAGTATACGCCACCGGCCAGGCCTGTGGCTCTTCCTTTTCCCCAGCTCCTGCCAATCCCCGCCGCCTGGGCAATCCCTGGCGGGTGGCTTCTCAGCAGCCCGTGGGCTCAGTATGGCAGCATTTTGCTGCGGCGCGCTGTTCGCAGCCCCAGGTCCCGCCACAGACGCTCACGCCGTGCCTGCATCCTGCCGCCGCCGTGCCTTTGCAGCAAGCAGAGACCGACGCGTCCGGTTCCGTGACGGACAGCTGGATGCTCCAATTTTCGCTGTTGTGGGCTCGAGCGCCGCTCCTCCTCCTGAGGTGCTGGCTGGACTTGCTTCACGCGTTGAGCGCCTAAAGCCTTGCCATTCAGCCCCCGGATGTGGTCACGATGCCGCTCCGCGCCCACTGCCAGGTCGCCTCAGCACAGGCTGGCCGCTCGCTGGCCGCGCCTGCTGGAGCTCTGTCCGCAGTGAGTGCCCTCCCCCCCTCCCCCTGCTTTCCGCGGCCGCCCTTTTCTCTCTCCTCTCTCTCTCTTTTTTCTTGCAGCCGGTCTACCACTACACCCTAGGCGATGCTTAAGAAAACCCAAGTTTTCGGCCAGAGTCTCGATTATTCTTAATTTTTCAATGTAAATCCCAAGATTTTGATAGAAGTTCTGGGTTTTATTCAAGTTCTCAGACTATGAATTTCTTAACCCATGATTTCTTAAGCATTTCGCAGGGTGTATGCCACGCGCCCCGGGCTTCTTAGAGCGCGCGAGCGGATCGCCCCCTGCTGCGCTGCGGCGTACGCAGCTCGGCTGTACGGTATGCCATTCTGTTGCCCTTCCCTCGCCACCGCTGCAGGGTGCGCTTCGAAGTCAAGGGCTCCCAGGAGGGCGCGAAGTTATTCGCGCTTCGCGCTTCGCCGTCCTCCTTCCTCCTCCCCCTTCTCCTCGTCCTCCTCTTCTCCCCCTTGGGGGGCGGCGCGAGAGCGCGAAGTTATTCGCGCTTCGCGCTTCGCGCAGCGCGAAGCGCGAACTTAGGAGCCCTTGCGAAGTCCAGGCCCCAGAGGAGGGGCCCGTGGGCAGCTCTCCGGAGTTCGAGGCCTCGGCTTCTTCCGCGCGGAGTCCCCGCGCGTGCGGGCCCTTCCCCGGGGGCAGGTTTTTCGCCCCGAGTCCTCCTCCTCCTCCTCCTCCTCCTCCTCCTCGCGTCCGGTAGGGGCCCCGAGAGGCCGAAAGTCAAGAAGCACCTCCGTCCCCATCTTCCGGGGCGCCTCATGCCTAGGTCTTCGACGGGTTCGCTCCGCATTCCTGCCGCTGCCCCCGATTTTGCGCGCCATAGGAAGCAGGGCCTGGATAAAAAACGTGCCCGTCGGAGGCCAGGAATCTATCCATGTCCCCGCTCGGGTTCCTCGTGGGGTCGGGGTCGCGAGCAGGGGTGTGGGTCAAGTGAGCGACACAACAAGATGGAACGTTCCCGGTTTGTCTGGCGATGGTCGACCTGCTCTTTATCCTCCTCCTCCGTCTCCTTTGCTTCACCTCTTGCAGCAGCGATGCGTTTTAATGGATAGTTCGTATCGACTGTTTTTCTGTTCCAGGCGCCCGCGATGCTAATAGTGGCTTCGGGATCGGCATTTGGTGGTTGCGCCCTCTCCAAACCAAAAAGATGGGATCGTCTGCGCCAACATTTACGCTCAAACTGCCGGCGAAATGTCGCGAGTGAGCGCCCTCGTCTCCAGCATATCGTTCCGCGCTGAAGGCCCGCGTAAACTGCCGCGTGCGGCCGCCCTGCCGTCTCGCGTAAGATTCTTCCGTGGCCCGAGTGTAGAGTGTTAGATCGCCTCTCCCCTGCTCCCCCGTGACAGGGCCCCGCCGGGGCGGCGCGGCTGCCTGGCGCCCTTGAGGCCGCCGTGCGGCTGCCCATGGAGGCCTTCGGGGAGGGGCGCGGCGCCGCCCGCGACGCCGTGCTGGGGCGGGGGTCATGGGCCTGTTTTCCACCACCACCACCATAAGTTGGAGGGGGGAAGGAGGTAGAGGATGAGGAGGAGGACGAGGAGGAGGAGGAGGAGGAGGAGGAGGAGGACCCCCTCCCCCTCCCACTTATGGTAGTGGTGGTGGAAAACACGCCCACCAGGGGGGCGCTGGAGGGCGGCGCGGCGTACCTGCTGCTGCGGCCGGGGCCGGCAGGCGCTGGGGGGGCAGAGGTCGGCCACGCGCACAGGGGGGGGGCTATAGGGGGTGTCAGGGGGGAAATCAGGAGGGAAAGAAACACACAGACACAATTCATCGTCGATCCCCAGAAAATATGGGAAACTATGGGAAGTGGGGGGGGGAAGACAGAAGCCCAGAACATGTGGGAAAATATGGGGAGTCTTTTTATGTGTGTGTGTATTTATTTGTGTGTCCCAGGGCCCCTTCAGGAAGGGCCTCCCAGAAGGAGGCGGCTGCTTCTGGGAAGGCGCGGGCTCTGGCTGCCTTCTGGTAAGGCTGGCGCCCTCTCAGAAGAAGCAGCCTCCCTCTAAGAAGCCTTCCCCCTCCCCCCAATAAGCCCCTTGTGCGCGCAGCCAAAGGAAAAACTCAGACATGCTCGCGCCCTGAGGAAATCGGGGCGGGACATTTTTGGCGTTTTTTTCGGGACGGGAGGTTCTTCACCGTTTTTGGCTTCTGGAGGCCTTGACAAGTCCTGGGGACCATCAAAAATTGTTCATGATGACAAGCCGGTCCCAGGGAAAGGGTCGGGATGATATTTGGTGATCCTTTGTAGAAAAAATCAAGACATCGCATGTTTGGGAACGTACGGATACCGCAACCCTTACCTCGTTTTTGCCTTCGTGGGCCTCCTGGAAGCCCCTCGTCACCAACGCTGGCTTTGCCTTCGAAATTCTGGTCAGGAGGCGCCCCGCGAGAGGTCAAAGGAGTAACGGTATCGGTACCTTTTGGTTTGCCTAGGAGGTCGGGGGACTGGCGGGGAGCTGGCGGACGCCGATGTCTCGAAGAGGGACAACAACACCACAGACACATAGCCCATATGTTTCGATCCGATCGACTCGGTTCCGAGATGGGTTCTGGCTCCAGCCCGATCCGGTTCGACGATCCGATTCGGATGTTTGCATGGCGCTGTTTTGCATGCTGGCGCAGCCAATCCGATTCGGCTTTGACTCCGTGCCGATGCGGCCCGATCCGACGCACATCTCGATTCGACCCGATTTCCCGATTCGATGCTGACTGATCTTGCCAACAGAAGCTGTCGGAGCTCCGCGAGGATTTCCTGGATCGGTGCTGGGCCCCGCTGGCGGCGTCACTGGCGCGCGCTCCGCGCGCAAGGCAGGGGGTCCAGCGCAGATCCAATAAATCCGCGCTGAGCTCCGAAAGCTCATGACTGTGCCGTGTTTAGCTCTTCTGGAGAGGTCGTCGGGCTGGCCCGAGTCTCGCTCGCCCCGCTGGCGCGGCCCAGCGCCAGCGGCCGAGACGCGTTCCTGACGTACGTGATCGTGCGGAAGGAGACAGTTTTCGTGAATCCCCTGGTGTTGACGGTCGTGATACCAGTCGGGGGTGGACAGAACCCCCAACAGTGACACGTCGATTAGTGAATTGTCCGTTCTCGGTTCTCGAGAGGGCGCCGTGGCCGTTATTTTCCAGGCTTGCGCCCGCCAGGTTTGGGCCTCAGGTCGTTTTCACTAAACCACGTTTTACTAAAGGGGGGTCTGTCCATCCCCGAACCAGGGGGATGGAGGGGGCCGGTGTAACGTGACGATTCGCGCCAGCGCAGTCTGGGAACGTCTGGACACGGCCAGTTCCCAGGCGGCGCCTGCGCGAATCGTAGCGTTGCCAGGGGGGGGGGTAAGGGTGCGGGGCTGGTAGCAGGCCTCGTCGAGAATGCAAAATGGCCTCGAGGACCTTCGCGGGCGCGGGCTCGGGGGCAAGATGGTGGGCATGGTGGAGGCGCAGGCGCGCGAGGCGTACGACCGGATGTACCTCTGGACCAGCCCCGAGCGCCGGGGCTTCTATTCGAGGCTCGGCTTCGGGGAGGTCGTCGGTTGGCGTGAGGGGCTCTTTGATACCCGTCGGCTGGGCGAGATGCACCAGCTGAGCGAGGCCACGATGCTGAGTCCCGGGCAGATCGTCATGGCGAAGAGTTTCAGATCGCCAGCTGCGTAGCGCCTTGCCTCGGCATCGTCGTCGCCGTTGTCCCCTCTGCCCTCCCCTCCCCTCGCCCCCCCTCCGAGAGAGCGCCTCGAGATTTCGTTTTCAAGATCGATGGCATGTGCCTGCGTTGGAACATACTCAGTTCTCGATGATTGCGCAACGTGCTCGTGTGGAGCAGACATCTTTCTTCGTGAGAGTTCCGTCACGCGAATTATATTCAAAGTTATCTGAAAAGTTATTCGGGAACCAGTCCAGACGTCATCCCCGTTTGTATTTTGAAGTCTTGTCCCTCTTCTCTCACTTTCCCCATCGCCCTCTCTGTCCGGTCCATTTCAAAGTTTCGACGTTGGCCTTTTTGCTGGCGTTTGCATCCTATCTGCCCTTGACCAGGTAATGGAGGCCAAGGTGGTGGAACTGCTGTGCGAGCAGGCTGCTCCGTGCCGAGGGGGGGATTTGTTGGGTTTTTCAGAGTGGCTTCGCAGTTTCGATGGGTTTCTTCGACCCCTTGCGAATTTTCGGGGATCCTTGGATGCTCCCCGTACGTCATTTTGAAACAGTTTTATCGTGTATTCCCAGATTGGGAGGATCGATAGTGGTGGAATGACCCACGAGGACGACGAGGAGGAAGAACCAGGAGGGAAAAAACACAGACACAATTAGTCGTCGATTCCCAGGAAAATATGCGAAAATATGGGAAGTGTGGGGGAAGACGGAAACACAGAATATATGTGAAAATATGGGGAATCTTGGGATGTGTGTATTTATTCGTGCGTTTGTGGGCCCCTTCAAAGAAGACGCGGAGGAGGAGGAGGACGAGGAGAACGGCGGGCACTCCGCCGAGGATGAACTTCAAGAATCGAAGACGAGGTCGAGACGGCAGAGGCAGACGTGGGATGCAACGGCTAACGGGGAGCTGGGGGACGAATTTGCGAGTGATGGGCGCGGGGGTTATCCTGACGGCGATGGCGTTGATCATGTTGATGAGGACGATGGGAGGCACGAGTGGCAGGACCAAGAGGAGGAGTGAGTGGCGGAGGTGGCAGCGGGGCGCAAAGAACGTTTGTGATGGTGGTGATGATGATGGTGATGGTGATGGTGATGGTGATGATAATAGTGACGGTGATGGTGATGACGATGGTGGTGGTGGTGGTGATGGTGATGATATTGATGATTATGTTGATGTTGATGATGATGATGTTTATGGTGGCTGTGCTGCTGATGATTGTGGGGATGATGATGGTGGTGAGGATGAGGATGATCATAAGAATGAGTATGAGGATGAGAACGAGGATGATGACGACGATGATGATGATGGTGGTGATGGTGACGATGATGGTGATGATGCCGATGCCGATGATGATGAGAATAGTGATGAGGATGCTGCAGATGATGATGCTTGAGATGATGCAGATGACGCTGACACGATTGATGATGCTGCTGATGATGATGCTGATGATGACGATAGTGATGGTGATAATGAAGATGGTTGTGATGACGATGGTGATGATGATGGTTGTGGTGGTGGTGGCCGTTGTGGTGTTGGTGGTGGTGGTGATGGTGCTGATGATGATGACAATGACGATGGCGATGACGATGCCGACGACAATGCCGACGACGATGATGATGATGACGATGACGATGATGATGATGATGCTGATAGTGATGATGATACTGCTGATGATGTTGCTGATGATGATACGATGATGCTGATGATGGTGATGATGCTGCTGACGATGATGGTGATGGTGATGCTGATGATGCTGATGATGCTGATGATGATGATTGTGGTTTTGGTGGTCGTTGTGGTGGTGGTGGTGATGATGTTGGTGGTGGTGATGGTGATGATTATAATGATGATGCTGATGATGATGATGATGATGATGATGATGATGACAATGACGATGACGATGACGATGACGATGACGATGTCGACGACGATGACGATGCCGATTAAGATGACGATCACGGTGACGATGCTGACGACGATGACGATGACGACCACGATGACGATGACGATGATGATGATGGTCATGATCATGATCAGGACCATGATCATGATGCTGATGATTAGGTTGATGATGATGCTGTTGTTGCTGCTGCTGCTGCTGATGATGATGATGATGCTGATGGTGGTGGTGGTGTTGGTGGTGGCGGGTGGTTGTGGTGGTGGTGATGAGGAGGAGGAAGAGGAGGAGGAACCAGAGGAGGAGGAGGAGGAGGAGGAGGAGGAGGAGGAGGAGGAGGAGGAGGAGGAGGAGGAGGAGGAGCAGCATGAGGTCCAGGAGGAGGAAGAGGAGGAGATGGATGAGGAGATGGATTAGGCGGAGGCGGAGGAGCAGGAGGAGGAGAGGAGGAGGAACCAGGGGCGTGGGGGAGGAGGGGCATGTGCAGATGGGAGGCGGAGGCTGGGGAGCCCGAGGAACGGAGCCCGCACCTTGTCGGCGCCGCGCGTCGCGATCGCGCTTACACCATCGGCCTCCTGGCCGCACTTTCCTAAATGCCAGAGGCGAACGTGCTCTCCTCATGTGAGGGGGACTAACTGCGCGGACATCCGCTCGTTAGTTTCCCGCGTACGGTCGCGTGTGAGCGCCTTTGTTTCCTATGTAGCGTGCCGCGCTGCCGTCCGGGTAAGCCGCGTCGTAAGGTCGCCACGCCATCGTGCGTGAGAGGTCTTTCCGTTCGTCGCTCGTGTGGCGGTTGGCGGGCGGAGTGGGGTGGCACGTGCTGTCTTGTGTGGGATTGGGAGGGGAGTTGGAGGCAGAACGTGCAGATGAGGACGGGAAGGAAGAGAAGGGGGAGAAGGAACCTGCACAGCAAACGCGCTCTATTTGGCATCCGCGCGCATCCGCCCTGTACTGCCAGCAGCGGAGGTATCATGGCCCAGTGGCGCTGATACCAGTAAGCAGGGAAATATCAGACAGAACTAAACGTCGACTCCCAGGGAACATGTAGGAAGTGTTGGGGAAGAAGTCGGGAAAATTAGAAAGGGTCCTATGCGTGCATGGGTCCTTGGGGAAGTACTGAAACACGAGCGGCCGAGATTCGCCGCGGGACGGGCCGGGTGGCCGCCGCGCATGCGCGCGCGTCTCTGCCCCCCCCCGCGTTCGCTCCCCCTCCCGTGCCCCATTTTCCCGCGTCCCCGGGGGGGGGGGGGGCTCGCTCAAAAGTACGGCGCGGCTCTTTCGAAGGGGTCTACTCAAAAGTATAACTTGGGGAAGTCACGGGCGGATCGTAATTTTGAGCACATTTCTCAAAAACACAATCGGGAGATTGTACTTTCGAATGAGGGGAGGGGGAGGGGCTCAAAAGCAGAACCGTGGGCCGATGGCGCGGGCCCTCGGACGCGTCGGGCGCGGGCGTCGCCGCGCGGCCATTCCGGCGAGCCCACGGGCGGTGCGCCCAAAAGTACACCAAAAAGTACACTCAAAGTGCTACTTTCCCTTAGCTCTTGCGCGCGCGCGGCGCTGCGCTTGCGACTCGGATCTTCTTTTCCATTTGGAACTTCCGCGTCGGCCGGACGCGGGCGATCTGAACACCACCCTTCGCATTCCTAGGGCGGGGGCGTGTTTTAACATCTTTTGCAGTGTTCTTTTTTTCCAACGCGTTATCACGACAAAAGTGGCCGTCGGTGAGACCCCGACAAAGAGCGACGGTCGTCCTGGTGTGGTGTCCAGGGCCTGACGATGGCAGCCGTGCCGAAATCTAGCTCCCAGAGATTCCCTCATTCGTTGGCGATACCCTTCGGGGTGTCGCTCGGCGACGCAGGTGAATCTCTTGGGTCTGGGCTACGGCGTTGCCGCCGTCGTCTCTATATACCAATACATGATTAGAGTTGAGATGCGTTCGGGGCAGGCGGCGCGAGTGGAGATAAGCACTGGTAAGGTCTGCTATGCCCTGCTGGGGCCTGCGACCCCATGCCAAGCACTGCTAAGCTCTGCTATGCCCTGCTAAGCCGTGGTAGCCCCTGCTAAGCCGTGCTAGCCCCTGTAAAGCACTGATAAGCACTGGTGGGCACTTGTAAGCGTGGCAATGCCTGGCATGGCCTGCTAGCCCCTGCTAAGCTTTGCAAGGGGGGGAGAGGGGAGGGTCAAACGCCAGGAGGCGATTGTACAGTACGAGAACTCGCGGTTGGGATGTGCAGCGCCTGGGGAAGAGTGACGCCGCGGAATTTGCGTGCCAGCCCCCCCTCCCCCATGTCCGTGGGCGCGGGGCTCAATATGTCCCCATGGGTGCCCGGAGCGGAGGGCGAGGGAAAACACGGGCAGGTAATCCATATCGAATGCAGGTCAGGTTTGTTCCCGCCGATTTGGCTCGAGCGCAGCTGCCCTGGCTCGCGCCGCGCGCGCGCCGTGCCGCCCCTCGCGCCCCCTTGGCTCCAGGATGGCCCCGAAAGGAAAGGCGAAGGCCAAGGCGGAGGCAAAGGCGAAGGCGCGGGCCGAGGCGAAGGCGAAGGCCGCGGCGCGCGCCGATAAGGAGAAGAGGAAGTCGCAGAAGAGGGTGGCGCGCCGCGACGCAGTTCGCGAACTGAACGCTCTCGCGGTGGAAGTGGGGGTGGCGACGCAGCCAGTGAGGTCAGCGAAGCTGCCTTGCGCGCGGCTGCGGAGAAGAGGGCGTGCAACGGAGGGAAACTGAGCAATGGGCTGACGCCGTCGCCAGATGCGGGGCCCGAAGGGAGCGCGGAGTCGGCCATCCCCTACCACGAGGTGTTCGTCAGGGGGTTCTGGGTGCAGACTCACGCGTGCATGTTGACGTTCAACAATACGGAGTTCACCCCGGATACGCGGGCCCTCTTCGAGGAGTGGTGCGGCGCGACGGCCGCGCGCCTCGGGTCCCGCGCGTGGTCGGGGCGCCTGGAGCAGCCCCTTCGCGCCGCCACGGACGCGCCAAGGTACTGCCTCCACGCGTACTTGTACTGGAAGGGCGGCGATGGCTTGCGCCTGCGGAGCGCGGACGACCTCGCGTTCCAGGACACGAAGCCACGGGTGGACGTGTGCACGCGGACGAACCCGGGCCGGATGAGGAACGCAGCCGTGCAGGGGTTGTACTACGTGTACCTCCCCAAGCTCGGCACCCTCCATGCGGCGGCGAACTAATTCCCTTTCCAGGACTACGTTCCGAAGCCAGTGTGGCTGGACGGGTGGTGGGCGGCCCAGAAGCTGTCCCATGACCAGTATCGCGAGTTGTCCCTGCTGTTCCGGATTGGTTCCCAGAAGAGGAAGAGGGGCGTGGAGGAGGTCGCGCAGGCCGAGAGGGAGGGGTTCTTGCAGAAGCACCTGGCGGTGGAGCTGGCCGAGCTGGAGCGAGCGGATCCAGTGCGGCCCGCGCAGCAGTTCCCAGAGACGGCGGAGTTCGTGCAGCTCTTCTCGAAGCCGATGCGGCGCCGGCCCATCCTCGTTATCTTCGGGGGGACGAACCTCGGCGAGAGCATCCTGGCCGGCTCCGTTCTCGAGGACGTCGCGAAGATGCTGCACCTTCCGGGCGTCGTGGAAGTCACTGTCGAGGAGGATTCGAATCTCGACCTGGCGGAGTTCGATTTGGCGAAGCACTCCGGGGTCCTCCTTGACGGCGCGGGGGGCGCCATGATGCTCAAGAGACACCGGGGGGCCTTGCAGGGCCGTCCCAAGATGAGTCGCGGGGGCAAGTCCGCCACCAAGATGTATTCGTATCCGCTCACGCTCTGCAGACGGGCAGTGGTGGTGACGATGGACCCCAGCGCCAAAAACCTCCACGAGTTCCGCGCATGCCACTGGCTGTCGAACCCCAAGAACGTCGTCCTCCTCCGGCTGAACGCCCCCGCGTGGGCTGAGGCAGCCGACGCCTCCGACGCGGCCGAGGAGTGCATGGCGGGGTGGACAGTGGAGGAGGTCGGCGGATGGCTGGAGAGCGAGGACATGGTCGGGCCCGCAAGGGGTGTCCGGCGCCGACCTGATAGCTTTCGAATTCGCTGAGGAGGCGAAGAGGGACCTCGCCATGACGATGTTCGTGGCGAAGAAAGTGCTGAGGCTCCGGGGCGCCCGCGCGCGCTCGCGACGCACGCGGGCCGCGCGCGGTCACGCGCGCCCCCGCGGCGGCGACGGCAGCGACGGTTGCGACGGCTGCGCGCGCCCGGGCCTTCCTGGGGACGCTTTGAAGAGGGGCCCCGGGGGGGGCTCCAGGGGGGGTTCCGGGGGGGCTCCGGGGGCTCCACGCCTGGAAAGCATCAAAAATACATGGAATTCCATTGGTTTCGGGGGCTCCGGTCGGGTGAGCGGGCTCCGTTCATAATGCTAATTGCGGGTTGTGCACGCCCCCCGCGCCCCGTTCTAGGCTCTCCTGGAATTCAACCGGCGCCGCCTCGTCTTCCAGAGCTCCGCCCCGGCTTGCCCCCGGCTTCCCACAGGGTCTTAGGATCAGACCCCGATGATCCCAGAGTTTGGGGTCAGACCCCGCGTCTTGGGGTCAGACCCCGCGAATTGAAATCGTTGATGATGTATTGTTTATGTTATGTTTAACAGTATGTGTATGCAATACTTAATTCAATTTTGCAAAATGCCATTTACTTTCTTCGGGATTGCATTTTGCTTCGCTTGAGACAATCTCGCCAATTTGCCGCGTTATCTTGAGCTGTCGTTGGCCCTCCTGTCACGCGCCCCCCCTTCCTCCTGCCCCCCGCCCCCGCGCCCGCCCATCGGCTGGAGCTGCCAGGGCGAGCCCTCGCCCGAAGGAAGGGGGGGCCGAGGAGAAGGGGGCGCGAGGGCGGGGGGGAGGGCGAGGGGGGAGGAGGACGAGGAGTAGGAGAGCAGGGAAGGGGGAGGAAGAGGAGGAAAAGGGGCAGGAGAGAAAAGCAAGAGGAGGGAGGATGAGGAGGGGGTGGAGGAGGGCGAGGAGGAGGAGGAGAGCAAGGGAGCGGGGAGGAAAAGGAGGAGTAGGAGCAGGAGAGAAAAGCAAGAGGAGGAAGGAGGAGGAGGAGGCGGAGGAGGCGGAGCGCTCCTCCTCCCCCGCCTGGCTCGGACTAGCAGCTGCTGGGCCTGCTGGGCCGGCCGCGGCGACCGGCCGCGGCGATGGCGCGCAGGCCGATCCCCCTTTGTGTTTTTGTTTGCCTCCGTTCCTCATCCTCCTCATCCTTCTCATCCTCTCCATCCTCTTCAGCCTCCTCATCCTCTTTGATTTCTCTCGTGGGTATCCTCATCCTCCTTCCTCCCTCCCTCCCCCCTCCCCCCTCCGATGCTCCTCCTATTCATAATTCCTCGTCCTCTCCACCTCCCTTGCCCTCCCAGCGAAGAGGCTCGAGCACTCACGCCTCCAGCAACTTGCGCGCCCGCTCGCGGTCGGAGACGAGCACCCGCAGCCACTCGCGGTCGTGCTCCTCGTCGCTGTCGTGCTGCTCGCTGGCGTCGTGCTGCTCGCTGGCGTCGTGCTGCTCGCTAGCGTCGTGCTGCTCGCTGGCGCCGTGCTGCTCGCTGGCGCCGTCCTCGGAGTCGTCGCTGACTGTCTCGGCCATTGCGCCATCCTTGGAGTCGTCGCTGTCCTTCTTGGCCATGGCGCCATCCTTCATCTGGGAGTCGTCGTCGTCGCTGTCCTTCTCGGCGCCGTCCTGCACCGTGTGGTCGTCGACGTCCATCGCGTCGGGTTCCTCTTGTTCTCCGCGATCCACCTGCGGGCTCGTCGCCGACTCGGGCTCGCTCCCCCAATCGTGCGGGTCGTCGGGTGAGCGGTCTCCGAAGTAGTCGACACTGAAGTGCTCGCGCTGCGTGTCCTCCTCGATGACCTCGGCGGGCGCGGCGTCGTCGTCGTCGTCGTCGGGTGGCATCCTGACGACCCCGTAGGCTGCCCATTGGACCCAGTGCAGCTTGACGGCAGACGTCCTGGCGTTGTCCATCACGAGGCGGCGCCTCTCCTCAGTCGTACGGTTTGGCAAGGCCGCCATCAGATCAGGCGGCGCGAATGCGAGCGCCATCGTGCCCTCGCAAAGACAAGCTTGAGCCCAGGGTGGCAACTGCAGGTGCTGGTTTCCAGGGGTATGTTTCCAGGGGCTGATGTCCTGCGTGCTGAGTTGGCGTTTGGGTTTGCATCAGTTTTCGCGTGGGCTCGCGCGAGTTGCAATGCATCGGCGTTCGATCGGCGCTCGAAGGGGTGCAAGGAGGAGGAGTGTCTGAGTTCGTATGGGTTTACGTATGGGTTTGTATGAGCTCGGGCGTGTGTGTGTGTGTGTGTGTGTGTGTGTGTGTGTGTGTGTGTGTGTGTGTGTGTGTGTGTGTGTGTGTGTGTGAGACTAGCGCGCGTTTGGGGCCGCATGAGTTCGCATTAGTCCTCATGGGTTCGAACAAGCTCCTCTGATGTCGGATGTGCAAAACTTCAGACGCGTTTCCGAGCTGGGCAACGAATATCACACATAGTGCATAGCTGACACGCAAGCAAGAAACTGGCGAGCCACAGATGCACGCAGCCGACGGCCGAAGGTCCGAGACATATAATCACGTAACAGACTTGCCAACAGCTCGGATTATGTTTGCAGGCGTACTGCATATGAACTTACGGCCTGTCATCCTCGGCGGCGACCATGTCCCAGCCATCCCGCGGGTCGCCCTCGGGCGTAGTCGGCGCCCTCTCGTGAGGCTTGTCCTCGGATGGGCCGACCGTGATGCTGTGCCACTTGCCGTCCACGACGCGCGAGGTGTCGGACAACTGATAGCCAACCGCAACGCCTGCAGAGTTGCCGAAGACCTTGACATGACGAAAGGCCTCGTCATCACCGCTGAGGTCGTAGCCGGAAGACTTGAGAGCTGCCAACTTGAGGTCCAGCACAGACGAAAAGACGCGGCCATGCGTCGGACCCTCGCGATTCAGCAGCTCGATGGTGTTCCACTCCCCCTTATCGTGGCAGAGCACTGGCATGGAGATCGCGTTGATGTTCGCTGGCGGCCAGTCCGCCGTCAAAGCTCGCGTCGTCGGAGGCGCGCGGATCATCATCACGATTAGCCACTGGTCGAGCTGCGCGAGCTCCTCATCCTTCAGCGGCTCGCTCGCCCCGAGTGCTTTGTAGATGTTCATGGCCGAGCCGTGGAAGCGCGAGTAGTCCGTCTCGATGATCTTCTTGAGGTTGGCCACGCTGGACACGCACGTCCTTTTCTCACGGTCCCAGGGGGCGGGCGCGACGAGCGGGAGCTAGCAATCAAGCGCTTTCATGTAGGTCAGGAACTTCCCCGCGACCATGTACTGCTGGGCGCCGTCGCCGCTGGTGGGCTTCTCGCGCTGGATCGTCAAATCGATCAGCACGGTGGCGGCCGCCATTGCAGTGGGAGGCGGTGCAGCTGCGATCGCAAGCCTCAAGTCCGAATCGGTTGACTGGAACGGAAGCTCAGCCTGAGTGGCAACGACGGAGGGGGGGGGGCCGAATGAAGGCATCAGCGGCCCCGCGGCATGGCGGTCATTCCGACGTCGCGGGACATCGCCGCGGCTGGACACGCCTCGGCAAATTTTGCAGTCCACGGGCCCTGCTCACCGGACACGCTTGCGCGTCACCGCCGATTTGTGTCGCTTATTTGCTGGGGAAATGGTGAAGCAACTTCTGCTTGCTCATTGGGGCTCGCGTTTCTGGTTCGAATCATGTTTGGCAGTGCGCGGTCAGACCGTGTCCATAGTCGTTCTGATTTCAGGATCTGAACGCGTTCCCCCTTCTCGTCTGTCCTCCTTCACCTTCCCCCCCCCCCTTCCCCGTCTTCCTCCTCTCTCCTCCGTCCTCTCCGAGCGAATTGATTTCACTGGGACCTCAGCGCAGTTTTTTGTAAGCGGGGTGCAAAGGCATGGGCCCCAGGGCCATGCGAGCCTGGAGGAGGAGGGCCTGAAAGGAATTTGAGGAGGATGCGGGACAGGCGTGGAGGGGGCAGGGGAGGCCATGGGGAGGGGGGGCGGGCGACGTGGACGCTAGGAGACTGAGAGGGACAGCGATGGCGATGTCTGAGCACAGTGCCCCCACGATCTCAGGCACCGCAGCCATGGGCGAGCTGCAGGGCTGCTGGCGCTGCTCGGGGGCCAACTCAGGCACCGCGGGCAAGGGCAGTGGTCGCTGTGGGTGCGTCAGGTCTCTCTGCATATTATGTTATGTCCCCCTCTGCCTCTACCCACTTGCCTCATCTCATCATCGCACTCCATCAGCAGCCACTATTCAGTCAAACAGTGCGCGAATCATCTTCGCAACTGCCTCGCCAAACTGGCTGGCGAGTGTACGCGGACGAATCAGTCAAGGCCTTGTGCTTGCCATTGGTCCGCATCTTTTTCTTGCCAGACACTTTTGTGAGTGGCGAAGCACCTGTGGTCTGACCCAGGATAGCACGAGCTTCCTTGCGGGTCATTAAAACGAATGCAGACACGATATCTTGGCTGACATTGGAAACTAGAAACATAGGCTTCAAAGATTTCCACCCAAAATCAGCACCATATGTTATGTAGCGCACTCCGCCATTCGCGATCATGCTCTGACGGAGCGATGGGAACCTGTACAAGTGCGAGGACATCGGGTTCTCTATCGTCCACCTCACACCTCTTGCTGCACACACTGAAGTCATATATGCTATGCAACGGGCACAGGCGTTCGCTTCGCGAACATCCTTCCTATTGGTGTTGCCAACGAAATTGTTCGACTCTTTGCGGCACATGCAAACAGCACTAATGAAATTCAGCCACGTCGAACATGGAGGCGCAAACCAAATCATCCCACCCTCGGCAACTGATAGCACTAAGATGCCAGCCCAAATGAATCCGTGTATTGTTGCCATGTCTTGTCCTGGATGCAGCTTTCTGTCGAATGGTGCCCCTCTTAGCCCTTTGCGCCAACATGCGTTACTCAACTCGCATTCTCCTGCAACGGATTCGCAGAAATGCAACTGCCTCAAGCGGTCGGGGAAAACAGCAATGTATTGATCAATCGCTTTCGTACCAACTTCGATCAACTTGTCGCCATGTGTCGGGTCACACAATCTCATTGTTGGAATCGTATTCGAAAATACCACTAAGTTGATAATATCTGATGGCGGGCCTTGCTTGAATATGGATGGCACAGGTGCAGCAGCGCCAACGTTAGCAAGAAGCGCAACGACAATAAATGTCATGCGCCTGGTGCTAGTCATAAGCTGCGGTGCCGAAAATGTATCGATCTAGACCTAGAGATCCTATGAGACTAAATGCTGCGAGCGCCCTCTCTTGCAAACGGAGCGCCTGCGCCGCCTGAGCTACCTGCCTCAGAACCATGTTCAAGGTTTCGTCTGTCCACACTGCATGCCACTTCGGCGAACCCTGGAACTGAATCCTGCGAGGGGGCCTTGCGATAACGTGTCTTGTTATTACACCTGCTACTGTATTAACCTGAGGCGAGTGTTCGTAGCTCTTCAAATTGCTTCCAAATCCCACCAGCACCCATCATCTACCATTTCCATCAATTCTTACGTTCTGATTCCTGCATGAATTTGCATATTGGTTTGCAGGAGTCTGCGTATGAGTTTGCGTATGAGTTCGTATGAGTTCGTATGAGTTTTTGCGTGTTTACATACGTAGTTGCGAATGGGTGTGCGTATGAGTTCGTATGAGTTTGAATGTGTTCATCATGTCCGGAAGGGAGGCGCGATCACCTGATACGCCGTGGAGCTCCAGGAGCCCACGCAATTTCGTTGTGGTCAGGGGGAGCGGGGGAAGGGGACAAGCAATGTGAACATCTGATCTAATGACCCGCATGGGCGAGTCATCATATCATACATGCATGCGTCATTGTCCACGTGTGTTGGCGTATAGCATAGCATGCGCATGATACTTGCATGTGGCGCATGATTTGCCACCCGCTCCTCATTGCGATGTGAATCATGGCGTGCAGCTTCGGCGCATCACCGACGCATGCCCTCTTCATGCCCGAAAGCGCGTTGACTGCTCGGACCATCATGCGCTGCTGCGTCGGTAAGTCCACGAGGGGGTGGTTGAGCTCTCGGAGGATCGCACGGTACTCAATGAGTGATTCACCTGACCGAAGCAGATCCTGATAGAACCTTTGTTTTGCATCTCCGCAATATCGAAACAGTCCACTCCATTGCTATAACGGCTTCCGCCGCATTCACTTTCAGCGTGGAACTTTATGCAAATACGGAGGTGCAGCTTTTGCTTTTTTTTGGCCACCGAGCATCCCCACAGTCATCAGAAATCCTTCTGTTGACAGGAATCAGAGCATCCTCTTGCCACTTGAGAAAGTCAGCCCGAAGCCGCCTGCGCCCCTGCTCCTCAACTTGCTTTTGTCCCCCAGGGCCCCCCCGGGGATTCTCCGGCAACGCCCGCCACAGAACGCAACTTGCCCAACGGCTGAACGCGCCAAAATAGACAGCGTGCAACGTGTCAAGCGACGCCGTCCTGCATGGAGACGTCCCCAGGGCCTCGAAATTAAAACCAGGGCTTCTTCCGGGTGCCCCATCCTTGAGCTTGGAACCGTCCCACGTCGATCGCCAGAACACAACTTTGAACGGCAATTGTTTGGATTCTAGCTTTGCTGGGTCCAGGAGGTACAAACCAGGGTTCGACATGTCGTAGGGATGCTCTATCCTATCTGTCGCGCGCAACCCCAACGCAGGTATTGCGCAGCGGAGTGCCCTCCCCCTCGCCTTCTGTATTTTCTGGGTAGTGTGGCGTCCCCACTTCTATGATTTGTTTGCGGACGTGCTCTGTATCAACATCGATGGTGACCTCGCATTTCTTGCATTCTGATTCATAGCTCGCGTCGTCTGTCTCTTCCCACGGCAGCTCCTCTAGCGAGCACGCGTAATATTTACTGCGCGTGTTTGAACGTGTCGCGTTGCAGAACGGGCAGGGCTCGTGCGACGACACCGCGCTGGGGATGCCCAAGCTGGACGGCCACTCGTGCATGTCCCCTTGAGAGCTCCCCCGAGGAGGTGGTGCTGGGGAAGCAGACGTGGAGGAGAGAAGATGAGAGGAGGGTAGCATGGCGGGGGGGGGGGGGGGGAGACGGACGGGACTTGTTGGAATGGCACGGGAGGAGTAGAGACGATTAGAGGAGCGAGGAGGCGGGGGAATCACACCCGAGGGCCTGTGATATATAGCAACACAGCGCTGAATCCAATATCGCCGCCTGCGGACTCGACCGAGTAGGGGTGATCTGCTGGGCGATTGCTGCCGCCCCGCGAAGATTTCGGCCGCCGCCCCTGGGCCAACGCCTTGAAACTGTGACTCAGCGCGCACCGCGCATGATGAAGAGTACACCACCCCTTGCAACCGCAACGGCACATACTATTAACCCTGCTAGAGCACAGTAGATATCGCTTCTGCGAAGACAGCGTTCGGAGCCAGATGCCAAGACTCGAGTCTGCTCTCCCAGCAAGCGTCGCAGTGTACCTGATTCCATCTGCGAAAACTGCGAGAGGGGCGGGTGGTGCTAAACCACGTTCACGATGTCTCTGGGCGATGGAGTTGGCGCGGTAACAGGGGGGGGGGTAAGGATTCAAGGTCAACGTCGAGAATGCTCGAGTCCACGGCTGCTTCTCTTGCAACTCCCCCAAGAGGAGGAAGCGCGAGCAGCGGGATATCCACAGTCGACGATGCTGTCCTATCCGAAGACGGAGCTTTGATAACGTCTAGCCTGGGCCCCGCTGGAAGTACCCGAGCCAGCACTTTCTGGGGGCCTGTTTTCGTTGTGTTTTGTTCTGGGCAAATCGCTCTCGCACATGCAAACGTACATCGATGAAACATGACGCGTCGGCGGCCCAGTCCGCGACGCGAGAAGCGCGATCACCTTCGCGTTTTCCGGGGGGGGGGGGGGGGGCTGTGAAGTAGACAGTGTATTTCCGTTGGTTGTCTTGCAGACGGCCCCTGGGATCACATGGCAAAACGATAGTGCACCAGCCAGGCGCCCCATGGAAACGCAGTTCACGGAAAAAGCAGGGTCCTGATAAACTCCAGAGTCCAGTCCAGGTTCCTCAGCATATAAAGTAAAGTCAGCGCCCTTGACGCCTGCGTTGTTCGCGTAATAGGCAAAGGTGCAGAACTCTCGCGCATTCACCCTCTGCGTGGCGTATAACGACAGCATGAACTGTAGCAAGTCGTTCCCTGCCGTTCGCAACCGTTGCTCCTGATCGCTGTCATTCTGACAAATTCCTGGCGTGATCTTTCGTCGTTTGTATCGGGTCATGTCTGCTGCCCCCGCGTGAAATCATCAGAGCAAAATGCTATGCAAGGGGGAGATGAGGACGATTGGAAGGGTTAGGGAGAATGATGATGAGAGAACCATGCAATGGGCGCAGGCAGACTGGGGGGAAGCGGATTGCGGAGGACGTTACAGAGATGGGCAGAGGGCCTGCAGGCGCAGGGATCGTCGCTGAGATGGGAACTATATGGAAGAGGACACGAGGAACTGGGAACTGAGAGTCAGACGGGGGAATCTTCCCGCGATCACATTCGAAGATTGCTGACCCCAAATGCCGCCTGACCCCAATCACATCTCCCCGGTGGTTTCAGTTGTTCGAGGGCTCCCCACACGGTTCCAGGCCGCATCCGCCTTCTCCGCGGGACCCCCCCCGAACTCATGCGAACTCATACGGAACTCATACGGAACTCATACGCACACGTTGTGTCAAACTCATGCGGTAACGGGTGCGACCCCCCACGCGGTTCGTGCCAGTTTCATGCGGAATTCATGCGGTAGTTCTTGTGTCAAAACTCATACGGAACTCATACGGCACCTGCGTTGCTGGATTTCTCAGTTGTTCGCCGAATTCTCCCGGAGATTCAAGAATTTCGAAGCAATCCAGCCGCTGCGAGAACAACGCAGCGAGCCAGGGTGGCCAGGTTCGTCGTGGTGGGCCATCTGCGTGACAGGGTCGCGTTCGTAGCCGTGGAGCCTGTGTCAATGACGGGTGGCGGTGCGTCTGGCCTGCGCAGCGTCTCGCTCGCTTCGTTCTTCTGCTCGCATGGCTCTTCGCATGCCTCGTGGAAGGTCTACTCCCTGCGATCCCTTCGAAGCACGCCCCGCTGGTATCCATATGCCCCGTGTATAACAGCAACTATCGCAAGCAACTTGGGCGCGAGCCCCCTCGCTCAGGCCCCGTCGAGAGTCGGTCCCTCCTCCCGTGCTCCATGCGAACTCGCCGCGAGGCGCTAGTGGCCAAGCCGCGTCTTCAAAAGTGGCAGTGGAGATGGGATGGCAAGAGCATGATGCATGTACCTCTCACCTCCTCCTCATCATCCTCCCCTCATCCTCCCCACCATCCCCCTCGACATCCTCATCCGCTCGATCCTCCTCACTCGCCTGCTGCTACTGTCGCCCCTCCTCCTCATCGCCCTTCCCCTCCTCACCCCCAGCTTAGCGGTGGCTCAATTAGAGGGGCGTGCCTGGATTGGAGAAGGCGAAGACAGACATGGCTGCCGACCGCAGGTGGCGTGCTCAGGCAGCCTGGGAGTTGGCGTGCATGTCGTTGATCCGCTTGCACTCGCGCGACAGGGATTTGATCAGGCACGATGCTCTTGTTGAGCTCCTCGGCATCCTTTGCGAACTGCTTCTCGTCCATCGACTTCTTGAGCTTCTGAATGGACCCCTCGCTGTGGCTGAAGAACTTACTTGACTGCGAACTCCCCCTTCTCTTCCTCTTCGAGCTTAGCCTGCGCCCGCTCCACGGCGTCAGAGAAGCTCCGCAACTTCATCCAGGCAGGGTCGTTGCCGTTGAGGTTCTTGATCACCGACGTCGCAGACGCGACTGCGCTGTCCCGAGCGATCTTCGTTTTGCTGCGCTGGTTCGTGATCTCCGAGAGCTTCTTCCTCCACTTCTTCTGCGCCTCGGTCAACGCTTTCTTCTGCTTTGACTGGTCTGGCTCAGGTTCTCCGCCACCTTCTCCCTGGCCGCTGCCCTGGCCACCAGGGGTTGGAGGCGGGGCGCGCTGCTGTCCACCCCCGCTGGCGCCGCTGCTTCTTTGGGGGCACGCACCGTGACATGACGCAGCCAGGCTACATTCATCACAGAACATCTCCAACACGAAAAAACACCAGACACCCCCTAGAATGAAAACTGGATGGCTTCCACCCTGCCAGATTTAACCAGACCTCAAATGGTGGCATTGCGGTGCTGTTCAACGCATTGTCCTCCAGAAGCAGCGGGGGTGCCCCCGAGGGCACGCTGGCTGCGCCACGTCTGGCGGACGCCCCGCGCCTTCCTGAAGTTCTCGTCCATGCCCCTGACGAAATACAAGAACTTGATGCGGCGCGTCCACTCGTCGCAATAGACCCAGTTCTTGCCCATCTGGAGGCAGCGGACGCAATGGCTGACCGCCGCCCTGAGTCCTTCGCGGCCACCTCCTCCCTTGTGCGTGATGCGCTGCAACGGAAGGTACTGGCCTTTGTTCGTGTCGATGATCTCCTCGGTCCCGGTGTAGCTCTTCTCGGCGATGTAGGTGTCGTACTCCTCTTTCGCGAACTTGGCCCTGAAGGCCGACTTGGCACTGCGCCGAGCGCCCTTCAGCTTCCCGTACTCAGCAGCGCGCGCAGGGTTTGCTTTCATTTCGCGGCGCCACCTGCCAGCCATGATGCTCCCGCCCTCCAGGGTAAACTCGAAGATGTTCGCCTTCAGTGCCGCGAAGTAGGCGTCAAGGTTCTCGTCGTGCTTCTCATTGTCGGAGCGCTTGTCATCGCCGTCGCCCATGCTCTTATCGCGCTCGACCTCCTGCTGGTGCATCGGCTTCACCATCTCGTCTGCGTTGTCAACCCTGCCATCGCTCAGCTTCATGAACATATCCTCTGTGTGGTGCAAGCAGTGCTGCACTCGCTCGAACAGCTGGTTGCCCTCCGCCGTGAATGGCTCATCCAGCTTATCCAGGTGCTTCTTCGCTGTGTCGGCGCAGCAAAATGTCAGTTCTGCGGCTTCGGCCCTGCCCAGTATTTGGTCCACCTCATCATCTGGGAGTACACTGGGCTGCCTGTCTGGCGGTGGCGACTCGCTCCTGGGCTGGACGGGCGCTGCGGGCGGCTCGGGCGACTCGATGGCGCGCCTGCGGCGCTTCGAACGCCGCGGCGGCGACTCGGGCAGGGGGGAGGGCTGGCCTGGCGGCAGCTCCTCCTGCGGACGCCCCTTCGCGGCTGCCGCGGCGCCAGCGGCTGGCGTGCTGGCAGCGGGTGGCTGGCTGCCGCTGGACGCCACCTCCTGGGCCGCTGCCGCGGCGTCGCGCTCCTGCTGCAGGTTGCGCGCGAGCTCCTCGGGTGGCCTGGCATGGTCTCGCTGCCCGCGCTGCCCGTGCCTCGGCTGTGGCTGCGGCCCCTGCGCCTCGGGGCGCTCTGCTTGTCGCTCTGGCTCCAGGCGCCGCCGAGCTGGTCGTTGCCCTTGGGCGGTGGGCGGGGGTGGGGGGCGGCGGCGGGGCGCCGTGCTCCTCGAGCCCCCCCTCATCATCTACGTATTCCCCTCATCATCCCCATCCCTCCTCCTCGTCCTCCCACCCATCCGTTTCCTCCGTCTCCTTTTCCCCCCCATCCTCGTCCTCCTCCTCGTCGTCCTCCTCCTCCTCCTCCCCCCCTCCCCCCCGCCCCCCTCCTCCCCCTCATCGTCCTCTTCCTCCTCCTTATCCTCCTCCCGCTTGTGTTCTCATCCTCTTCATCCACTCCCCCCCCGCTTGCTCCGCCGCGCAGTCTCGCGGCATTGGGGGGATGGAGAGGAACATCGATGAGATGAATCAAAATTGTGAGCCATGGAAAAAGTGCGAGGGCAGGCAAGGGCGGCGGCGGAAGAGGAGTAATTGGAGGAAGGTTGAGGCAGGATGTGGGGGAGATGCGCGCGAATGGAATGCGGGCGATGCCCAGTGCGTCGGCGAATCTAGATTCAAGCAAGTGCCGCATGCATGGTGCATTGCGAACTTGCGCGTTTCACGGTTTCACCATCGGTCGACGTTGGAGGCCATGAGCTACAACGTCGACCGATGCGCAGGCGGTCGTGGAAGGACCCCGTGGATGGCGATGCGCGTCGGGCTCGCGCGTCGAAATAATGCGCGCTAAGAAGACGGGGCGCGTTGGATGGAAGAGGGCGGAGGGCGAAGATGGAGGATGAGGGGGGATGAGGGCGAAGAGAGTGAGGATGATGAGGACGAGGCGAAGGAGGAGGAGGCGGAGGGGGGGGGGGGGGGGGGTCGAGATCCGTGAGGATGGGGGGCGGGCGGGGGAGGTAGAGCAGCGAGGATGGGGACATGGGCCGCCCTCTTTGATGCCCCATGCCCGTCTTGCCCACGACTTCCACGTCGCTGCTGTCGGGCGGGCAGTCCATCAGCCGATTGCCAGTTCTCTGGTGGGAAATGAGCGGATAACCGAGAAAGACGAGGGGGGTTAGAAGGGGCGGAAGAAGCGGAGGCTGCGATGTGATGAGAGAAGGCATAGAAAGGCCGATGGGGACCACGGATGGAGGCGGCAAGGATGGAGAAGCGGAAGGAGAGGATGAGTAGGAGGAAGACAAGGGGGAGGATAGCGAGCATGGAGAAGATGCGACGGAAGAGGAGCGACCAAGGATGGCCAGGGAGGGGGAATGATGAGGGGTCTTTGTCCGCCGAGGTCAGGCCCTCGTTCCAGGTTGCTGGTGGCGGCACTCTGTCCGACGCCTTCTGGGGGCATTGGCGTTCCGTTCCCCCCCCCCCCCCCCTCGTTCCTCATCGAACCTCATCTCCATCCTAGTTCCTCATCGCCGCCCTCCCCGCCCCCCCCCGTTCCCCCCCCCCCCCCGTCCTCCTCTTTAGCCGCCCCCTCCTCCTCTGTCGCTCCCCCTCTCCTCCTCCTCTTCCAACTCCTGGCCCGTCTGCTACCCATCGCGGCCAATCGCCGCGCGCACCTCGCCGCCCTAGGTTGAGGCCAAGGGGCGGCGGCACCTGGCCGCCAGGCCTTTGTAACCGGACAGGGTGGCGGGGGATGTGAAATCCTGGCTAGCGTCGTCATCGATTCGGTCACCGATGTCTCGTCGCCGTCGTTTGCCCGCGCTCGCCGTCGTCGAACCCTCCACGACCGTGTCCTGCGCAATCTTCTTCGGGTGGCGGCGCCGATTCAACGCGTCGATCGCCTGCTGCTGCGGGCCGTCCGCGTTGTCGATGGAGCGCTGGAAGCCGACGGCCTGCGAGCGGCGAAGGGGGGGAAGGGGGGGCGTGGGCTGATGCAGCGGGAACACGACGTCCTCTCCATCCTCCCACCGCTTCCTCCATGGGCCCATTCATCCCGCCCTCTCCTTGATCTTCCTTCATCCCGCATCCCTCATCCGTCTTCTGCCCCCCCCCCCCCACCCCCCCCGCCCCCGCCCGCCCCCCGCCTGCCCCCATGCCCCCCCCCCCCCCCCCCTGCTCCCCGCCATGCCCCATCCATCCTTTCTGCCACTCCTTTCTCACGTCCCCTCCTCTGCATCCTCTTTGCTCTGTCTCGACCCGCCCTGCTCGCCCTGCCTCCTATCTACGGAGGGCTCGTGTGCGACGACGGGGGGGAAGATGATGAGGATCACTAGTTGAAATGAGGGGTCGCAGAGCGACGGGGGCGGCGGGAACGCAGGGAGGTCGCATGATGGGGAACGAGCGGAGGAGGAACGGTGCGATCGATGACGACGGTGATGAAGATGATCTTCGATCAAGCGTCGCTCAGAAAGAACTCTGGCGGCTGCGGCACGTCCTCGCCGCGGAACCCCGCGGGCGCCGCCGCAAGCGCTGGCGCGCTGCTCGCGCCAGCAGGCGCTGCAGTCGGACTATCAGCAGGCGCTGCAGTCGGACTATCAGCAGGCGCTAAGCTCTCAGCTGGCGACGCCCCCGCTGCTGCGGGCCTCTTCATGGCGGGCTTCGCGGCCGCTGGCTTCTTCCTCAGCTGCGTCGCCTCGGGCTCGTCCGAGGTCTCCCCCTGGGCGCCGTCGCCGCGGCAGCTGCTGGCGGCCGCTGCTGGCCGCTTCATGGGCCCGCTCTTCTTGGGGACCTCGCCCTGCGCCAGGTGCCAATTGTTCTTCTCCTCGACCAGGTTGGTCCTCTCGATCTTGCCAGCAGCGTAGCTCTTGCCCAGATGGGTCATGAACATCTTCGCCTGCCCCTCGTCCAGCGTCGGCGTCAGGATCATCTGGCGCCGCTGCCACTTCGCAGTGCCCTTCTTCTCCCGCAGGATGATGCTCCTCTCGTCCTGCCTGCGGTTGTACTTCGCGAAGAAGTCAGTGTCGCTCTGCTCCACGCTCCGCACCTTCTCGAGCTGCTCCGTGGCCTTCGCTGGCTTGCCGAGCTTCTCGAATACTTCCGCACTCAGGCCAGCCACCTCCCACTCCTGCGACGTGCTGCCGTCGACGCTCTTCCAGACTGCGACGACGCCGCCTGCTCTAGGCTTGACCGTGGTGGCAAGCTCCTTGAAGGTGCCGTCGGCTGCTTTGCGCCAGGCCGTCTAGCGATCGCGAGAAGCGCCGCCTTATCCCCCATCGTCCTCATCGAGCCAACCCTCATTTGACACGCGACCCTTCCTCCTCTCCTCCTTCTCGTATCTCTGTCTTCCCCCCCCCTCCTCCTCCTTGTCCCTCCTCCTCCTGTTTCTTCTTCCTCTGTCATCCTCATCCTTCTCCCTATGTCCTCCTCTCCTCCCATTCTCCTCCTCTCTCAATCCTCATTCTCAGCATCAAGCTGCGGGTGGTCGAGTATGAGTTCGCGTATGAGTTCGCACGAGCCCGCGTGAGTTCGCATGGGTTCGTGCGAGAGGTCGCATGGGTTCGTGCGAGCCCGAGCGCGCCCATGCGAGCCATCGTCAAGGCTCGCGCAGCCACATCCGGATTCGAATCCCCGTCCGAACTCATACGACACATCCGAACTCATACGGCACCATGGGAATACGACGTCTTCTGAAAAAGGGTTGGCTGGATAAGGAAACGGGGGGGGGGGGGGCCCTTCTGGCAACCGCAACCTGATGGTCCTCGTCCCACCCGTATATGTACTGCGCAGCTGGCTTCTTCATGGCCGCTGCTGGCGCCGCTGCAGGCTTCTTCTCGACCGCGTCGTCGTCCACGTCGTCCACGGGGATGTCTCGCTCGAAGCTCGCGTCGTTCTCCTCCTCGCCGTTCTCTTCGCCCTCCTCGTCGTCGCGGCCGTCGGTCTCGTCGTCGCCATCCAGGAACGTCTCGAGCCAGCCAGGCGACCGCTCGCCGCGCTCCCTGGCCCTGGCTTTGTATGTGATGATGGCCTGGTCGATGTCGCGCAGCATGGCCCGCGCCATCTTCGTGCGGTCGTCGACCCGCTGCTTCTGCTCGTGCACGAGGCGCCACTTCGACTCTGAATTCTTGGCATGGCGCGCAAGCGCCGCCTTGATGCAGCCCTTGCTGTCGTCCAGCTCGATGCCCCGCAGCTGCTTGAGATGCTCGGCGTGCTCGAGCAACGCCGCCTTCTCCAAGCGGCCCGAAAGCTCCACCCAGTAGCTCGCGGTGGAGCTCTGCTTCAGCCAGCGGCTGAAGACCGCGACCAGCGCGCTGACCTGCGGGCCGTCGCGGTCCGACGCCGCCGACGGCGAGGGCGACGGCCCGGGCGAAGGCCTCGGCGAGGTCGCGCTCGACCTCGAGGCCGCGGCCTTCTTCCGCGCCTTGCCCATGGCGCGTGCAGCCTGGGCTCAGCCGAAACGAGCTTGAGCCAAAATGGCTACGACGGAATGCAGGAGAAAAGGGGGATGGGACCCGTGAGAACGGTCGCTGATGGAGGACTTTCGAGGCGCAAAGTGGGGGCGGCACAGGGGGGCTGGGACGGGCGGGCGGGCGACGAGGAAGAGGGGGGGAGGGGCAGCAGCAGCAGCGGCTGCAGGAGTAGCAGAAGGAAATTGGGGATGGGAAGGGTGGAGGATGGAGGAAGAGGAGGGGGGGTCGCGACCTTCGGGGAGGCAGCATGAAGGAGGAGGATGATGAGACGGAGGAGGAGACAGGTGAAGAGGAGAAGAGAAGGAGGAGGAGGAGGAGGAGAGGAGGAGGATGATAAGAACTTGAAGTGGAGGAGAAGAAAAGGAGGACGAGGAGGAGGAGGGAGGAGAAGAAGGAGGTGTTCCTTCTCCTCCTCCTCCTCCTCGCCTGCGCACCCTCATCTCCTCGCCTCCATCCTCCTCGTCATCCTCCTCTTCTTCCCATGATATTCCTCCTCTTCCTCCTCGACGTTCCCCCCCATCCTCCCCCTCCTCCTCCTCCTCCCCCTCCTCCTCCTCCTCCTCCTCCTCCTCCTCCTCCCCCCAGTCCTTCTTCTCCCACTCTTCCTTGCAGCTCTCCTGGCTCCCCCCCCCCCCCCCACACGCACACACACGCGCACACGCGCACGCGCACACACGCACACACACACGCACGCACGCGCACACCTCCCTGACCCGCCCGCGGGGCGGCGGCCTCCGCGCCAGATGGAAGCTCGACCGCTAGTTGTTGCAATCGAGCTTCCGCGCTCGACATGGCCCCTGCGGGCGCCCGCGCGAGGCGAGCCTTGAGCGGGGGCGCCATCAAGCCCCCTGTTCGAGCCATCGACGGGGCGGTGGGCGAGGGATCGAGATGAGACATGTTGGCTGCCAACCCTGAACGCCCACTCTGCGGTCGCCGTCGGCGGGTCTCTGGGCAAGGGCGCAGAAGAATCTCGAGGCGAATCCAACAGATGTAATTCAGCACGCGCGCCCGCTGCAATTTCGATGCGAATCCAGCATGCAATCTAGGCCGCGAGTGATCGCCACATTCCTCCTCATCATTGTATCTACCTGGTGGTGATGATCATCCTCCTTCTCCTGTGTTCCTTCTCCCTTCTGCTCCTCCTCCCCCTCCTCCCCCTCCCCCCCCTCCTCCTCTTCCTACTCATCCTATTTTTTTGAACATAAAAATTGCGCATTGCTTCAAAGTGTATAAACAACCATATAACCATCACAAGAATCAGATCCCAACGCCCGGGGTCAGACCCCAGGCGCCGGGGTCAGACCCCACGTGGCCCCGCGCCGGGGTCACCGGGGTCAGATCCTAAGACCCTCAGAGTTTGAGAATGTTAGGGGCGCCCCTGTCTTCTAGAATTTTACCGGCGCCCCCCCTCCGCGGTCGGTCGGTCCGTCGGTCGGTCGTCGTCGTCGGTTGGGTTTGTCGTCGGCCGTCGGTGGTCGTCGGTCGTCGTCGCCGGTCGGCCACTCGGTCTGTGCCCGCAGCGTGGTCGATCGGTCGCGGGGCGATCGGTCGGTCGGTCATCGGTCGTCCGTCTTCGATCGTCGGTCGTCGGGCGATCGGTCGCTCGTCGGTCGTCGGTCGTCAAAGTCGTCGGTCGTCGGTTCCGTCGGCGGGCGTCGGTGGGTTGGTCGTCGGTCGTCGGTCATCGGTCGTCGGTCGTCGGTCGACCGGTCTGTCGGTCGTAGGTCGTCGATCGCGCGTCGTCGGTCGTCGGTCGTCGATCGCGCGTCGTCGGTCGTCGGTCGTCGGTCGTCGGTCGTCGGTCGTCGTCGGTCGTCGGTCGTCGTCGGTCGTCGGTCGTCGGCCGTCGGATTCGGTGTCCTCGGACCTCGGTCGTCGGTCGTCGGTCGGTCGGTCGTCGTTCGTCGGTCGTCGGTCGGGGGTCGTCGGTCGTCCGCCGTCCGTCGTATGTCGTCGGTCGTCGTCGCTCGGTCGTCGGTCGTCGGTCGTCGGTCGTCGTCGGTCGGTTGTTACATGTTCGTCGGTCGTCACTCGTCGGTCGATCGGTCGGTCGGTCGCCGGTCGGTCGGTTGTCGGTAGTCGGTCGTCGTTCGTCGGTCGGTCGCCGGTCGGTCGTCGGTCGTCCGTCGTCCGTCGTGTGTCGTCGGTCGTCGGTCGTCCTCGCTCGGTCGTCGGTCGTCGGTCGTCGGTTGTCGGTCGTCGGTCGTCGGTCGTCGGTCGTCGGTCGGTCGTCGGTCGTCGGTCGTCGGCCGTCGGTCGTCGGTTGTCGGTGGAACTCCGGCCAATAATGCTGTTCTTACGCGCCGAGAGGGTTGACCTACCTGCGCAGCTCTAGAAGGGAGTCCTGGAAATTCGCAAGAATCTTTGGGGTCTTGGGATCTGTGTCTATTGATTGTTGGGCCCCCAGGCCCCCTCAACCTGGGCGCCGGGCTCTTCGCAGCATCTTGAGTGCGCGCGCCGGCATGGTGAATTGGGCGTCGGACCCGCTTCAACCTCCGCTGGACATGCAATTCATGCCATACTCGCATACCGCTGCTCCTTCCCTCGCTCCCTCCCGCCTTTCCTCTCTCCTTCTCTCCCTCCTCCTCCGCCTCCTCCTCCTCGTCCTCCTCCTCCTTCTCATCGTCCCCCCCCCCTTCCCTGCTCTTCCTTTTCCCCCCTCCGTCCCTCCTGGTGCTGCTGCTCCCCCTCCTCTTCCTCCTCCTCCTCCTCCTACTCCTACTCCTACTCCCCCCCTCCTCTTTTTCCTCCGTCCCTCCCCCTCCTCTGGCCCCCCTCCTCTTCTTTTTTTTCTGTTGCTGCTCCTCCTCTTCCTCCTCCTTCTCCTCCTCGTCTTCCTGCTGCTCCTTTCTTGCGCCCGTTATTTGTCCCTTCTTCTTCTTCTTCTTTTTATGTTTCTCATCCTCCTCCTCCTTCTCCTCCTCCCCCTCCTCCTCCTCCTCCTCCTCCTCTTCCTCCTCCTCCTCCTCCTTTCCTGCTCGAGCCATTTGCGGCGCGCGGGGCCTTCTGGGGGGCAGGCCCCCGCCCGCGCGGCACTCGCGCGCGCCGAGCGTGGGCGGGGCAAGCGGCCCGCCGCGCGCTCCCGCGGCTTGAGGGGCGCCCTCCAGGCAGCGAAAACCGAGTGTCCGACTAAGCAGAGTTGATTGATTGATGGGTCGGAGTGGGGGCGCGCGAGCCGAGAGCAGATGTTTCGATCCACCCGCGGGAAGCGTCGCCAGGCCTACTTGGTTTGTCGTAGCTGCCCTGGCTCATGGGTTTACTGCAGCAGAGCGGGCACAGCAGGCTGGGGGACTTGTCGGACTTGCGGAGTTCATTGGCCCAAGCAGCAGCCTAGCGGCCACAGGGCGGCCACCTTCGCGGCGCAGGGCCAGCCCAGCAACGACGGCGCCACCGCCGCTCTCCTCGAGCAGCTGTTGCCCAAGTACAAGGCTGCGAGGGCGGACAGGGACGAGGCCGCGATCCAGGCGCCGGAGGTGGTTTGCCCTGCACTCGCGGAAGCTGTCGGACCACTTCCACCAGAGGCCCCAGCAGCGCAGTTCGAGAAGCAGGCAGTTTGCTCGCGAAGGTTGCACGCCCAACAGGGGGAGCTCAATAGCCAGCTGGTGGCCAACGCCGACCACGGTAAGGAGCTTGTGAGCAAGCTGCTGGAGGAGAACGCCAGGTCGTGCGCGGAGGCTCAGGCAGAGGCCAGCCGACTCACCAGCCTCACCACCGCGGCCAAGGGCGCGACCCCCACGAAGCATGATGGCGACAGGCACGGCTGCAGCGACGCGCAGATCCAGTTCCCTGAGTTGGCCGCGGAGGACGTCGAACTGCTCGCGCCAGATCAGAAGAAGGTCTATGAGGAGGCGCTCGGCCACGCCAAGAAGGCGCATGAGGTCTACAAGAGCGCGGCGGACATCGGGCAACAGGCGCAGGGCGCGGCCAAGGCGCTACGCGAGCAACGAGAGAAGGCAACGCAGGCTAAGAGGCGCAAGGCGGACGTCGCAGCAGGCGTCGCAGCTGGAGCACCCGCGGCCCCAGAGGGGCCCGCGGAGGCGCAGGTGCAGGGCGACGCTTGCCTGGACTTCTCGGACCCCGAGAAGGTTGACGAATTCACCCAGAAGACTAAGGCCATCGAGTCCAGAGCGGCGGCGGCGGAGGCAGCCAAGGCAGCCGCCTGGCCCGCGGCCACAGTCGCGGGCGCGCCAGCTTCCACATCGGGCGGATAGCTGCCGTCAGCCAGCAGCAGCAGCCCCGCCAGTGCAGCATGCAGGGCGCGCCCCATTCGGCCGACGCAAACACGCCTCGATCTTCTTCGGGTGCGTGACTAACTATGGCCCCAAGGTGAAGCAGTTTGTTCAGGACGCCCTGTTCGATGTCGTGGGATAGGCAGATCATCGCTTCCCATCGAGAAGAGCGAAAGCTTCGCAGGCTTCTTTGGAGACCGGAGGGGGCCTGGGCGGCGGCGACGGCGACGCGTGGTCAGCTAGGGGCGCGCGCGGGGGGGCGTGCTGGCTCCGACGGGCCACCCGCCCCAGTGGCGTCCATCTCCGGGCGCCCAAGACCAAGAGCACGTACCGCGACGCGCTGCGGGACATCCCCGTGGTTCAGCGGCGTTTCCACGGCGCGACCTTCGCCTTCGTCGCGCGAGACCTGGATTGTTCGATGGGCCTGGGTGGCATGGCAAGAAGATGATTATGATTCCCCGCGTCGTCAAGTTGCCGCGGGCCCCCCGGCTGCCGGCGGGGGGCCCCGGCGCCGCGCCGAGCGAGGCGTCGCGCCCAGGTTAGCTGGTGGCGCTGCGTGGCGACATCGTCCCCCCAAGGGGCGTGGGGGTGACCTGCGCCTCTGGCGCGGTCCGCATGATTGACTGCGCGATCGCGCGTGCCGGCTACCGCCCCTTCGCGCGAAAAATCTCACTGGTCCAGGCGATGCCGCGGGGGCCGCGCGTAGGCTTCGACATTCGCATCACCTCGAGTCCTGCTTCTGCCCCCCCCAGGGCCCCAATGCCCCCCCGCGCCTTTGGACATCCCGGAAGGAGAGGCGCGAATCCAGGAAGGTGTCAAGCGTTCCCAGATGGGCCGACAGAGGCACGCGATGCTCTTGGAGGCAAGGAAGGAGCAGGACATCCTCCAGCAGGGCGTCCTGTTCGACGACGAGGACGAGCACCTGCTGGGCGACCGCTGCGCCGAGGCCTGCCGCGCAGCGCCCCGCGTCAGCGAGGCGCTGGCCAAGCGCTGCACTGTGTGGGCTGTAGCGGCAGAATCGCAATTGCCGGATCTGTGCAGCGTTGAACTCCGACGCGACGCAGGGCGCGGCTTGCGCGCGAAGTATCAGTGAGGCAAGGCGGTCAGTCAGGCGAGAGACGCCAGCTTTGGACACACCAGCGCCACCGATAATGATAATAAATGGCAGAGTCTACATGCGCGATTCCATGGACAGCTCGTTGCGCTAGCGCAATACCGACATCCACAGTGCCCACGGGGGGCGCAGACCGTCGTGAGGAAGCTCGTCGAGGACCCATGTCAGCATCATGAAGGAGAAGGCCCCTTACCTCCAGGACGTGGGCAGGACCACCGGGGCAAGTGGAGTGGACGCCGAGATGTTGCAGCAGTGCTTCATCGAGGTCAGCTCCTACGACGCTGTGCAGACTACGGACTGCGGCAGAATTTAGCAGCGCGCGTTCACGCGAGAACATTGCGACATTCCATCTTAGCATGGCAGCAGACACGGAGCGATATCGGCACGCGGGCGAAGCTGAACGCGCAGGGCCCCATGAAGGGCGCCCACCGCTACCTGAAGAAGAACGAGCAGAGGGCGCTGGACGAGACCTGCCTGGACCCCGACACGCTGGAGGTCTGTGATACGGTTTCAGAGCACTACCGCGCTGCCGAGACCAGGGCGGCTTGCTGGAAGGCGAGGTGGACATCCCAGTCCCGCCGACTACCAGCGGTCCGTGCTGCCCTCGGGGAGCCCCGACCCCGCGCCACCGAGGGGCTGGCAGTGCGGCCGCGCCGCAACGGGCGAGGCTTGGTAGCAGTGCTCGAGTTTCCCGTGGACACCAGACAGGGGCTCGGACCAGTGGAAGCCGAACCAGCTCCTCGCGCTGTAGGGCCAGGGGCAGGAGAGCTTCGTGGCCATCCTGAACGCGGCTGAGAGATGGCTGGCTTGGTCACACCAGTTGCTGCGCATTTTTGTTTGCGCGCCTCCAAAGGGCGGCGAATCGGTGATCGGCAACGAGCGCGACGTCGGCCTCCTACCCATGCCCATCCGCATCTGGGGCCGCAGGATCGAGAGCCCCTCGACCGAGTGGTGCGGCAAGAGGGCAGCCCATTGGGGCGCGGCCGTCAAGGGCAGCAGCGCCCATCAGGCCGCGCTCGATCAGGTCTATGGTGATGGATGGGGCCAGGGCGCGCATCGGCTACAACGAGCAGAGCAACTTCCTTATAGGCGTGGAGAGGTTCAATGACTATATGGACATGACTCTGATGATACGCCAGGCGACCGCGCTGGATTTCCCAGCGGTGGAGCTGCACTTGCGTCGTGCCACGTGCCTGGCGACGCGTGCGAGTCGAGCCCAAGGGCGCCCGCTGAGGCCATCGTGCCTGAATGGTTCCATCGTGCCTGGCTGTGGCAAAGCCAACCATTGTGAAGGGCGTTTTTGCGCCGTCTCCTTGGGCGCGCGCGTGCACGGGCGCCCCTTTGCCAGCATCCGCCAACATGTGGGCGACGTGCGCGCGCGATTTGAGAGGCCCGCTGCAATGGTATTGGAGCAGACTAAGTGTGTGACCATCGGGTTGTTTCAATGCGTGATGGGCCTGGGCCTCCGAGCATCGCCAAAGTCTATCCTCGCGATGTTTAACCCAGCCGGCGAGATCAAGGTCCAGAAGCACGCGTTCAAGCTGACGGGCATCGAGATCAAGGGGGCGAGGTTGGCCGAGGACCTGGGATCGACTGCGCCATGGGCCGACAGCGCAATTGCAAGACGACCCATGGTTCAATGATGGTTGGCACAAGCACGGGCGGCGCGTGCCATTTCACGTCGGAGAGTTGGGGGGGGGGGGGGGCGGCAAGCGGGCCAAGGGAGTCATGCTGCGCAGCGCCAACACCGAGGCCAAGTACACATGCGCGGACCCAGCGACGGGGGCGCACCACCGAAGACGAAGGTGAGGAGAGCACGGGCTGCTGATCTTGCTGGTCGTACCACGGGAGGGAGATGCACTGCCACTACGATGCTGCTACACTGCCAGGATGACGAGCCCAAGATGAGTGCGATGCTGGACCAGGTGAAGAATTGGTTCCGCTTCTGGTTGGCGAGGCCGCCGCTCCGAGAGCGAGTCCGACGCGGATGGGTCGCAGTGCCGAAGAAGATCATTTCCGCGAGACCGAGAGCGAGATGGATATGCGTCGTTTGGCCAATGGGGGCGTTGATCTTGAGCCTCCGCGAGATGGGCTCGGCACCGCGAGCGCTGGACCTCTGGGTCGACGATCGAGGCGACGAGTGGCAGCACTTGGGCGGCGAGGGCGCCTGTGGCGAGATCTTCCAGGCACTTCGCGGGTCTGTTCGGCGAGAGCGTTGGCGCCGGGCAGCCGGGCATTCAGAAGGGGAGCTCGTGGAAGGAGGTGGCTTGCAAGTGCTGCGAGTCAACCTACGCCGTCTGCGCAGACGGGGCTGCCATCGAGAAGCAGGAGCGCTGGAGGCCAACGCGCTGGCCAGCGTGCGGGCGCAGGCTCGCGCCAAAACAGCGGGCTACAAGCGCGATGATGCATGTCCGAGATGCGAGCCAGGGCGAGACACGATCGCCCACCGCCTGTGCGAGTTCTCGGCGAACCGCCAGCGGGAGCACAGGTGGGCGAGCAGGACTGACGGACTGTGCGAGGCTGCGCAGAAAGACCCCAGTGAAGGGCGGAACGTCAGCTCCTGGACCCGCGGGACCGCTCCCCCGCCCTGGGACCCAGTGCCCAAGTCCCCCGAGTGGAACTCTGGAGGTCAGGACGTTTGGGCCCTCCGGCTTCCTCCTCTTAACCTCCCCCCTGCCCGTGAGCTCCTGCCCTCCGACCCCTGCCCCCGCCAGACCCAAGTTGGCTTCCTCGACGGCTCGGCCGCGTCCAGCCATGCCCGCGCGCGCCGCGCCGCGCGGGGTGGGGCGCGCGCTTTCGTCTCAATGGGGGGGGGGGGGGGGGCGGGGCCGGGCGTGGATCGGGGCCCCCTGGGGGGACTGTTGGGTGCGATCGATGGGGCAAACTGTGCCTGCCAGCGAGATCGCGACCCTGGCGTTGGCCCTTCGGGTCACCGCGGGGCCGCTTTTGCTTTGGAGCGATTGCAAGGTTGGTACCCAGGGCTCGCCCGAGGGTCTGGCGGAGAAACCGACTGGTCTTTCAGCCCGCTGGTGTAACAGAGTCAGAGATGCTTTGCGAAGTAGGGGCAACGGTAGAGTGGTCGTTCGAAAATGGTTCTCGCACTTGGACGTTGGCTCCCATTCAAGCGCAGGCCAGTGCGCGTCTCGAGTGGAAACGAGATGGCGGACATGCTGGCTCAGCGAGGAGCGGGGGCCGCGCCCCTTCTCCATCCGCGCGGCCAGCAAGAGTTTGAACATCGCTGACGCGAGAGCCACCCTCGCGCATCAAAGGATTGGGGCGGTCCTGGCCCAGAGTTGCGAGGGCCTCGACCGTTCTGGCCGCGGCGTTCTCGGCTTGGTTTCGAGGCCGCCCGGGCATCGGGAGCTCGAGGCCCAGTCGGGCCGCGAGCTCGCGCGCGGTCTGCAAGTGGTGCCGACAGTCCCCTGGTATATTCTCGCTCGCTGTTTGGTTGGGCAGCAATCTGTGTGTCGGGTACTGCGCCAA
>CAUYUJ010016846.1:74764-132264 GCA_963575745.1 Prorocentrum cordatum | reverse complement strand
GCGAAGGAGCCGCGAAAGCCAGGAGGGAGCCATGAAGGAGCCATGAGGGAGACGCGGGAAACATGAAATAACCACGAGGGAGCCAGGAGGGAGCCGTGAGGGAGCAACGAGGGAGCCATGAGGGAGCCGTGACGGAGCCACGAGGGAGCCATGAGGGAGCGACGATTGAACCATGTCGGAGGTGCGAGGGAGCCACGCAGGAGTCCGCGCAAGCAGGCACTGGGGAAGAGTGACCCTTTTTCAAGTTCACCCTCCAGCGCAAGCACAAGCGGGAACGAGAACCTTTTTCAAGTTCCCGTTCCCGCAGTTAGAGAATGAACCTTTTCAAGTTCACCTTCAAGCGCAAGCGCCAGCGGGAACGAGAACTTGTTTAAAGTTCCCGTTCCCGCGGTTAGAGATGGAACCTTATCAAGGTCACCCTCCAGCGCAAGCACAAGCGGGAATGAGAACCTTTTCAAGATCTCGTTTCCGCTGTTAGAGAGTGAACCGTTTCAAGTTCACCCTTCAGCGCAAGCGCCAGCGGGAACGAGAACGTTTTCAAGTTCCCGTTCCCCCGCGGGTAGAGAGTGACCCTTTTTGCAAGTTCACCGTCCAACGCAAGTGTTAGCGGGAACGAGAACCTTTTAAAGTTCCCGTTCCCGCTGCTAGAGAGTGAACCTTTTCAAGTTCACCCTCCAGCGCAAGCGCTAACGGGAACGAGAACCTTTTCAAGTTCCCGTTCCCGCTGCTCGAGAGTGAACCCTATCGAGTTCACCCTCCAGCGCAAGTGCTAGCGGGAACGAGAACCTTTTCAAGTTCCCGTTCCCGCTGCTCGAAAATGAACCTTTTCAAGTCTACCCTCCAGCGCAAGCGCTGGCGGGAACGAGAACCTTCGCAAGTTCCCTTTTCCCGTTGCTAGAGAGTGAACCTTTTCAAATTCACCCGCCGGCGCAGACGCACGCGGAAACGATGGCCATTTCAAGTTCCCGTTCCCGCTGCTGGAGAGCGCGTTTTTTTCAAGCTCACCCCCCAATCCACACGCAAACGGTAAAGAGAACCTTTGCAAGTTCCCTTTTTCCGCGGATGGGAGCGCCCCCCTCCCTCCCTGACGCATGAACCAAAGGTGTCGGTTCTGGACTGGCCAATATGCTGTAAAAGCCCATTTTCTAATTTTTCCAATTCTCCGGGGCCGAACCCTCGCAGGTGCGGCGGAGAGAAAACATTGTGAAATCTAATTTTTCAAATTTGTCCAATTCTCTCGGACTGAACCCCCATTGATGTTGCAGGCGGTTCGGCGCCCGAGAATTGGACGCATAGGAAAAATAGAATTCACGATGTTTTCTCTCCGCCACGGCAGCGAGGGTTCGGCCCCAGAGAATTGGAAACATTCGAAACATTGGATTGTGCAATGTTTTCCCTCCGCCGCACCAGCGAGGGTTCGGCCCCAGGGATTTGGAAACATTTGACAAATTTGATTTTGCAATGTTTCTCCGCCGCACCAGCGGCCGAACCCTCGCAGGTGCGGCATGGAGAAAACGCTGCAACATCAAATTTACCATGTTTGAATTCTCTCGGATTGAAGCCCCCATTGATGTTGCAAGCGGTTCGGCGCCCGAGAATTGGACAAATAGGAAAACATTGATTTCGCAATGTTTTCTCTCCGCCGCACCAGCGAGGGTTCGGCCCCAGAGAATTGGAAACATTTGAGTTTGCAATGTTTTCTCTCCGCCGCACCAGCGGCCGAACCCTCGCAGGCGCGGCAGAGAGACAACACTTTAACGTCCATGTTTTCAAAGTTTGCTAATTCTCTCGGACTGAAAACCCCATTGATGTTGCAAGCGGTTCGGCGCCCGAGAATTGGACAACTGGGAAAATTAGATGTCGCAGTGTTTTCTCTCCGCCGCACCAGCGAGGGTCCGGCCCCGGAGAATTGGAAACATTAAACAATTTTCACCGCGTGGAAATCTCCATATGTGCATCTTTTTAAGATGATAATTATCAGTGGGATCGGGGAATGCGCGTCCAGCCATTTGGGCGCTTGGGACTGCTCCTGGGGCCTCTCGGGGCCTCCTGTTGCCTTCCGAGGCCTTTGGCGCTTCCTCTGGCCTCCTGGGGCATCCTGTGGCTTCGAGCCTCTTGGGACATCCTGTGGCCTCTTGAGTCTTTTTGTGGCCTCTTGATGCCTCCTGGGACCTCATGTGGTCTCCTGGGGCCTCCTGGAGCCTGTTAGAGCCTCCTGTGTCATCCTGAGGAGAATCTGTGCCCACGAGTCTGGCCACCGATCGAGACATCCTCAAAATCTGGCCCACCTGGGGGGTGAAAATGACGCCTCGCTCGAAACATCCTCCAAATCTGCTCCGAAAGCGAAGGATGTTGGGACAGAAACAGGCAAACCGCTTGAGACATCCCCACAAAACGGCCGCGAACGGGACCGTGAACACACCCCTGGCGGCTTCCCTCAGGGATGCTGAAAATGAGCGCCTCGCTCGAGACATCCTCCAAATCTGCTCCGACAGCGAAGGATGTTGGGACAGACAACAAGCAAACCGCTTGAAACATCCCCACAAAACGGCCGCGAACGTGGCCGAGAAACCACCCCTCGCGGCTCCCCTTAGGGACGCGATCATGAGCGCCTCGCTCGAGACATCCCCCAAATCTGCTCCGAAAGCGAATGATGTTGGGACAGAAAACAGGCAAACCGTTTGAAACGTCCCCACAAAACGGCCGCGAACGGGACAGTGAAAGCACCCCTGGCGGCTCCCCTTAGGGATGCTGAAAACGAGCGCCTCGCTCGAGACATCCTCCAGATCTGCTCCAAAAGCGAAGGATATTGGGGCAGACAAGAGGCAAACCGTTTGAAACATCCCCACAAAACGGCCGCGAACGGGACTGTGAAAAACACCCCTGGCGGCTCCCCTTAGGGGGTCTGAAGCTAGCGCTTCGCCTGAGACATCCTCGCAATTTGCTTTGTGTGTGAAATAAATCAGAAAATTATTCCGACGGAAGGACCCCACATGATAATCCTTTTTGGGCGAATCTGGAAAATGCCCTCACCGTCGTCCTCGTGGTTGGTGAGGCGTCCTGGCTGTCTCTTCTGCGTATATTTCTTCTCGCCCTGGCGCGGGCCGCCCTCCCACCGCTCCTTACGTTGCCCCCGACCTCGCCCTCCTGTTTTGGCCCCGGACATTCAGAAAGTGGCCCGGGAGTGGTGTTCTGGGAACACGAAGAACACGAAGTGGTCTACAGTTTGCTCCGGGCATTCAAAATGTGGTCCGGGAATTGTGTTCTGGAAGCACGAAGAACACGAAGTGGCCTACAGTTGGTTCCGGGCATTCAAATTGTGGCCTGGGAGTGGCGTTCTGGCAGCGCGAGAGCCCCAAAGTGGCGACACTTACAGGAATTTGATGACCCGCTCGGATTAGTAACATGATCCGCGGGCCCCATAGGGAGGGTGCTCCCGTTTGAGATTTCCTCGCAATTCACTCCCAGACGAGGCCCAAGGCGAGTGAGTGAGTTGAGTCAGTGAGTGAGTGACTGGCTGACTGGTGATGATGATGATCATCACACTCTCTCACGCGCACAGTCATCATCATCATATGTGAGTGCTGATGAGTGAGTGAGTGAGTGAGTGAGTGAGTGAGTGGGTGTGTGTGAGGGATGATGAGTGAGTGAGTGAGTGAGTGTGGAATGAGTGATGGTAATGATGGTGGGTTCCTGTTCCTGCGCGGGGTGTCCAGAGAAACCAAGAAGCCCACTTTGGATGTGGGGAATGAAAAAGTCTGAGTACGAGCAGGTCTGAGTATGAGTAAGTCTGGGAACAAGTCTGAGTATTATTTAGTTTGGGCATGAGTGAGTCTCAGCATGAGTAACTCTGAGTAGGAGTGGGTCTGAGTATGAGTAGGTCTGAGAATGAATAAGTAAGTCTGGGTATGAGTAAGTCTGAGTGTGAGTCAGTCTGCGCATGAGTAAGTCTGGATATCAGGAGGAGAGGGGAGGGGAAGGAGAAGAAGGAGGAGAAGTCGGCGGCGCCCAAGAAATAACAATAACCCCTATCTTAGGATATGGGGAAACATTGGTTTTGCAATGTTTTCTCTCCGCCGCGCCAGCGGCCGAACCCTCGCGGGCGCGGCATGGAGAAAACGCTGTAAAATCTAATGTTTCCAATTCTCTCGGACTGAACCCCCATTGATGTTGCAAGCGGTTCGGCGCCCGAGAATTGGGCGCACGCTGTTTCCCATCCGCCGCGCCAGCGAGGGTTCGGCCCCAGAGAATTGGGAAATTAGCCTGGCGAAGGACCCAACCATATGCAGTTGTGAATGCCGCAATTGTGCTGGGTGGTGGCGGACGCATGCGGGCGGTGCCACTGGGACCTTCGGTGGAGCTCCCTATGGGGCCACGAAACGCTGTACTGGGTGGGTGAGACGCGGTCAGCAAGGGCCGTGCTGCATGGTGGCGGACGCATGCGAGCGGTGCCACTGGGACCTTCGGTGGAGTTCCCTACGGGGCCACGAAACGCTGTACTGGGTGGGTGAAACGCAGGCAGGGAGCAAGGGCTGCGCAGGGTGGTGGCGGACGCATGCGGGCGGTGCCGCTGGGACCTTTGGTGGAGCTCCCTATAGGGCTACGAAGCGCTGTTCTGGGTGGGTGAAGCGCAGGGAACAAGGGCTGTGCTGGGTGGTGGCGGACGCAAGCGGGCAGTGCCACTGGGACCTTTGGTGGAGCCCCCTATGGGGCCACGAAACGTGCGAGGGGTGTGCCAGAATGGGGTGTGGAACCGCATGCCAGCGCAGCCACTGGGGCCTTCGGTGGAGCTCCCTATGGAGCCACGAAACGTGTGAGGGGTGTGCCGAAATGGGGGGTGGAACCGCATGCGAGCGCAGCCACTGCGGCGTTCGGTGGAGCTCCCTATGGGGCCACGAGACGTGTGAAGGGCGTGCCGAAAAAGGGTGTGGAACCGCATGCGAGCGCAGCCACTGGGGCCTTCGGTGGAGCTCTCTATGGGGCCACGAACCGTGTGAGGGGTGTGCCGACATGGGGGGGGAAACCACATGCGAGCGCAGCCACTGAAGCGTTCGGTGGAGCTCCCCATGGAGCCACCCACGAAGCGTGTGAGGGGTGTGCCGAAATGGGGGGTGGAACCGCATGCGGGCGCAGCCACTGGGGCCTTCGGTGGAGCTCCCTATGGGGCCACGAAACGTGTGAGGGGTGTGCCAGAATGGGGGGTGGAACCGCATGCGGGCGCAGCCACTGGGGCCATCGGTGGAGCTCCCTATGGGGCCACGAAACGTGTGAGGGGTGTTCCAGAATGGGGGAGGGGTGTGCCAGAAGGGGGGGTGGAACCGCATGCGGGCGCAGCCACTGGGGCCTTCGGTGGAGCTCCCTATGGGGCCACGAAGCGTGTGAGGGGTGTGTCAGAACGGGGGGTGGAACCGCATGCGGGCGCAGCCACTGGGGCCTTCGGTGGAGCTCCCTATGGGGCCACGAAACGTGTGAGGGGTGTGCCAGAATGGGGGGTGGAACCGCATCCGGGCGCAGCCACTGGGGCCTTCGGTGGAGCTCCCTATGGGGCCACGAAACGTGTGAGGGGTGTGCCGGAATGGGGGGTGGAACCGCATGCGGGCGCAGCCACTGGGGCCTTCGGTGGAGCTCCCTATGGGGCCACGAAACGTGTGAGGGGTGTGCCAGAATGGGGGGTGGAACCGCATGCGGGCGCAGCCACTGGGGCCTTCGGTGGAGCTCCCTATGGGGCCACGAAACGTGAGAGGGGTGTGCCGACATGGGTGGTGGGGAGGCATGCGAACCCTGCCACTGGGGCCTTCGGTGGAGCTCCCTATGGGGCCACGAAACGTGTGAGGGGTGTGCCAGAATGGGGGGTGGAACCGCATGCGGGCGCAGCCACTGGGGCCTTCGGTGGAGCTCCCTATGGGGCCACGAAACGTGTGAGGGGAGTGCCAGAATGGGGGGTGGAACCGCATGCGGGCGCAGCCACTGGGGCCTTCGGTGGAGCTCCCTATGGGGCCACGAAACGTGTGAGGGGTGTGCCAGAATGGGGGGTGGAACCGCATGCGGGCGCAGCCACTGGGGCCTTCGGTGGAGCTCCCTATGGGGCCACGAAACGTGTGAGGGGTGTGCCAGAATGGGGGGTGGAACCGCATGCGGGCGCAGCCACTGGGGCCTTCGGTGGAGCTCCCTATGGGGCCACGAAACGTGTGAGGGGTGTGCCAGAATGGGGGGTGGAACCGCATGCGGGCGCAGCCACTGGGGCCTTCGGTGGAGCTCCCTATGGGGCCACGAAACGTGTGAGGGGCGTGCCAGAATGGGTGTGGGAGGGGGAGGAGGGGGGAGGAAAAGGGAGGAGGAGGAAGGAGGAGGAGGAAGGAACGCGGGGCGACGTTTTTTTCAAAACGAGGACCCAACACCACAGGATGGCTGGAAAAAATTAGCCTGGCGAAGGACCCAACCATATGCAGTTGTGAATGCAGCAATTGTGCTGGGTGGTGGCGGACGCATGCGGGCGGTGCCACTGGGACCTTCGGTGGAGCTCCCTATGGGGCCACGAAACGCTGTACTGGGTGGGTGATACGCGGTCAGCAAGGGCTGCGCTGCGTGGTGGCGGACGCATGCGAGCGGTGCCACTGGGACCTTCTGTGGGGCTCCCTATGGGGCCACGAAGCGCTGTACTGGGTGGGTGAAGCGCAGGCAGGGAGCAAGGGCTGTGCAGGGTGGTGGCGGACGCATGCGGGCGGTGCCGCTGGGACCTGTGGTGGGGCTCCCTGTAGGGCTACGAAGCGCTGTTCTGGGCGGGTGAAGCGCAGGGAACAAGGGCTGTGCTGGGTGGTGGCGGACGCAAGCGGGCAGTGCCACTGGGACCTTTGGTGGAGCCCCCGATGGGGCCACGAAACGTGCGAGGGGTGTGCCAGAATGGGGTGTGAAACCGCATGCCAGCGAAGCCACTGGGGCCTTCGGTGGAGCTCCCTATGGGGCCACGAAACGTGTGAGGGGTGTGCCGAAATGGGGGGTGGAACCGCATGCGAGCGCAGCCACTGCGGCGTTCGGTGGAGCTCCCTACTGGGGCCACACACACACACACACACACACACACACACACACACACACACACACACAACTTACAACTCTGCCTTGAAACCTGGGGGCCTTCACCCGCCTCTTGAACGCCCCCGAGTCTGGGAAAGGGAACCGCCGCAGGGACCCTGCCGGCTAGAGGATCGGCCAACTGCATCAGAATAGACGTTCGGAGATCCGCGCGGAGTTCTTGGGCTGGCGCTGTGGCGGCCGCAGCGCGCCAGGGGCGGAGCCGGAGGCGCCTCCAGGGGGGGCCCAGCGCCGAGCCACGAAAACCGCGCGGAGCTCCGAAAGTTTAAGCCTGTGCCCTTTTGCCGTCCCTCGATGGAGGAGCGCGAGGCCCAGCGGACGAGCGGAAGCAGCTCGGCGTCCTCGCGGTCCGAGCCGTCATAAACGGCCGAGATCTCCTGGCTTGCACTCCGCCGCTCCGCTTCCTCTCCGTGCCCCGGGCCCGCCGCGGCGGAGAGGCGGCCGGAGCACAGGGCGAGGGCGGCCACCGCGAGGCTGATGCCGAGGACCGGCTGGACGATGTACAGACGAGGAAGCAAAAACGGCACGACAAACTTCCGTGGGGTGCTGCACGGCATGCTGATGCTGACTGTGTGTCCGTGATGGCGGCGCACGTCCGACAGGGACGTGGCACGACACAAGTCTGATGGCAGGGAGTTTCCCGAGCGCTGCGGCGTACTGCCGTGCAGCGCCCGCCACCGAACATAGACTGTAAGAATTCTCAACGCGCGTCGCCCGTTTGGGGTTGACGCACACATGGTATTGGTTCCACCAACCCTCTGGGCGACAGGTGGTCCAACGAGATTCCTCTTCCCTCTTCCACAACCCCTTTTTCCCCTTCGAGGAAATGTTTATCACTGTTCCCTATTAATAAACACCCCCTCCCCCAGATGACCGCTAGCCAACCCAGAACCATGCGGGCACCCCCCCACCATTCCTTTTAACAAAAAAAAAAAACCATACAAAACACATTATGCCTGCAAATTCGGAGCATGCGCAGCCAACCCAATGTGGTCTCCCCCACCATCCCTGTCAAAAAACAATGCGGAGTACACTTGGCGGCGGCGGCGGCTGCGGCGGCTGCGGCGGCGGCAGCTGCGGCGGCGGCGGCGGCGGCGGTTGCGGCGGCGGCGCCGGGGGGGGGGGGAAGCGAACGGCGGCGGCGGGCGGCGGCGGCAGCGGTGTCGGCGGGCCGACGGCGGTGGCGGTGGCGGCAGCGGCTGTGGCGGCAGCGGCTGCGGCGGCGGCGGCGGCGGCGGCGCGGCGGCGGCGGCGGGCAGCGGCGGCGGCGGCGGTGGCGGCGGCGGCGGAGGCGGGTTGGCCCCCAGTAGTTGGCCATCCAAAGACGACTGCTGCATATGCTGCGGCTCGGGCCAGGTTCGGTTGCTACGTATTTGTTGGGAAGGCGGGTGGGAGTGAGCGAGACGGCTTGTGGACGGGGAGGGAGTCTTGATAATTGTTCCCTATTAATATATACACCCCCTCCCCCAGGCGAATGGGAGCCGACCGAAGTCCATGCGGGCCCCCCCCCACACCATCCCTTGAAATTATCCCGGCAAAACAACCGAAACGCGATGTGTAGAAGCATATCTGAAAGCATTCCCCTTAAGATTCAGATGAAAATCCAATTGTAGAATTCTGCTGTTCTCGCAGTCGTAGTCGCATTCGCGATGACAGTCGCAGCGGCAACGGCAGTCGCAGTCACAGCCTCAAACTCAGCCTGCCTCAGCCTCAGCCTCAGCCTGCCTCAGCCTCAGCCTGCCTCGGCCTCAGCCTCAGCCTCAGCCTCAGCCTGCCTCGGCCTCAGCCTCAGCCTCAGCCTGCCTCAGCCTCAGCGTCAGCCTCTCAGCCTCAGCCTGCATCAGCCTCAGCCTCAGCCTGCTTCAGGCTCAGCCTCAGCCTGCCTCAGCCTCAGCCTGCCTCAGCCTCAGCCTCACAGTCCTCTTCAGCCTCAAGCTCAGTCTGCCTTCAGAGCCTCGGCGTCAGCCTCGCCTGCCTCAGCCTCAGCCTTGCCTCGGCCTCGCATCAGCCTGCCTCAGCATTCAAAATGTGGGCCCAGGAATGGAGTTCTGGGAACTAGAAGAACACGAAGTGGCCTACAGTTGGCTTCGGGCATTCAAAATCATGCCCAGGAATTGAGTTCTGGCAACTAGAAGAGCACGAAGTGGCCTACAGTTGGCTCCGGGCATCCAAAATGTGGCCCGGGAATGGAGTTCTGGGAAATCGAAGAGCACGAAGTGGCCTACAGTTGGCTCCGGGCATCCAAAATGTGGCCCGGGAATAGAGTTCTGGGAACTTGAAGAGCACGAAGTGGCCTACAGTTGGCTCCGGGCATTCAGAATGTGGCCCGGGAATGGAGTTTTGGGAGGTCGAAGAGCACGAAGTGTGTGACTGTTTGCGAAAAACGAGTGCGGCGGCAGCCGCGGCGGCAGCCTGTCCGGGTACCGCCCAGACCCCCTCTGAGGAGTCATGATGCTCTCTTTTGAGACCACTAGAAACCTATCAGCAAAAGCTGTTAGGTAAAACTATCCCGGCAAAGCAACCTAACAGCGATGTGTAGAAGCATATCTGAAAGCATTCCCCTTAAGATTCAAATGAAAATCCAGTTGTAGAATTCTTTGTTCTCGCAGTCTTAGTCGCATTCGCGATGACAGTCGCAGCGGCAACGGCAGTCGCAGTCACAGCCTCAGCCTCAGCCTGCCTCAGCCTCAGCCTCAGCCTGCCTCAGCCTCAGCCTGCCTCAGCCTCAACCTCAGCCTGCTTCAGCCTCAGCCTCAGTCTGCCTTCAGCCTCGGCCTCAGCCCATCTTGTTCAGTCAGCCTGCGACGCGCAGCCAAGCCTCAGCCTGCCTCAGCATCGCCTGCTTCAGCCCATCTCAGCCTCCTCGCCTCAGCCTCAGTCCTTCCCCAGCCTCCTTCTGCCACCACCTCTCCTCAGTCCTCTCCTCCTCTCCTCAACCTGCCTCGGCCGCCTCTCCTCCTCAGCATTCAAAATGTGGAGGAGGAGGGAGAGGAGGAGGAGGAGAAGAAGGAGAAGGACCTCAGTTGGCTCCGGGCTTCCGCCTGCATGCCCAGGAATGTAGTCGGGAACAGCACGAAGTCTCGGGGCATCCTCCGGCAGGCCGAGGCGAGGATGGCTGGGTCCCTGTCCGGGGAGCCCTGAGGAGTCCCCAGTGCTATCGAGGAGGCCCGGCCAAACAGGAGGTGGTGACCACACCCCGCTGCGCAGTGTAACGTCGTATGGTCGCGAGGGCAAATCCGCCGTCCGCACCCAAGGCCTCAGTCTCCTCAGTCAGCCGCCTCGCATCACCGTCGTCAGCCTCGATGTCTGTCACTCAGCCTGCTTCAGTCAGTCGTCTGCCTTCAGCCTCGTCAGTCTGTCGTCAGTTCAATCGTCAGCCGCCTCAGTCGTCGTCGCCCCCTCATCTGTTCCAGTCGTGCGTCGGCCTCGTAGTCAAAAAAAACCTCCTCACCTCTGCCTCGTTACATATGTCGTTCTGGTCAAGACCACGAAGTTAGCGGCTCCCATCCAAAATGGCCGAGTTCGCTCGAAGTGGCCTACAGTTGGCTGCATCCAAAATGGCCCCTCGCCCAGGGCTCCAGCATCCAAAATGTACGCCGGGGATGGAGTTCTAGCAGCGCCAAGAGCGATTTTGCGAGGATGTCCCAAGCGATTTGGGCTTCGGCAGCAGCCGCGGCGGCAGCCCGTCCGGGTCCCGCCCCGACCCCCCTGTGGAGTCATCTGCTGTTCTCTTTTGAGACCACTAGAAACCTATCAGCAAAAGCTGTTGGGTAAACACAGCATGTTTCCAAATTCGGAGCATGCGATGCGGCCTCCCCCACCATCCCTTTCAAAGAAACAATACAGAGTACACTTGGCGGCGGCGGCGGCGGCTGCGGCAGCTGCGGCGGGGGCACCGGCTGCGGCGGCTGCGGCGGTGGCGGCGGCGGGGGCAGCGGCGGCGGCGGCGGGGGCGGTGGCGGCGGCGGCGGCGGCGGTGGCGGCGGCGGCGCGGCAGCGGTGGCGCTCGATGTGCCCCGGGCGGCGCCCTGCGGCGGCGGCGGCGGCGGCGGCGGGCAGCGGCGGCGGCGGCGGCGGAGGCGGCGGCGGCGGCGGATTGGCCCCCACTAGCTGCCCATCCAAAGACGACTGCTGAATATGCTCAGGCTCGGGCAAGTCTCGGGTGCTACGTATGTGTGTTGGGAGGGCGGGTGGGAGTGAGCGAGACGGCTTGCGGGCGGGAAGGGGGTCTTGATCCCTTCTGAGAGGCAGGGGGGCATCCAAAGACGACTGCTGCATATGCTGCGGCTCGGGCCAGGCTCGGTTGCTACGTATGTGTTGGGAGGGCGTTAGCTTGCCGGGAAACTCGTCACTGTTCCGTATTGATAAACACCCCTTCCCCCAGGCGACTGGGGGCCAACCAGGGTCCATGATGACACCCCCCCACCATTCCTTGTAAATTATCCCGGCAAAGCAACCTAACAGCGATGTGTAGAAGCATATCTGAAAGCATTCCCCTTAAGATTCAGATGAAAATCCAGTTGTAGAATTCTGCTGTTCTCGCAGTCGTAGTCGCATTCGCGATGACATTCGCAGCGGCAACGGCAGTCGCAGTCACAGCCTCAGCCTCAGCCTGCCTCAGCCTCAGCCTCAGCCTGCCTCAGCCTCAGCCTGCCTCAGCCTCAGCCTCAGCCTGCTTCAGCCTCAGCCTCAGTCTGCCTTCGGCCTCGGCCTCAGCCTCAGCCTGCCTCGGCCTCAGCCTGCATCAGCCTCAGCCTCAGCCTCAGCCTGCCTCAGCATCAGCCTGCCTCAGCCTCAGCCTCAGCCTGCCTCAGCCTCAGCCTCAGTCTGCTTCAGCCTCAGCCTCAGTCTGCCTTCAGCCTCGGGCTCAGCCTCAGCCTGCCTCAGCCTCAGCCTGCCTCGGCCGCAGCATCAGCCTGCCTCAGCATTCAAAATGTGGCCCAGGAACGGGGTTCTGGGAACTAGAAGAACACGAAGTGGCCTACAGTTGGCTCCGGGCATCCAAAATGTAGCCCGGGAATGGAGTTCTGGGAACTTGAAGAGACGAAGTGGCCTACAGTTGGCTGGAAGCTGGAGTTCTGGAAGTCCAAGAACACGAAGGGCCTACAGTTGGACGGGATGAAAATGTGGCCGGGAATAAGAGTTCTGGGAACTTGAAGAGACGAATGGCCTACAGTTGGACCAGGATTCGAATGTGGAGGGAATGAGTTCTGGGAGGCGAAGAGCAGAGAGGTAGTGATGTTTGCGCAAAACGAATGAGGCGGAGCCGCGGCGGCAGCCTGTCCGGGTCCCGCCCAGACCCCCCTGAGGAGTCATGATGCTCTCTTTTGAGACCACTAGAAACCTATCAGCAAAAGCTATTAGGTAAAATTATCCCGGCAAAGCAACCTAACAGCGATGTGTAGAAGCATATCTGAAAGCATTCCCCTTAAGATTCAGATGAAAATCCAGTTGTAGAATTCTGCTGTTCTCGCAGTCGTAGTCGCATTCGCGATGACAGTCGCAGCGGCAACGGCAGTCCCAGTCACAGCCTCAGCCTCAGCCTACCTCAGCCTCAGCCTCAGCCTGCCTCAGCCTCAGCCTGCCTCAGCCTCAGCCTCAGCCTGCTTCAGCCTCAGCCTCAGTCTGCCTTCAGCCTCGGCCTCAGCCTCAGCCTGCCTCAGCCTCAGCCTGCATCAGCCTCAGCGTCAGCCTCAGCCTGCCTCAGCATCAGCCTGCTTCAGCCTCAGCCTCAGCCTGCCTCAGCCTCAGCCTCAGTCTGCTTCAGCCTCAGCCTCAGTCTGCCTTCAGCTTCGGCCTCAGCCTCAGCCTGCCTCAGCCTAAGCCTGCCTCGGCCGCAGCATCAGCCTGCCTCAGCATTCAAAATGTGGCCCAGGAATGGAGTTCTGGGAACTTGAAGAGCACGAAGTGGCCTACAGTTGGCTCCGGGCATCCAAAATGTGGCCCGGGAATGGAGTTCTGGGAAATCGAAGAGCACGAAGTGGCCTACAGTTGGCTCCGAGCATCCAAAATGTGGCCCGGGAATGGAGTTCTGGGAAGTCGAAGAGCACGAAGTGGCCTACAGTTGGCTCCGGGCATCCAAAATGTGGCCCGGGAATGGAGTTCTGGGAAGTCGAAGAGCACGAAGTGGCCTACAGTTGGCTCCGGGCATTCAGAATGTGGCCCTGGAATGGAGTTCTGGAGGCACCAAGAGCGATTTTGCGAGGATTTCCCAGCGATTTCGTTCTGCTTCTGCAGGCACCGCGGCGGAGGCCCTGGTCCGGGTCCCGCCCCGAACCCCCCTTTGGAGTCATCTGCTGCTCTCTTTTGAGACCACCTAGAAACCTATCAGCAAAAGCTGTTAAGGTAACACTATCCCGCAAGCACCCAACAGCGTATGTGGTAGAAGCATATCTGAAGCATCCCCCTTAGATTCAGAATGCAAAATTCCAGTTGTAATTCCTGCTGTTCCGGGCGTCGTAAGTCGCATTTCGGCGATGACAGTCGCAGCGGCAACGGCAGTCGCAGTCACAGCCTCAAGCCTCGCCCCAGCCTGCCTCAGCCTCAGCCTCAGCCTGCCTCAGCCTCAGCCTCAGCCTGCTTCAGCCTCAGCCTCAGTCTGCCTTCAGCCTCGGCCTCAGCCTCCGCCTGCCTCAGCCTCAGCCTGCATGAGCCTCAGCCTCAGCCTCAGCCGGCCTCAGCCTCAGCCTGCCTCAGCCTCAGCCTCAGCCTGCCTCTGCCTCCGCCTCAGCCTGCTTCAGCCTCAGCCTCAGTCTGCCTTCAGCCTCGGCCTCAGCCTCAGCCTGCCTCAGCCTCAGCCTGCCTCGGCCGCAGCATCAGCCTGCCTCAGCATTCAAAATGTGGCCCAGGAATGGAGTTCTGGGAACTAGAAAAACACGAAGTGGCCTACAGTTGGCTCCGGGCATTCAAAATCATGCCCAGGAATGGAGTTCTGTGAACTTGAAGAGCACGAAGTGGCCTACAGTTGGCTCCGGGCATCCAAAATGTGGCCCGGGAATGGAGTTCTGGGAAATCGAAGAGCACGAAGTGGCCTACAGTTGACTCCGGGCATTCAGAATGTGGCCCGGGAATGGAGTTCTGGTAAGTCGAACAGCACGAAGTGGCCTACAGTTGGTTCCGGGCATCCAAAATGTGGCCCGGGAATGGAATTCTGGGAGCACCAAGAACGATTTTGCGAGGATGTCCCAAGCGATTTCGGCTTCGGCGGCAGCCGCGGCGGCAGCCTGTCCGGGTTCCGCCCTGACCCCCCTGAGGAGTCATCTGCTGCTCTCTTTTGAAACCACTAGAAACCTATCAGCAAAAGCTGTTAGGTAAAAACCATGCAAAGCACACTCTGCCTCCAAATTCGGAACATGCGCAGCCAACCCGATGCGCCCCCCCCCCCATCCCAATCAAATGATCCCGGCAAAGCAACCGAACAGCGATGTGTAGAAGCATATCTGAAAGCATTCCCCTTAAGATTCAGATGAAAATCCAGTTGTAGAATTTTGCTGTTCTCGCAGTCGTAGTCGCATTCGCGATGACAGTCGCACCGGCAACGGCAGTCGCAGTCACAGCCTCAACCTCAGCCTGCCTCAGCCTCAGCCTCAGCCTGCCTCAGCCTCAGCCTGCCTCAGCCTCAGCCTCAGCCTGCTTCAGCCTCAGCCTCAGTCTGCCTTCAGCCTCGGCCTCAGCCTCAGCCTGCCTCAGCCTGAGCCTGCCTCAGCCTCAGCCTCAGCCTCAGCCTGCCTCAGCCTCAGCCTGCCCAGCCTCAGCCTCAGCCTCAGCCTGCCTCAGCCTCAGCCTCAGCCTGCTTCAGCCTCCACCTCAGTCTGCCGTCAGCCACACAGGAGGAGGCCCAGCAGCTGGTCTCGACGTTCTTCGTGGCCTTCCTGAGGCCGTCGCCGTCCCGAAAAGAACCGCTCAGCCGTACAGTCGGACCGAGGCATACGATCGAGGTCGGTTCGGGGAGGGTAGCCTAGTTTCCTTCGTGCTTTGCTGGATGCTCTCGTGCATCCTGGGGAGGGTACCCTTGGATTGGATGTTCTGTGTTTTTTTAAAGCGAAGGGTTTCGTGTTCTTGAGGGATGTTCTTCTGGCCTGCAATGAAAACCCATGCCAAGAAACACCCTGCTTGCCTCCAGGGTTCCCTGGGTTTCTTGGGCTTCGATGGTGTTGCTATGAAAACCGCGACGTCCCCACACCAAAACATCGATGGGCGTCCTGGGGTCTCAGGGTTGGGTTTCTTGTGGAAGGTTTCTTGTGGTCGGGCCCCTATTGCATGCAGCTTGTCTTACATTCGTTCGCCGTCGATCGAGGATTCAGAATCCAGGCTTCAGGACTCCCCCTCCCCCCTCCCTCGGCACGAGAGGGGGGGTGGCAAAGGAGGTGGCGAAGGGGAGAACGCGCAGCGCTGAGGGGGCCAAGGGCGGGGACGGAGGGATGGAGGCGCAGCACAGTCACGCTGTGCCCCTCGCAGAGCGCGGGGCAAAACCTCCTCGCTAGCAGCGGAGGAGGAGGAAACGGGGGATGATGAGGACGAGGAGGAGGGGGATCGGGCGGGGCGGGGACGAGGATGAATCCTTGCCAGAGCGTCCGGGAAGCTCTGAGAAGGCCGCGGCGCCCGAGACATTCTCCAGAGCCGCCAGACCTTTTGGATATTCTCGATTTACCCTCACCCGAATTTATCCTCTTCCTGGTTTCGTTTCAGGGTAAGGGCAACAGGAACAGCAGTAGAGGAGGTGTTAATAATCAGGCCCCTATGCCTGGCAGACGGTGCAGCGTTGCAGAACAGTTCTGCTACAGCTTGCCAGGACTGTGATTTAAGAACTCCAGTGGTGCAGTGTGGTCCGCACTTGTCTGGTTCAAAGCCGATTCGCCTCCAGGGAAAAAAGGTCCTATCATTTTTCATCGTAGCGGAGCCCATGGTTCGCCCCACGGGTCCCAGTGCACCCGGCTAACTCCACGAAGCAGTCGTTTCCTTGCCATGGCCGCGGCGGCAACCGCGACGGCCCCGCCGAATCTTGGTACAGCTGACACAGGTTTCGTTGTGACTTTAGCCGAGGTCTGAGAGAGCTGGTACAACCTGAGCACGAACCGATTCGCGGAACTGTGCAATCCCGGTTGCGAGAACGGAGTTACCAAGTATCTTAACACAGCGTTCAAAACCAATCATGAAGGGATGAGGTTGCTCTTCGACCGCACTGCTACGCTTGGCACCAGAAGGGCTGACAACGACAAGGCAATCACAACGCTGCAGATGAACTACAAAATGATTCCGTCCTTGGTATCAGTCATCAACCAACATGAAATACGAGGAACAATTCAATCACTTGAAAATCATGTTCGGACAGAATTCAACGCTTCGGAACATGTCGCCCATATCACCGAGGCCATACCGTCAGCTGGACATGCCCGGGCTGGAGGAGATGGAAGCAAACCCGTAAGCGAATACAAGGCGGCTCAACAGTTAAAAACGGTCTCGGGTGACCGGGCCAAATCCAGGGAATGGGGCGAACAATTGTTGAATGCGCTCGCCCAAGTGAAGCATGGTTGTTGGAAAGTTTCGAAACATGCAATCAACAAACTCGAAGCCACGGGTGGGGCGTTCCCAGACGACGAAAAGGACGACCTGATGAAGATATTGAACGTTAGGTTCTTATCCAGCCAATGCACAAAGGCGTCGCACATAAAAAACAGTAAAGGTGACGATAAAGAGAAGCTTCAGTTTGATGATGATGATGATGCTGGCGATGCTGACGACTACGCCAAGTTGGGCCAGGACCGCTGGCATTCGCTGAGTGAAAAATTGAATGGGAAGGAGCCCCGTGGAAAACTTACGGGCCTGCATGAAGGCGACGGCTTAATGGCATGCGAAAAGATATACACATGGCTTCCAGCCGTTATTGGAGTCACGCTCTCCCGCAAGGTGACCCTGGCCATGCGCAGTGAAAACCCAAGAGCGTTAACGATGTGGCGACCCAACTCGAACCGCGGAGTGCGTTGGCAGGGCCCTTGTAAAAGTATGGGCATGCAGATTCGTTAGCAGTGCCGTTCAGGGCTACTGCGTCGAGGGTTACCACGACTCACGCAGGTTGTTTGTTCGACGACAGGCAGCAGGATTGCCTCAACATTAGGTTCGCTCAATCTTGACTCCGACCAGAACGCTTCATCATGTGCGAAGACTAGGCGAGGAAGAACATGCTGGATGCCGACACATAAGACAACCATTATGGGGGTCGGCCACGTTAGCGATGAAGATATTGAGGGATGGGGCACAGGCGCATGCGGTCCCGGTTATTACGACGAAAGCGGAAGTTGGTGGATTTGGACCGCGGCAGACGCGCGTGCAAATGGCGGCGCGAATGAGGCGGGCAAAGGAACGGGCGGAGGTAATGGGCCCGCGTGTTACAAGCGTGGAGGATATGGGCACATCTCACCACCGAAAAAAAAAACGACATGAAAAGGAGGTGGGCAAGGAGAATGCAATGGGGTCGCGGGCTGCCACGGAGCACAGGAAGAAGGGCCCAAATAAGGGAGTCAATGCGCCAACAAAAAAGTTCGCCCTGGGGGGCGCGGCAAGGGGGTCTAGACAGGGGGCCCCCAGGGAGGCCACCAAGAGAGCCAAGCCCCAGGCTGGAGAGCAGGAGGCAGGGGGGACTTGCGCCGGTCAGTGAGAGGAAGCGTTGGCGAAAAGGGTCGCACCGCAGCCCGTCGCCCCAGGAGCGCCCGCGAAGCAGCCCCAGTTTAAGGGGGGGCAGGAGGCGATGGGGGGGGCCCGCGCAGATGTTGGGGCAACCCTCACCTGGATCAGGGTGCCGCAGCGTCGAAATAGGCGGGGCAGCTGACGCAGGTAGAGTTGCCGGCCACGTCGCAGCACGTGAGCCGCTTGGAAGGGGCGCAGGAGTGGAAGACGCAGCGCCAGGAATCAACCATGAAAAACGGGGCGGCGAGGTCCAGATGGATAAGTCGAATGCAAAAGTACGCTGGGCTGCAGCTGGTAGAGACGGATGGGCTCGACAACGAAGTAAGTGGAAGTAAATGAAGTACCGGCGAGGGACCGCGAGAGCGGCGTGGAGACGATAGTAGTTGCCGTGGTTTCAGGTGCCCACGACGCCGCTGGGCCACCGGCCGCGGGGGGCCATTTCCTTTTCGAACAACCCGCCCATCCAAGTAGCCGGCTTTGAACAAACAGTCGGGTTTGGACGCGAAGTGGTAGAGGAAGGGGGCCGTGTAGTTTCAGATCGAGACAGCGGCGGCGATCTCGCAGTTACCTCGAGCATGAAACAACGGGGCAGAATCCGACGATCCACGAAACAATGAGAGCTTCCAGTCTACCACGCGGGCCCCGAAAGGCGCTGCGGGCCAGGGGGGGGGGGGGCGAAGAAAGTCGTGGAAGTTAGCGATGGGGGGTGGCAGTTTTTTTTTGCGGGCGGGGAACTCGCATGGCGGACCTATTATATTTGTTGAGTCCGAGCGAGCCCGCGAGCTCCAGTCGAAATCCAGCCGTCGTGGATTTGGGGGAAGACCGAGAGGTCGGGGGCGGGGGCAGTGAGTGAGTGGCGCGGAGGGCGCGTTCGTCGGCGAGGAGGCCGAGGCACCTAAAAGGATCGCGCGGGATGCGAGACCGAGCAAAGTGCAAGTCGACTCACGTGATCAGGCTGACTTACCCCGCCGAAGTCAGCGCCCCCACTGCGTTGGAGGAGGGGTCTGGGGGAGATCCCGCCAGGAGACGTTAAGGATAGATGGGGTTGATTTTTTCTTTGAACACCCCGCGGGGTCCTCGAGCCGGGCCGCGTCGCCAGCGAGGAGAGGGCAAAGCGCGAAGGCGCGCGCGCGGGGGCGATCTGCCGCGGCGCGATCCGGGGCAGGTTGCGCAAGGAGAGGAAATACTCTCGCAGAAAAATGTTATGCCCAAGACTCGCGGCCCCTGCGTCGGAAGGGCCCGCGGCGCAAAATGCCAATGTCAGCGTCGACGCGGGAAAAAGTTCTCCTCCGGGACAGGGTTCGTTCCCCCTGAAAAGGGCTCGTTCTCCGGGTGAGATGGGTCTCGTGCCGGGTTGGTCAGTCTTCTGGGCGAAGCCCTCGCAGGTTTTCCCGCCCCCCCCCCCCAACAAAAAAAAAAACGCCACAAACCAGACGCCAAACACCGGCCCCCAAACACCAACCCCCAAACACCAACCCCCAAACACCAAACACCAAACATCAAGCACCAAACAGCAAACATCAAAACACCAAACACAAAACACAAACCACGAGACACCAAACACCGCGCCAAGCACCAAACACAGAACACCAAACACCAACCGCCAAACACCACGCACCAAACACCGAACACCAAACACCAAACGCCGAACAGGCAACACCGAACACCAGACACCAAACGCCGAACACCAGACACTGAACACCAGACACCAGCCCCCAGACACCACATCCCAACCACTACCCCAACCATTATTATTATTACTACTACTACTACTACTACTACTACTACTACTGCGACTACTACTACTACTACTACTACTACTACTACTACTACTACTATTACTACTACTACTACTGCTACTGCTACTACTACTACTACTACTACTACTACTACTACTACTACGACTACTACTTCTACGACTACTACTATTGCTACTACTACTACTACTACCACTACTACTACTACTACTACTACTACTACTACTGCGATTACTAATGCGACCACTACTACTACCACCACCACTTCTTCTACTACTCCTACTACTACGACTACTGCTGGTACTTTAAAATATTATTTATTAACTATCAACTACTATTACGACTCCTACTACGACGACTACTACGACTGCTACGACTACTACTACTGCTACTACTACTATTACGACCTACTACTACTGCTATTATTACTACTACTACGATTACTTTTATTCTTTATTACTACTACTAAGTACTGACTACAATCCACCAGTTATTAACCGCTACCTACAAACTACTAGCTACTAAGTATCTACTACATACGACGAGCTACTAGCAATAGACTGTTAAGTACGTTCGGACCATGATTCATTACTAACTACCAACTACTACGTACTATCTACTAACTCCTATCTACGCGCTACTAGTTACGAACTACTACCAACTGGGTCGCCACATGTACCTCAGTATCATTACCAAGAAGAGTTCTTTCTCCGGGCAAAAGAAGTCAGACTGATGGGAAATCTCTGTGGCGCCACAAGGGCAGCTCATTGCGATTTGCGAAAGTCAGTTTTGACAGAAGTGTGAGGATCGCTGATGGGGTCTCACCCGGAGAACTAACCCTTTCCGAAGGATCCCCAGGAATCTACACGGATTCGGTAGTACACCCGGAGGACGAACCCTTTTCCCGAAGAGCGAACCTTCCTCCCGGAGAAAGAAGGTACCAATCAACATATTGTATAGGAAGGTTCGGCATGACGCCCGCTAGGTAGTGTTAGCTTCAGTCGCAGCTGGTTTCCCATCGCGTGCTATTTCGCCGGGGACTTGAGGGCAGGATCCGTTGAGATCCAAAGGTTCGCCGACGCGATTTATCACTACTACAGAGTATGTGAATCATTATTCATGACGTGGTGCTATGCAACATGTCACAATACTGTATCGCGTGTTCGGAAGCCCCTGCGCGTTGACGCCAAAACCAGTTATGTTCTGAAGCACGATATCATGTAACTCGATTTGCTGGGGTCGAATCATGGATTCGCCGCGATGGCGAATTGCAATTGCTTACAAGTTGAACCGATGAGTCGTGCAACCCGTAGCTCGTACTTCAGACCACCACTTCCATGTGATGATCGCTTCTGCCAGCAGTTCTGCCGACCATCCCTCGGTCGAGTCGATAGGACTCGTTAGTTATTACGCCCTAAGCCTGGCAAGTGGTGCCAAGTAGCAGTACACATCAGTTACAACACGCCACAAGTGTGATTTATAAATTCTAATGGCACATGTTCGTTGTGGATCGCAGCGGTTCGGCCCGATATCGATTTGCATCCACGGAACACGGCTCCGATCATATTGTAGGAGAAAGCGCTGAGGAGGAGGGGGAGGAGGGGAGGAGGAGGAGGAGGAGGAGGAGGAGGAGGAGGAAGACGACGACGAGGAGGACGAGGAGGACGAGGAGGACGAGGAGGAGGACGAAGAGGAGGACGAGGAGGAGGAGGAAAAGGAGGAAAAGGAGGAGAGGGAGGAGCAGGACGAGGAGGAGGAGGCGGAGGAGGAGTAGGCGGGGGAGGAGGAGGACGACCAGTGTAAACCCAAGGGTCGTCAGCGATGTTGGAATTAACCCTCCTTCAAGCTCCTTCTTCAGAGGCCCCTACAACGGTTCAGCCCATTGGGGGAACTGCTTCGTCGGAAGACAACCAGTTGAAGATCCTGAAGCATGCCAAGACATTGTTTTCGGGATTTCAACGCCACGTATCAACCTGCACTGTTGCGTCTGGGCGCCAGGGTGCTATTTTTTGGATTTCGACACTGCGATTCGACATCATTGTTGCACCCGCATAATGCGGAATCCTGCCAAAACGCCATTTCTGGTACGTGGACCATGGGAATCCATAAAAAAAAATTGCAGCAAAGTTTGAATACGAATGTGCGCGGCGCTAAAGCGAGAGCCACATTTTGAAAACGGCCCGCCCTCAACCAGCGAAATTCTTGCAATGTTTAAAACGAGTGTGCGCGGCGCCACGGCGAGAGCCACATGTTGAAAAAAAATGCCTTCAATCCGTGAAACTTTTCCAACTGTTTATAACGAATGCGCCCAGCGCTAAGGCGAAAACAACATTTTGAAAATGGCCCGCCCTCAATCCGTGGAGCTCTTCCATTGTTGTAACGAATGCGCGCAGCGCTGAGGCAAGAGCCGCATGTTGAAAACGACCCCCCTTTAATCCGTGAAGCTGTTGTTACTTTTTAATATTCAGAGTCATAAATGGTGAGGAAGTCTCAGGCGAAACGCCCGGCCCGCCCTAACAACTGGCCTCGGGGTGCGACACGGAGAAATTATGTATAAGGAGAAGGAATGGAGGAGGAGGAGGAGGAAGAGGAGGAGGAAGACCAGAGTAAACCCAAGAGTCATCAACGATATTGGAATTAACCCTCCCCCAAGCTCCCTCCTCATAGGCCCCTACACCGTTTCATTCCCATTGAGGGAACTGCCTCGTTGGAACACAACCGTTTGAAGATCCTGAATCATGCCAAAACATTGTTTTCGGGATTTCAGCGCCACGTATCAACCTGACTGCTTTGTCTTGACGATCTGGAATCGTGCCAGGGCGCCATTTCAACACCGCGATTCAACATAATTGTTGCACCCGCATAATCTGGAATCCTGCCAAAATACCATTTCTGGTACGTTGATCATGGGAACCCGTACATTTCAAGGAAATTGAACACGAATTTGCGCGGCGCTAAGGCGAGCGCAACATTTTGAAATGGAACCGCCATCAATACATGAAGTTCCTGCACATGTTTACACAGAATGTGCGCGGCGCTGAGGCGAGAGCCACATTTTGAAATCGACCCGCCCGCAATCCGTGAAGCTCTTGCAAATGTTTATAACGAATGAACGCGGCGCTAAGGCGAGAACCACATTTTGAAAACGACCCGCCCTCAGTCCGTGAAATTCTTGCAAAATGCTACAACGAATGCGCGCGGCGCTAAGGCGAGGGCCACATTTTGGAAACGGCCCGCCCTCAGTCCGTGAAGCTCTTGTAAATGTTTAAAACGAACGTGCGCGGCGCTACGGCGGGGCGCTAAGGCGAGGACCACATTTTCAAAACGACCCGCCCTCAATCAGTGAAATTCTTGCAAATGTTTAAAACGAATGTGTGCAGCGCTGAGGCGAAAACTACATTTTGAAAATGACCCGCACTCAATCCGTGAAGCTGTTGTCATTTTCCAGTTTCAGAATCATAAATGGTGAGGAAGTCTCAGGCGAAACGCCCGGCCCGCCCTAACAATTGGCCCAGGGTGCGACAGGGAGAAATTATCTAAAAGGAGAAGGAATGGCTGAGGATGAGGAGGAGGAACACGAGGAGGAGGAGGAGGAGGAGGAGGAGGAGGAAGAGGAGGAGGAGGAGGAGGAGGAGGACGAGGAGGAGGGTGGGGGAGGGGGAAGGACGGAGGAGGAGGAAGAGGAAGAGGAGGAGGAGGAGAAGGATGAGCAGGAACCGGAGTAGGAGGAGCAGGAGGAGAAGGAAGAAGAGGAAAGAGTGGAGGAGGAGGAGGAGGAGGAAAGAGGAGGAGGTGGAGGAGGAGGAGAGGGGAGAGGACGGGGAGGAGGAGGAGCAGCAGAAGCAGGAAGAGGAGGAGGAGGAGGAGGAGGAAAGAAACAGGAGGAGGTAAAGGAGGACAAGGAGGAGCGACGGGACCTGGGGGGAGTCCGCGGGGTCAGCCGGCGCCAAGGCGCAGCTGCGACAATGGCTCTCACGTCGCTCATGCGCTGACGACGGCGCTCGTTGGTGGCCTTTCGGGTGTCTGCCCGCGGGCTGCCAGAGAGATCCAGAGGCCGGCCTCTGAGCCTGCGGACACCTCCGCAGACATTCGGGGGCCGTCCAAGCCTTCCGCCTCCTCCTCCTCCTCCTGCTCCTCCTGCTGCGCCTCCTGCTCCTCCTGCTTGTCTTCCTCCTCCTCCTCCTCCTCCTCCTCCTCCTTCTCTTCCTCCTCATCATCATTATTTTCCTCCTGCTCCTCCTCCTCCTCCTGCTTCTCTTCCTCCTCCTCCTCCTGCTTCTCTTCCTCCTCCTCCTCCTCCTGCTCTTTTTCCTCCTCCTCCTCCTCTTTTTCTCCTCCTCCTCATCCTCATCATCATCATCCCGTTCCTCTTCCTCCTCCATCTTTCCTACTCGTTCCTCCTCCACTTCCCTATTTCCTCCTTCTCCTCCTCCTCCTCCTCTTCCGCCCCCTTCCGTCCCTCCCCCTCCCCCTCTTGGTGCCGGCTCGTCCTCCTCCTTTTTCATTAGCGAATCGATTTTCTTGTCGCACCCCCAAGCGTGTCTGTAGGGCTTGCCAGGCGTTTCGCCTGAGACTTCTCGCTGTGTGTGATTTTGAAACTCGAAAAGAACAACAGTTTCACGTCTGGAGGGTGGGTCGTTTTCAAAGTGTGGTTCTCGGCTCAGCGCCGCGCGCATGTGTTTCAAACGTCGCAACAGCTTCGCGGATGGAGTGCGGGTGGTTTTCAAATGCGGTTCTCGCCTCAGCGTTTCGCACACTCGTCTAAAATGTTTGCAACAGCTTCAAGGATGGGAGGGCGGGTCGTTTTCAAAGCGTGGCTCTCGCTCCAGCGACGCGCGCATTCGTTTTACAAGCCTGCAGCAGTTTCAAGGAGGTCTTTTTTTGTGGCCGAAGGCCCAGGCATGGTGTCACAGCGCGAATTAGCGCTGTCAGCGCGCAGCAGCCTTCCACAATTCGCGGTGTTGAAGTCCCAGGAATAGTGTTCTGGCAGAACTTAGGATGGTCAGGACGCATCATTCATGTCGATCCGCGGCGTTGAAGTCCCAGGAAGGATGGTCTGGCAGGATTGTCGGACGGGTGCCCCTGGATGGTTCCCTGCATGAAGAAATAGAGAACTACGAGGATGGAACTTGGAGGGAGGCTGTATGGCAACATCGTGGATGCGCCTCTGGGTTTACCGTGGCCCTCCCCCCCTTTTTCTCTTCCTCCTCCTCCTCCTCCTCCTCCTCCTCCTCCCCCTCCTTCTCCTCCTTCTCCTCCTCCTCCTCCTCTCCTCCTTCTCCTCATCCCCCTCCTCCTCCTCATCCACCTCCTCCTCCTCCTCCTCCTCCCTCCCTCTCCTCCTCCTCCTCCTCCTCCTCCTCCTCCTCCTCCTCCTCCTCCTCCTCCTCCTCCTCCCTTCTCCTCCTCCCCTCCCCTCATCCCCCTCCTCCTCCTCCTCCTCCCCCTTCTCTTTCTCCTCTCCTTCTCCTCCTCCTCCCTTCTTCTTCCTTCTCCTCCTCCTCCTCCTCTCGCCTCCTCCCCCTCCTCCTCCTCCTCCCCCTCCCCCCCCGCCCGCGGGCCGTCGCGCCCAGGGCGGGCAACTTCTCGGCCAGCTCCCCGGGAGACGCGCTGGCGAAGGTCGGCGTCTTCCAGCGGAAGTACAAGGGCTGGAGCCAGGGCGGCCAGAAGCGCTCGAAGAAGATCAAACGGCAACGACGACGACGACGACGGCGGCGGCGACGACGACGACGACGACGACGAATCTCAGCCGTCGCCGCGCTTGGAAGCAAACTGCGTAAACACAAACTTTTGGCAGTTGTTTCTTCTCCCAAGCGCGGCGACGGCTGCGACTCGTCGTCGTCGTCGTCGCCGTCGCCGTCGTCGTCGCCGTCGTCGTCATCGTCGTCGCTGTCGTCATCGCTGTCGTCGTCGTCGTCGCCGTCGCCGTCGCCGTCGCCGTCGCCGTCGTCGCCGTCGCCGTCGCCGTCGCCGCCGCCGTCGCCGTCGCCGTCGCCGTCGTCGTCGTCGTTGTCGTCGTCGTGGTCGTCGTCGTCGCTGTCGTCCTCGTCGTCGTCGTCCTCGCCCTCCTCGACCAGGCCCAGAGCGCGAGCACAGCCCCTCCGCGGCCGCCGGGGGGCCGAAAGCGCCCAGGCACGCCCTGGAGAAGCGGCCGCATTCGCCTGGCCTTGACGGGGCAGGAGGGTTGTCGTCGCCCTCCTCCTCCTCCTCGTGCTCCTCGAGGAGGAGGAGGAGGAGGAGACGCCCCCCCTCGCCTTCCCTCCTCGTCCTCCCACTTCTTCTCGTTCACCTCCTCGTCGCCCTCGCTCCCCCCCTCCTCACTCCTCTCCTCATTCCTCTCCTCGTCCTCGTCCTCCTCGTTTTCCTCTCCCCATCGCGCTCGCCCCCCGAGGACGCGCAGCTAGTTGTCTTTATACTTTTGCAAAGAAGGGCCGTTAGCCTCCTCGCCTGATGCCCCGTCTGCTCGTCATACTGCTGCTGCTGCTGCTGCTGCTGCTGCTGCTGCTGCTGCTGCTGCTGCTGCTCCTCGCATTTTTCAACAACACCTTTGAAACAACTTGGAACCATTCTAAATCCACCATAACACTATAACCATCCCCTCCTCCCCCACGTCCCCTTCCGCTCCTGATGTCCTCCTCCTCCTCCTCCTCCTCCTCCTCCTCCTCCTCCTCCTGATCCCACTCCTGCTCCTCATCCTGCTCCTCCCTCTCGTTCTGGGGGGTCGTCGTCACGACGACCACGACCACGATAAGGACGACGACGACGACGACGACGACGACGACGACGACGACGACGACGACGACGACGACGACGACGACGACGACGACGACGACGACGACGACGACGACGACGACGACTGCGCCGGCGCCGGCGGCGGCGGCGGCGGCGGCGGCGGCGGCGACCGCCACGGCCACGGCGGCGGCGGCGATGGCGACGACGACCATGATCACGACGACCTCTGGAGTCCCCCGGAGGTCTCCAGAGAGGTCCCCGCGCAGGCGCCCCAGGGGCTCGGGGGTTGCAAAAGGTGCCCCTGGGCCAAGGTGCTCCCAGCTCTTTGCTAGATTCTGGAGCCCCTGGGGGCCCTCTGGGCCTCGGGAGGAGGGGTGCTCTGGAGGCCGTGGGGGGCCTCCCTCGAAATCCTGGGGGAGGAGGAGGGGGAGGAGGAGGAGGAGGAGGAGGCGGAGGAGGCGGAGGAGGAGGAGGAGGAGGCGTGTCTCCTCTCGGAGGGGCGTCATCTCTCCGTCGGGGGGGTCTCCTCTCCGAGGGAGCGCGGTACGCGGAGGCCCGGAGAGCGCCCCCTGCCGCAGGAGCGAGGCCAGCGACTGGCTGCGCGGCGCCGTGGCCACGGTGGCGGGCTCCAGCAGCCTGGAGGGCGGGCTGGATCTCGCGGGCGCGGAGCGGCTCGCCGTGGACGCCGGGGCACGTCGGAACAGGGCGGGCGGGGTGCCAGCTTTCCAGCTCCACCGCCAGGCTGCGAGGTCCTCCCTCACTCGCTCACTCACGCACTCACTCACTCATGGCTTCAAGAGACGAATCCTCCTCCTTCTTCTCCTTCTTCTCCTCCTCCTCCTTTTCCTCCTCCTCCTCCTCCTCCTCCTCCTCCTCTTCTTCCTTCTCCTCCTCCTCCTCCTCCTCCTCCTCCTCCTCCTCCTCCTCCCCCTCTTCTTTCTTCTCCTCCTATCTCTCCTACCCATGGTAGTGGTGGTGGTGGTGGTGGAAAATGCACTCATCAGTGCGGGCGAGGTGATGGAGTAAGGAGAAGGAGCTTGGGTCCCCCCTGGGTTCGGTAGCAACTCACGGGAGCTCCGCACGGCCTTGCAATTCCACCTTGGGAGTGCACTAGCGTGCGCTAGCGTCCATTAGCGTCGGCGAGCGTCGATTCGCAAGAGCCAGGATGGCATGGGAGGCTCCCATTAATTGCCGCCGATCCCAAGGGCGCAAAGATAACCGCGCTTCGCGCGTCACGGTCTGGATCAGAGCGGTTGCCCTTCTCCAAGAAGCGGGCGCCTGATCGATAGAGTGCGAAGACAACCGCGCATCGCTGGGCGCGATGCGCGAATCTAGTTGACTCAGTGAACAGTTCGGGTCTAGAAGGGGCTCGTTATTCCGTAGGAGGGAAAGATGCCGATGCCGCTTGATGCCGCTGCTTGTCCTGAAGATCCTGCGTCGCCACGGCTGGATTCTCCTCGAAATTCTGATCTGACCGCGCCCAGGAAGAAATCCTGGGAGCAGGGGGGAGTTCTGCCTGCATGAAGCCGCGAGTCAGCGGCGCTAGGCACGGGGCAACGTCAAAGGGGGAGCGGCTCGGGGAGGGAGGGATCGACTCCCAGCCGCCCACGGATCGCCGCTAGGGGCACGAGCCCCGCCCGCCCAGGAACCTGCGGTGTCGCTGTCGGGGCATCTCGCCGATCTGGTGGCGATGTACCGCCTCCTGAGCTGGTCCCATCCGAACGTTCCCCCTCAGTCTGAAAGGGGCCAGCACTCTGACTCTGGCGCTCGGGGGGGGGCCAACGTAGATGTGTCTGCGCTCCTTGGCGCTCCTTATGTACACGGCCTGACTGCACAGCGGAGCTGGGAAGAGTGGCTGGGGCCAGCCCTTCCAGATTCCCGGAAAGGGCCCGAGCCCAGGGTTGGTAAACTTATCCCGATCCCCGGTGCCATGTTGGGGAATGGCCGGCGGAATTATTCCCTTGTAAATGTGGAGGTCGGGAAGGGCCAGCGGAATTATGTTTGAGGATATCCCGAGCGAAACGATGTTTTTTGAAATTCCGATCGATAAAACATGGTACAACAAACATGTTAGTTGTTGCGGATGTCTCGAGCGAAACGCTTGTCTTGCAGAATTTGTCGAGGATGTCTCGAGCGAAACGCTTGTTTGGTGTTGTAGTTTGTTCCTCTCCTGGGAACCTTAATTCAGAGGATGTCTCAGGTGAAATGCTTGCTTTCACGTGCCCTGGGCTTGAGGATGTCTCGAGCGATACGCTTGGTTTCATGTGTCCAGATTGCCCAGGCAGATGTCTAGCACGAAGATTTGTTGAGGATGTCTCGACGCTTGTTTTCACGCGTCCAGGTCGCCCAGGCGGATGTCTAGCATGAGGATTTGTTGAGGATGTCTCTCTCTCGAGAGACGCTTGTTCTCACTTGTCCAGGCCGCCCAGGCAGATGTCTAACATGAGGTTTTTCTTTGATAGCGTCTCCAGCGAAAGGTTTGTTTTCACGTGCCCAGGTCGCTCAGGCGGATGTCTAACACACAGGTGTTGAGGATGTCTCGAGCGTGATGCGTGCTTTCACGTGTTCAGGTCGCCCAGGCGGATGTCTAGCATGATGAGGTGTGGAGATCGTCTGGAGCAAGACGCTTGGTCGCCCAGGCGGATGCCTAACATGAGGATATATTGAGGATGTCTCAAGCGACCCGCTTGTTTTCACGTGCCCAGGTCGCCCAGGCGGATGTCTAACATGAGGATGTGTCGAGGATGTCTCGAGCGTGACGCTTGTTTTCACGTGCCCATGTCGCCCAGGCGGATGTCTAGCATGAGGATGTGTTGAGGATTGCTCGAACGAGACGTTTGTTTTCGCGTGCCCAGGTCGCCCAGGCGGATGTCTAACATGAGGATGTATCGAGGATGTCTCGAACGAGACGCTTGTTTTCGCGCGTCCAGGTCGCCTTGGCGGATGTCTAACATGAGGATGTGTTGAGAATGTCTCGAGCGAGACGCTTGTCGCAGTGGCGTGCGTCGCAGTCCAAGCCCGCCCGTCCGTGGGGCGTCCCCTGGCGCGCTGGCGCGTCTCCTGGCGCGTCCCTTGCGACGTTCTGGCGTGACGTGCCCTGGCACGTCCCCCAGCACCCCGCTCGGCGTGGCACGTTCCCTGGCTCGTCCGCTGTCGCTCTTCCTGGCTCGTCCCCAGGCGTTTCCCCTGCCCGCTCCGCGGCGCGCCCCTCGCGACGTCCCCTTGGCATGACGTCCTGTAGCCGCCCCACGGCACGCGCCTTGGCACGTCCCGTGGCAGGTCCCTGACACGTCCAGGGCACGTCCCCTGACACGTCCCCTGGCGCATCCCCGATTGCGCCCCTGGCACATCATGTGGCGCGCCCGTGAGCCTGTGCCCCGTGTCGTGTCGTTTCCGTTCGGAGCTAGGTTGGATTTTGAGGTCGAGTTGATGGAGCGTCTTCCACGTTTCCACTTCACCTAGCTCTGGGGCAGCTACTCTGTGCTCAGGCAGCTCGAGCTTAAGGTCCAAATCAGTTTGGTCAGGACTTGGATGCTAAGGAGGACTCGATCCACAGTGCTACGGAGGAGAATTGCGGCATGGTGCATCGCAATTCAGCACGGCACAGCACAGCACAGCCTTTGGCACGGTACATCCAGATCGATACATTCAGCATTGCAATTGCCCGTCGCCGAATCAGGTGTCTTGAACATGTTGTTATGCCTCACATGTATAGATGCATTTCCGGGTTGGGTTCGTGGGTCGATCATGTTTTCCAGGCATGGCCAGTTTCCCTCCAGTGCTTCCAGCCCTGGCGACCCCATCCCAATTGCTTCGGGCACGCTTCAGCAGCCACCGCCAGTTTTGTCCAGCCCTGGCCAGTTCCACCTTCACGTAATTTCCAACTTCGCCTCGATATGTTGGATGATCGAGTTTCTCGGGCGACCTCCAGAGGCGTCCGTTTTCTGTTGGTGCTTTATTCCCAAGCAGTGTTTTTGCACTTAGAGGTTCTGACTTGCGTTCCAAGGATCTGGGCCTGACCATCATCACCCACCAAACCACCCCAACCCAACCCGAAGGCCTCAATTTGCCCCCCTCCTGGGAACATTCAAAGAGCACATGGGACCCGTAGTACCCCCCAACTCGAAATTCGGGTCAAATTCGGGACTTCGGGTTGGGTTGGGGTGGTCTGGTAGGTGGTCAGACCATCGGTCTGGTGTCCCGTAGTCGCCGTCGCCGCCCCCGTGGCCGCCCGTCGTCCAGGCCAGACCGTCGGTCTGGCGGCCGCACAAACAACATAGTTGGCACAACAGATGTTGCACCACGCAGACTGCACCACACGTGTTGCTCCACATATATTGCACCACATAGTTCCCTTTAAAAAGGACAATGCAGTCAAGACGCTGAAATAAGGAACAGTTTGGGTTCGGGAGGGGCTCGATGTTCCTTAGGTTCCTCCAGTTCCGTTCCTCTTGCCCTCCTGGGGCACGGAGGCGCTTACAGGGCCAAGAAGGGGCTTCGTTCCTTATGTAGCGTTCCTTCTTTCAGCGGCCCGACTGTAGACTCTACCCCATCGGACTTATCGATACCCCTGGGACATTGCAAACTAAAGTCCAGCGGAGTGGGGGACCACATGAGTTCCGAGCAGATCTTTCGCGACTCATTCGGGGACCGCCAACTGCGCAGCTGTCACCACGTTCGTGGGCCCCTGGGATGTTTAGTGGAGTGGAGGTCTACGCGCACCTAGCCGAGACCTCGCGGCTCCTTGGGTGATTGGGAACCGCACAATTGTCGCCATGTTGTGGGCTCCTGGGAGGTCCAGAAGAGGTGAAGGCAGCGCGGATCACTTCGAGACGTCGCTGGTCCCTCGGGGGCTGCGATCTGCGCAACCGTCGCCACCTTCGTGGGCTCCTGGGAGGCACGGCGGAGGTGAGGGCAGCGCAGATCACGTCGAGGCCTCGCGGCTCCCTCGGCGGTTGCGAATTGCACAACCGTCGCCATTCTCGAGGGCTCCTGGGAGGCACGGCGGAGTGCGGGGCAGCGCAGACCGTTCTGAGATTCCACGGCCTCGCCGGGGGGGCGACGAACTGCGGAGCCGCGCCGCGCTCGTGGCACCGTGGGAGGCACGGCCGAGCGCAGGGCGCCCACACGGCGCGTGCTCACGCGGCGCGCGGCGCCGTCGTTTCGCGCGCGGCGCGTTTGCATCAGAGGGTGCCGAGTGCTAGGCGTGCTCGGATAGGGGGGCCAAATGCGAACCCTACCCCTACCCCCCACGATTTCTGAAGGGGAGGCTGGGGTTCGCTTCGTTCGGGAGCTCACGAGCGAAGCGAACCCCACCCTCCCCCTTAAGAATCGTGGGGGGTAGGGGTAGGGTTCGCATGTGGCCCCCTATCGGAGCGCTTGTAAAAAAAAGAAGTCGCCTCGCGTGGAGACGGAGCTGGGTACGTCCCGGATACCCACGCGTAAGTCGAGCCTGTCCCCCTACGGGAGGACTATTCCCAAAGAGTCAAGAAATAGTCTGGGCTCTATGCTTTGGGTATTGTTTGACAATTTCGGTGTCTTTGTTTACTATGTTTAACTTCTCGTCCACAATCCCCGGTGTAGGGGGACAGGCCCGACCTAAACCTACGCCCAAGAGCGGGGATGACGGTCCAGGCATGCCGTCCTGGCCCGTCTGCTGTCGCGGCGTGGGCTCGCTGCAGTCTGTGCTCGATCTCTGCGCCCCGTCCGGTTTGCTCCGAGCCAATCCGCTGGCTGGGGCGCGTGCGTGACCCGGGTCCAAGCCACAATCATGCCGATAAGTTATGTTCCTCGTCCCGCCCACACCGACATGTCACACGTCCGTAGCCATTTTGGCTCAAGCTGTTTCGGCTCAAGAGCTTTTTCCTGGCTCCAGCTTCGAGCTGCTCTGTCGCAGAGTGGCTCTGGCCGGCCCCGGTCCTCGCTCGTGCGAGCGTCAGGCCATGGCGTCCGCGCTCGCGCGCACCCTGCCTGGCGCTCGGGCTGCTGTGCGCACCCCCCGCCCGGGGCGCCTCGTTGGAGTGGGCCGGCACGTTCGACCTCGCCGCTGGGCACTACACGTGGTCCTGCACAAAGTCGGAGTCCGGAAGCTACGCGGACGGTTCCGCGAAGATCCTCGTGCATCCGCTGGCTGACTCGTCTGGTGAGTCGCTCGAAGCTGTCTAGTCGGCTGCCGAGACGGCGTGGGCGACCTCGACTGCGAAGTCTTCATATGAGGAGTTGGAGACGGGCAGTACGTACACGCTGAACTTTGATGATGAGACTTGGACCACCCATTTCATCCTTCACGTTGACACAGCTGGTGCTTACGCCGTCTTCTTCGAGCACAGTCCCTACGAGTTCGAGAATGGCTTCCACTATCTAAGATCGGAGGGCGGCGAGGATGTAGAACCCGCTTTCGAGGAAGAGGGCGGCAATCACTCGCACGATGAGCATGAGGAGCACTGCCCGTGGGACTTGGAGTGGGAGTGGTCGGCTATCTTCCCTGTAGAGCAGGGTTGGTACGACTGGAACGCGGAGAAGGTCGACGGGGACTACGCCGACGCGCACATGAAGATTGTGATCATGACGACTACCGAGACTGACCTCCGCGACCTGGAGACACAGGCCGACGCCTATTGGGACGCGATCGCAGATTCCGACGAGGTGGGCGTTGGGGAGACGATCCCGCTCGATGTCGGCACCACGCTGCACTTCAGCCAGGGGACGTGGGCGTCGCACTTCAAGATCTACGTGCCGGCGGGCACGTCCCACATCGCGGTGTTCGCGGAGCATTTCCCGACAGAGTTCGAAGGCGCGCACCATTACCTCCAGTCCGCCAACGGCGAGGACATCGAGCCCGTGGCCGAGGAGTCGGGTGCAGGATGCGAGAGCGCCAGCGAGAATACCGGCACCCACGACTCAAAGATTTGGGGCGAGGTAATCCTGGCCGCGTTCGTCACCGTGGTCCCAACACTGATCGGCATCGTGCTCGTCGTGATGACGTGCATGCCCAAGCTGAAGGCCATGATGACGGGCGAGGGCGGCATCGTTGCGGTCGTTCACTCGTTTGCCTCGGGCGCGATCTTTGCGGCCGCGGTGTTCCTTCTGCTGCCAGAGGGCCTGTACCTGGCCAGCTTGAATTGAATGCCCTCTCAGATCGGCGGTGCGTCGTGGCTGTCGGGCCCCCCGCCAACGAGACGCCACGAGTCGCCTGTGGGCCCCCATCCCCAGCGTTCGGGGCGCTAGTGTTCCTCCTGCAGGCCCTCAGGGCGAAGTGGCACAAGCTGAAACTCACAGAGGCAGGCCCGCAAGCTGCTGCGGCTCACGGGTATCATACAGTGGGGGCCAGTCCACAAGAAACCTTACACACCCCCTCGGGACCGTCAAAAAACGACTCAGGAAAATGTGGCAGGGATGTTCCCTGCACACGGCCAGAGCAAAAGACGAGACAAAACATCTCGCAGACTGCCACACGGCGTGCCTATGCGGGCGGCGTTGGTCGCCGTCGGTCCCGATCGTCGGTCGCGGGCAAGGAGTCGGCCCGACCTTGGCCCGCGCACGGTCGCTGCAGACCAAGCCCTAGAGACGCCTTCAGACGCCGGGCCTCCGGTCGCAGGAGCAGGAAAGGGAGGAGGAGGAGGAGGAGGAGGAGGGGCAAGAAGAAAAAACATTGCGAACAAACGCCGAACAGGACAGGAGGAGGGAGGGGAGCGGCAGAGGCAGCGCAGAGCAAGCAGGAACGAGGGGGCGGACGGAGGAGGTCGTCGTCGTGGACGGGGGAGGGGGCGGTCGTGGTCAGGGCAGGGCGTCGGGGGCGTTGGTCGTCGGGGGCGGTCGTGGTCGTCGGGGAGGGTCGTGGTCGCCGGGGCGGTCGTGGTCAGGGCAGGGCGTCGGGGGCGTTGGTCGTCGGGGGCTGTCGTGGTCGTCGGGGGCGGTCGTTGTCGTCGGGGCGGTCGTGGTCAAGTCAGGGCAGGGCGTCGGGGGCGGTCGCGGTCGTTGGGGCGGGCCGGGGGCGGTGGTCGTAGTCAGGGGAGGGGGAGTGGGCCGGCGGCTCAGGCGGCGTCGGCCGCGTTGGCCGCCGTGGCCGCCGCAAACCTGGCCGCCGGCGCCCCGACCGGCGCCTGTAGCCTGCGGAGCACGGCCCGCGCGTTCTCCCTTTGGAGGAGATGCGAGAGTCGCTGGGCATGCTCCGCCGCCACCTGCGAGGGGTCGTCCCCCGTGGCGTCTGCCGCGCGCTTGGCCAGGACGGCCAGGGCGCGTCGCGCCTCCTTGCCCCAGCCGCCGCCGTGCGCCTCGACCACCATGGGAATGAAGGTGATCCCCGCGGCGGCGCAGCTGCGCTCGGCGTTGAGGAAGAGGCGTTTTTGCTCCTCGTAGCGCTCGGCGCCAGGCTCGGCAGCCGAGGCGGCGAGCAGGTCGCCCCGCAGCCCCGAGGTGACCGCGAAGTCAAGGGCGGCCGGGGCGCCGTTACGCCAACGGGGAATATACACATCCGCCGGGCGTCGGCCGCCGTCGTCGAGCTCGCCGCCGTTCTCTTCCGCCCCAGGCGAGCCCTCGCCGCTCGCGCGAGGCTGCAGAAGGCCAGGCCGTTCGAGCTCGGAGCCTGGGAACCCCGCGGCTTGCGCAGCGAAGAAAGCCTGGTCTCGTAAGGCGTTGTGCCGCTTGACTCGCCCCCCTCGGCAAGGACAGACCAGCGCGTGGTCGCCGTGGACGTCGAGGATGCCGTCGCAAGCCGGGCAGAAGGTCTCTGCGTCCGCCAGCTGCACCCGCAAGCGCCTCTGCAGAGCAATCTGCATCAAGCCGCGCGGGAACTCCGTGCCAACCTCAGCACAGGGCCGCGCCTGCAGCCAGCCGCTGGCGCCAGGGGCACTGACCAGCGAGAGGTGGGCCCTGGTGGCGGGGCAAGCGCGTTCCCAGAGTTCGGCCTTGGCGGCCTGGTCCAGCCGGTCAGAGAGCCCCCGCTGGTTGCCGTGCTGGCTGGCGTCGAAAGCGATCCGATCTGCCAGTTGTAACCGGGCGTTGTAGGCCGCCGCGGCAGCACCCAGGGCGCCGTCGGCGCCGGTGTCGTCGTCGGAGTAGCCCGCCCAGAGCTGCTGGCAGAGCGCAGAGCAGGCCGCGCGGGAAGCCAAGTAGGCGGCGGGCGCGTGGCGCTCCGCCGAGCGCAGCCCCAGGCCGCCTGCCTTGAGGGCGAGCTGCGCCTGTGCCCAGGAGTCGTCCGTGGGGGAGCTGCTGCTCAGCTGCTCGAGGCTGGCGCGCACTGCGTTGTCCAGCTTGACCAGCGCTTCCGTGTGCACACTGGGCGGGGCAACCCGCGCCGAGTAGCTGAGTCTGCAGAAGCCGGCGCACTGCCGTAGCAGGTGGAGCGCAACCTGGGCGTGCTCGAGGGCGCCGAGTGCATCAAGGAGCTCGGTGGCCTTGTCGACTCGCTGCCGTGTGTGCTCGAGGCAGAAGGCGTCGCTGCCGACTGGCGCGCCCAGGAGCTCGAAGCAGCCGTCCGCGCGCAGGCGGAAGCCCGGGGGGAAGGCCTGCAGATCCACCTCGCTGTCGTTACCGCCAGTGGGGACCACTTCACATTTCCCGGGCCCCGTGCTCAGGCGGAGTCCCACGGTCGCCAGCTCTCCCACCAGCAGGTGGAGCAGGCGCGCCACGGCCTGCCAGTCGCCCGCAAGGGTGCCGTCGTCGAGGAAAAAGAAAGTCAGGTCCAGGGCGCCCGCGGCCGCGGGGGCGGGCTGGCGGAGAGCCCTCTCGGCAGCGCGCTGCAGCGCTAGGGAGAAGAGCAGCGGCCCCAGTGGGTCCCCCTGCTGCGCGCCGCATTCCGAGCGGATCGAGTGCCGGCCGAGCCAGAGCAGGGAGGGGGCCCGGTAGCACCAGGAAGCCCAGGGCGCAAGAGCGGGCAGCTCCTCGTGCACCGCTTGCAGGAGGGCTTGGCGGTCGAGGGTGTTGAAAGCGTTGCTTAAGTCAAGCTTAACGAACACCTTCTGCCTGCTGCCAGCGTGGCGCGCGAACCACTGTCGGGGCACGTGAACCGCAGCCTCGCAGCCGCCCGGGAGGGCGACGCCTACCTGCAGGGGGGCGAGGCGGTCTCGGGCGGCGTCAGAGACTTGGCTGCAAAGGCACTTCGCCACCAGGCGCCGCACGGTCTCCCCCACGGCCACCGGTCGAAGGCCGCCGTCCTTCTTGGGCAGGGCCACCAGCGAGGCGCCAGCCAGGTAGTCCGCCACGCCGGGGGGGGGCTTGACCCTTCGCGAGGAGGTTGGTGAGGCCGAGCAGCTGCTGCAGCACCTCGTCGCGGTGGGCCGCCGTCTGCAGCGCGTCCTTGAGGCGTTGCGGCCGCAAGCCAGAGGGGCCCGGAGCGGAGCCCCGAGGGAAGGCCCGCATCTCGCGCTCGAGCGAGGCGGTGTCTAGCTGCGGCACCGCCGCCGCGTTGACCGCGGGGAGGCTGGCGGCGTCCACGGGTCGCTGGCTGCTTGGGTGCTTCTGACGCATCTGCTCCAGCACAGCTGTGGTGACCTCCGCCGGGGGCTCGCTGGTGAGCGCTGAGCAGCCCTTGGAGTGCTGCGCGTCCGCCGAGAGTTCCAGGCAGCGCTGCGCTCTCTGAGCCGCGCGGGAGGGTTTTGCAGTGGCTCGCCTGTCCGCGGTCTCCGCCCAGAGCGAAGCGCTCTCTCCCTCCAGCCAGCGCTGGCAGAGGTTCTTGGTCAGAGCTTCCGCCGCGCTCCTGCTGCCGCGGCCCCCGCGCGTGCGCGGGCGGATGACGCACTTGGGCAGCATGGCAAACTGGAGCCACGCCTCCTCCGCATTTCGGTGCACGGCGAGCGCCGCCGCCTGCGCCAGGCAGCGGGCCCACAGGACCCGCGCCCCCTTGGGCACGTAGTGCTTTGTGCTGGCTCGTCGGGAAAAGACCTCTTGCCAGGTAGGCAAGCCGCGCGGCCGGGGGGCGCCGTCGTCAGCCGCCGGCGCGGCCTCGGCAGCAGCAGCTCGCGCAGGGGGGCGGCACCGCGGACGCACGCGCCCGTGGCGCGAGCGGAGGTACCGCTGGCAAACCGAGCATTGTGACAAGCTGTGTTCGTCCAAATATGCTTGTGGTACCGGCGGCGGGCCCGGAAATCTGCCGGCCGCATGCTCATTAATATGCGGGCGCATGGCCCCGTGGTCTGCCCAACAAGCGCTGGAGGCGAGGTCCGCGCGGGGGCAGCCCGGGGCAGGACAGCCGACCCGCGCGCGCCGGGCACGCCGTTGTGGAGGGGCTGCGGCGTCGTCTGCAGGGGCGGGCGGCGGCGGAACCTGCGAGTCTGGAGCTGCGGCCGCTGGCGGGGCAGCCAGGGGCTGATCGGCGGGGGCCGCGGCGGCGGCAGGCAGACCGTGCACCGCCGGTGGAGCAGCCGCGGGCGGCGGGACAGGGGCAACGGCGGCCGCGGCCGGCGGCGGGGCCGCAGCGGCGGAGCTCGCGGCGGCCGCGCGGCGGATCTCTGGCAGGGGGGCGCCGGCATCGACATTCATGTCCCGCTCGGGGTCGATGTTCAGTTCTCCCATCCTCAAGCCCAGGCGGGGGACTGGGTCAGGATCATCCCCCTCGGTGCGGCTCCGCCGAAGTCGGCGCCCGGGCGACTCCCCAACGGGTGCAATCTCGAGAAAAGTGTTGCGGACGCCAACCTCGTGACGAGCAGGCTGAGGTGCCTCCGCCGTTGGCCTGGGCGAAGGGAAGCCCGCTGATGTTGCTGGCTGCTGCGGCGCCGCCCCCGGTGGAGGGGAACGGCTGCGGGCCCTGCTGTCCAGAGCGCCACCCGAAGAAGGCCGTGGCCGATGATCTCCCCCCTCTCCTCCCCCTCCACGGCGGCAGATGCAGCGCGTGCGTTCGACGAGACACATGCGGCACACGTCCGAGTCAGAGCCCGCGGGGAATGCGGGCGACAGCACGGAACGGATAAACAGAGCGGCGTGCCCTGCCCACGCCATTGGCGACGAAAAGCATGTGTAGTACCACCCCGGGCTCAGCGCAATGGTGGCCATGACCGTGATGGACGTGCAGATCGGCTGCGAGAAATGAACATCTCCGACTAAAGCGGCACCACAAACTCCAGCAAGGGCACGCTGAAGAGGATCTCCGTGCAGAGCCGCCCCAAACACGAGGAATTTCAAGGGCGCCGAAGTCGCGCAGGAGGCCGCCATCATCAAGACCGGGTGGATCGCGCTGGGGATCGCCTGCCCCAGAACGGCGTGGACGTATTCGGCCAAACATGCGCTGGCTAACGCCGGGGGGGCCCAGCTCATAGCGTCGATGAGCAGGCCTGGCAGGGGGCGCGCGCAAAAGTACGCAGCGTCCAGCGTGGTCGACATCGCCGGCCACACCATGCGGAGGATCCTGTTGATCGGGGCCGCGACCGCTGCTGGCGCCTGCGGCCACATGGCCTGGGGCATGCCGTCGCCAAGGGGGCTAGACGATGTGCTGGTAGCTCCGGAGGCGCTCGCGGCGCAGCTGCGGAGGTGGGAGTGGAGGTACAACTCCGCCGGCGAGGTGCGCGCCGCCGCCGGGCCAGGCGCAGCAGCCACAGCGCGCACGCCGAGGCGAGGGATGGCGGGCGCGAACAGGTTGAAGCCGCTCGAGGCGTCGGTCCTGGTGGACGGGGCCGGAGCACAGTCCTTGGGCAGGGAACTTCCGGATACATCACAACAGGGGGAGGGGAAGGTGGTGCAGATGTGGGGCAGGGGAGAGGCAATGGACAAAATGTTGGGGCAGGTCTGAAACCGGGTCCCGTGTCCCCCTGGGGAGGCCGGTGGCTGGGCGAGACGGCGGGGGGGTTCCCCCAGCGGCAAGGCCTTCGCGGGGCCTCTCGACGGTCAGTTTGGGGGGTGCCCGTGGGTTCGCGGATTCGGGCTCCCATAGTCCTCGACTGGTTCTGAGACGAGCCTGGCAGCAGCCCCGGGGCCTCGGAAGGGCCATCGATGGTGTCGCAAATGTCCGCGAAGAGCGCAGAGCTGGAATCTTCAGCGCTGATGCCCATGAAGGGGGGCACCTCCAGCTGGTGCGGACCGAGAGAGTCCGCGTAGCCTCCGAGCCACGGGTCGAACGGCCCGCGCGTCGAGTTGCGCAGCGTCGAACCGATCGCGCAGCTGTGCATGCGGAAGTCCTGCCTGACCTGGCACTGGTGGGCGTGGAGGTGGGGCGACGCCATCGTCAAGTCGCTGTCCATGCAGATCGCCATCATCGAGGGCTTCACGGCGGTGGAGTCCCAGAGGGTCACCTGCAGAATGTCGACCAGGGCGCTGAACTCGGCCGCCACGTCGCGCGCCGTCGCCCGTAGGGCGTCGAAGTACGCATCAGTGCTGCCGACACGGTCCCCGGGCAGGTCGAACTGGAGCCAGGAGCCCTCCGCGTGCAGCAGCAGCACGGCGCGAAGCGCCAGCGAGGGGCTGGCGGGTTCCTCAGGCAGGGCAGCCCTAAAGGAAGACAAATCGACCACTTTACCGCACCCCACGAACCAGTCATGCTGGCGCGGGGACGGACGATGGGGAGGCAGGGGAGGAGAGGAAGGGCAGGGAGGGTAAGGCAGCCAGGAGAAGTGAGTGGGGAGGGGCACGGCAGGGCAATGCCGCCACCCAAACGCGTCGGCCTCGACGAGGTGAATGGCCACGCTCCCCAGAGCCCTCGCAAGCACGCACCTGGCGCCCCCCGGAAAGCTCTCGCGAGAAGCAGCTTGGCTCCTGGGAGGGGGGGGTTCAACCGGCGTCCTGTCCGCTTTCAGCATTCCCTGTGTCCCCGGAGCTGTCCACGGCGCGGCGGCCGCGCAGGCGGGCGAGGCGTCCAGGTGGCAGCGCAGCGAGTGGGGGTTGGCCCAGTCGTGGTGGACGAGGTGGTACAGCTCGTTTCGGCGCTGCTGATCGGCGGCGTGGTGCTCAACTCCGTCGGCGTCATGCTGGGTCGAGGCGTCACGTCGGGCGTCGGGCTGGGGTGGGGCGTCGGATAGAGCGACGGGTTGGGGAACGGCGTTGCCCTCCTGCACCAGGGCCCCGTCGAAGAGGTAGGCCATCGGCGGCGGGATGGGGGAGGGCGTCGGGCTGGGGCGAGGCGCCATGTACGGCGTCGTGCTGTGGTGCATCGTCGAGTAGGGCGTCGTGGGGCTTGGAGTCGGGTAGGGCGTCGGGCTGGGGTGGGGCGTTGGGTGCGGCGACGCGCTGGACCAGGGCGTCGGGTACGACGGCGGGCTGGGAAGCGGCGTCGGGTAGGGCATCTGGCTGGGGCAGGGCGTCGGGCTGGGATGTGTCGTCGAAAAGAGCGCCGTGCTTGGGTGGGGCATCGTGTATGGCGTCGTGTTATGGCAGGGCGTCGGGAAGGGCGTCGGGCTAGGGTGGGGCGACGGGCTGGGATGTGTCGTCGGGAAGGGTGTCGTGCTCGGGTGGGGCGTCGGGCATGGCGTCGTGATAGGGCAGGGCGTCGGGTGAGGCGTCGGGCTGGGATTGGGCGTCGAGTAAAGCGCCAGGATGGGGTAGGGCGTTGGTCGGGCACGGGCGTCGGCGTCGTGAGGGTGTCGGTCGTCTGGCGGCCGAGGACGCACAGGTGTCTTGGGTCGTGGGGGTCGGCGGGGGAGCAGGCAAGCAGGCAAGCAGCTAGACGAGTGGCGCGGAGAGCTAGGGGAGCGGAGAGTCTGCTCAGCGCATTCGGGGGGCGAGGGGGCTGAAGGCAGAGAGTGGTGCTGCATCTGTGAGGCTCGAGGGCGCCGTGCCATTACCACGACCGCGTCCGAGCTCACCGAATTCGGGATTGGAGGAGGGGGGCAGGAGGACGGGAAGAGGAACATACAGGGAGAGGAAAAGGAGCATGCACAGGCGTCATCCCGCGGCGCCTGGTCGAGAGCGAACCCCACGCTCTCGTGCAAAAACTTGGCCTCAGTCGGGCAGGGGGCGTCGCACCGGTAGTCGACCTTCACCGTGTAGTTGCTGTCGAGCTCACTGCTGAACACGTCCACGAGCACGGAGCCCTGCGCGAGGACGACAGCCACCTCCGCGGCGTCAACGCCCGCCGCTGCGGCGATCTTCTCCCGGCACGCGCTCTGCAGCCGCTCGATGTCGGGCGAGCCGAGCCCGCCGAAGCCGACGTTGCTGACGACGATCGACGCGGCCGGCGCCTTCGGCGTCGGCGGCGGAACCGGCGTCGGCGCCGGCGTGTGGAGTAGAAGCGCGTCCTTGGGGACCATCTTGGATACAGCGGAGGTGGCGCTGTGCTCGCCGCGCAGGGGGTAGGCCAGGTGGAACTCGCAGTCACCATCGGCAGCACTCGCAGTGATGCTGGTGATCATGTTCATCTCGTAGTGCCCCTCTTCGCTGGACAGCTCGATCTTGTCGCCCATGTCGAAATCGCCGCAGCCCTCTTCCATCGCGAGAACGGTGCTGCCCGCCGGCTCGGCAGACTTCACGGGCCTCGTGAAGCGCGCGAATTGGGCCGCCTCCATGGCGTCGTGCTCCGTCAAGATGTCGTCCGTGGGCGGCAGCGAGGCCACCGTCGCGCCCTCTGGGTGCGAGAACTGGAGGCCGCTGTACAGGCGCAGGGTGCTGGTCTCGGCATAGACCCGCTCGATCCTGTGGAGATCCTCGAGCGTGGTCCCTCGCTCTAGGACGAGCATGTGGTCCTCGACCATCATGCCGGCATCCTCCGCGGAGAGGTGGACGAACGCCTGTCCCACGAGCGCCAGGCTCACGCCGCCGCGGGCCCCCCGCGGGGCGGGCCGCCGGCCCGCCAGCGGGCCGGCGCCGGCGCCGAGCGCGAAGAGGCACGCCAGGAGCGCGGCCGCGGCGGGGCCGCCCAGCGGCGCCGCGGGGAGAGCGGCCCGGGGCCTCCGCGTGCCGCGCATGCCGCCGAGGAGGTCCTCCTGCGGCGACCCGACGTCGAGCGCCCTCTCCGAGGCCCCATCGAGCCCGGGCGGCGAGCGCCACGTCAGCATCTTGCGCTGCGTGCTCCCGCCGGGAGCGGGGCCCTGCGGTGGCGCCCGCGCCTCCAACCTCTCGGGCGCCCCTCCTCCCCCCCCTCCCTCCCCCCCCCCTCCCTCCTCCTCCTCCTCCTCCTCCTCCTCCTCCTCCTCCTCCTCCTCCTCCTCCTCCTCCTCCTCCTCCTCCTCCTCCTGGTCTGCTCCAGCGTGGCCGGCCCCTCCATCGCGGCCGGGGCGCGCGGAGCGCGAGGGCCAATCCGCCCTGGCTGACGTTCTTAACGTCTGGTCTCAGGCATCTCGCTGGATGTTCTTTCCCCTCCACTCTGGCCTTGAGCCTCTCGTCACCGTCGGGAAGACGGAGGCGGGCGGATCCGGGATGTGGGGCGCTTCCGTCTTGGCAGGTTGGTTCTTCGCCACTGTGGTCAAGCAGGTCTGCCAGCTCGTGATAGGAGAAAGGTCGAACCTCGCCTTGCCGACCGGAAACGGGGAGGTGGACGAGGAGCCACAGAAGAGCAGGTCCACCAGCTGGCTGGTCTCTTTCCCCATCCTGTTCGGAGACATGTTCCACAACCTCTCGGACGGTCTGGTCCTCGGGGTCGCATTCAAGACGTGTGGCGCGTCCTTCGGGTGGAAGATCGCGTGGGTCACGGTCCTGCACGAGCTTCCTCAGGAGTTCTCCGACTTTGCCGTCCTGATCACAAAGGGGAGGATGGCCTGGCCCATGGCCCTCACCCTCAACTTCATGTCTGGGCTTTCGACGGTGATCGGGGCCATCATCACTTACTCCAGCGACGTGGGCTCCGGGGTGGAGGGAGCGATCCTCGCCGCGGGCGCCGGAGTCTACCTGTACGTGGCCACGACGGAGCTCGGCCCCGCGGTGGGAGGCCTGATGGGAGACCGCGCCCTCGGTTCCGTCGCGCGGCTCCTCAGCTTCGCGCTGGGCGCCGCGCCGATCGGCCTGGTGCTCCTGGACCACGAGCACTGCTACGCCCCGGTCGCGGAGGGCGAAGGCGGCGAGGCGGCGTCGGACGGCCACGCCCACGGCCACTGAGCCACCGGGGCAGGTGGAGCACGGCGACGCCCTCGCACGAGGGAGTGGCGAGGGTGGCCTTGGCGCGGGGCACAGCAGAGCCCGCCCCCGAGCTCTTTTTGCGGGCCAAGGGCCAATAACACCTCAAACCACATCCAACAGCACCGCCAGTCCGCCGTGGCGCTGGTGCTTCTCTGTTGTTTTTTGTTTCGCGCTCAGGCGCATTGAGCGGCTGATGCTCGGGCGATCTCCGAGCGACGCTGCCCACGAGGGGTGAGTACTTAGTGTGGTGATGACCGCTAGCGCTTCTGCTGGCACGTGAAGATTTCTAGCATTGCGATGCAGAATACAGAGGTTAGGTGTGTTAGACAGTGGATGCTTATCACAGGCTTTGCTGCACATCAGAGGAGGTGCGTTAACTCCCGATGCCATGTCTGGCATCGGTGTACGTGCACCCATAGACGTCTCCATCACAGGGATTGCTAGCCAGCCTTGTAAACCGTCCTTTCGTGAGCAATGCTCGCACACAATTTTGTTGGTGTTTGTGCCCCCATACCAACATGTCACACGGCAGCGCGGGGAGTAGGTCTCGGATTTGTACAGCCGTTCCTGGGCCGTGCCCGACGGCTTGCAGTATTCGCAGGTTTGCGGTGCTTTTCGACGGATCGTTTTTGGAGGGTCTTCGGCGTTTCTTTGAAGTGTCCGTATGTTGTTCGACGTTTCTCAAGTTTGTCTGATGGTTTGGGATATGTTCCGAGGAGGACGAGGAGGAGCAGCAGGAGGAGGAGGAGGAGCGCCAATAATGAGACAGCGAACATAGGAGCAAGAAGAGGCGGAGGGAGAGGGCATGAGGAGCCAGGAGGGGGGGAGGAGGCGAGAGGAAGATGGGAGACGGGAGAACAGATGAGGGAAGCAGGAAGAGGGATGAGGCAGGAGAGGGGAGGAGGGGTGGAGGGAAAAGGAGGGAGGGAGGGAGGAGGGAGCTTGGAGGAGGAGGGTAGAGGGAGCAGGGCGGGGGGGAGAGGGAGGGTGGAGGGGGGGAGGGAGGGGAAGGAGGAGGACCAGGAGAAGGAAGGGGGGGAGGGACGTGGGAGGGAGGGCACCCCTCGCCGTTCTGGCCCCGCTCCTGAGGAGATCGGGGAGCGGTACCACGCCTTCAACGACATGGAGTGCAAGGCCGCGTGGCCGTTTCCGTTCCGCCGCTGGAGGACAAACCCAGAATGGAGGAGGAGGAGGAGGAGGAGGAGGAGGAGGAGGAGGAGGAGGAGAGGATGGAGGAGGAACAGGAGGAGCAGGAGGAGGAGGAAGGACGAGGAAGGGTGAGGAGGGACGAGGAGGGACGAGAAGGGACGAGGAGGTAGAGGAGGAGGAGCAGGCTAAGGAGCAGGAGGAGGAGGAGGAGGAGGAAGAGGGAGAAGACAGGTAACTAGGACGACGACGATGACGACGGCGACGGCGACGGCGACGGCAACGGCGGCGGCGACGGCGGCGGCGACGGCGACGGCGACGGCGACGACGACGACGGAAGAGGCTTTACCCGGGCTGCCCGAATATTCTGGGCTGGGTGCTCTCCAGGACAGGCCTGGGACCAAGAAGAAACATCCCAAGGTAATATGATCTTTTTCTAATTCATTGTTTTGCCGATCGGAGCGGGCCCTCACCCCCCCCTCCCCCCCGGAGTAGATCTTGGCTGTTTTTGGCGTCTCTTTCAAGCAGGCGGAGTCTCTCCCCCACAAGACGCACTGCTGCAAGCAGTCGCCTTCAGCAGGGGTCCGGAGCCAGACATCCCCTCCCTCCCCCCGCGTTCCGCCCAAGGTGGAAACGCCGAAAAAGAAAACGTTCACAAGCCCAGGGTTCCACCTTAGGGTCCGAAGCCAGACATCGTGGTCTGGAGGGTCAGCAGGGGTCTGGAGCCAGACATTCCCCAGGGGTCCGGAGCCAGACATTTCCCCGTTCCGCCCCATGTCGAAGCGCTGAACAAGAAAACGTTCACAAGCTCAGGGTGCCCTCCTGAGCCCGTTCGGCTCCTCCTCCTCGTCCTCCTCCTCCTCCTCCTCCGAGTCTCTGTGCGGCAGGGGTCCGTGCTTGGACTCTTGCTCGAGGCCATTCCCATTCCCATTCCCTCCTCCTCCGCCTCCTCCTCCTCCTCCTCCTCTGCGGGGCGGCGGCGACCCCGGAGCTCTGGGCGCCGCACGCGTCTCGCAGTGGGCGATATTTTGTGCCTTGTCCCGCGGGCCCCGGGGAGCATGAGAGATCGATCCGGCTCGAGCAGCGCAGCAGGAAGGTGGAGTTTGTCGGACGGGTCGGGGGTGGGCAGACCGCCTACCCTGACACGTCGATTGAGGAAGTGGCCGTTTTCGGTTCGCGAGAGGGCGTTGCGGCCGTCTTTTTTGCGGGTCCAGGTCCGTCGGTTCCGGTCCCAGGCCGTTTTCACTAAGGGGAGGTTTACTGAAGGGAGGTTTGTCCACCGCCGAACGAGGCTGGGACGAGGAGAAGTCCATTCCAGAGCGTCCTGGAGCGCTCTCAGAGCGTTCTCAGAGCGGTCCAGGTCGCTTTGAGGGGAAGGATCGATCCAGCCCGAGCAGCGTAGCTCCAAGAAGGAAAAAGGCCATAAACATACAAACTCTTGGCGCTCCGCGCGGATTTCTTGGATCCGCGCTGGGCCCCCCGGCGGCGCCTCTGGCGCCGCCCCTGGCGGGCCCCGCGCGCGAGGGAGGAGGGTCCAGCGCAGACCCAAGAAATCCACGCGGAGCGCGAACAAATTATGTTTATGCTGCTTTTTCTTTCAATGCGTCTGTTTACGAGCGTTCTCAGAGCGTTCTGGAACGCTCTGAGAAGGCCACAGCGTCCGAGGCATCCTCCAGAACCGCCAGACATCAGAGATTCTCGATACATCCTCACCGAATTGCCCTCGTCCGGGCATTGTCTTAGTTCGGGGTTCTGTTATTTGTGCGATTTGTTTGTTTTTTCCAGAAAAAGGCTGGGGCCCAGGGTTCTCTTTTGGCCGGTTAAATCCCCCAGCCTCGAATTGCGTAGGGCCAGTGAATCTATTCTGCTACAGATGACTGGGTCGCGTAGCGCCAGCGAATTAAACAGTTGAGGATGCCCCGAGCGAAGCGCTGGTTTCTGAAATTCCGATCGATAAAACACATGGTGAAGTAAACATTTTTGTTCGTGGCGGATTTCTCGAGCGAAACGCTTGTGTTTCAGAATGTGTTGAGGATGTCTCGAGCGAAACGCGTGTTTTGTGTTATATTATAGACTGTTCGTTTCCAGGGGACAAGAATTCAGAGAATTTCTCTGGTGAAATGCCTGTTTTCACGTGCCCTGGTCTTAAGGATGTCTCGAGCGAGACGTTTGCTTTCACGCGCCCAGGTTGCCCAGGCAGATGTTTAGCATGAGGACCTGTTGAGGAAATCTCGAGCGAGACGTTTGTTTTCATGCGCCCAGGTCGCCCAGGCTGATGTCTCGCCAGAGGATTTGCTGAGGATGCCTCGAGCGGGACGCTTGGTTTCACGTGTCCAGGTCGCCCAGGCGGATGTCTAGCATGAGGATTTGTTGAGGATGCCTCGAGCGGGACGCTTGTTTTCACGTGTCCTGGTCGCCCAGGCGGATGTCTAACATGAAGATGTGTTGAGGATGTCTCGAGCGAACCGCTTGTCTTCACGTGTCCAGGTCGCCCAGGCGGATGTTTAGCATGAGGATGTGTTGAGGATTTGTTTAGCGAAACGCTTGGTTTCACGTGTCCAGTCGCCCAGGCGGATGTCTAACATGAGGATTTTGGCAGGTTGTCTCGAGTGAACCGCATGTTTCCACGCGTCAAGGTTGCCCAGGCAGAGGTCTAGCATGAGGAGGAGCGAGACGCTTGGTTTCACGTGTCGAGGTCGCCCAGGCGGATGTCTAACATGAGGATGTGTTGAGGACGTCTCGAGCGAACCGCTTGTTTTCACGTGTCCAGGTCGACCAGGCAGATGTCTAACATGAGGATTTGTTGAGGATGTCTCGAGCGAGCAGCTTGTCGCAGTAGAGTGCATCGCAGTCCAACCCCGCCAGTCCGTGGGGTGTCTCCTGGCGCGCTGGCGCGTCCCCTGGCGCGTCCTGTGCGACGTTTCGGCGTGACGCGCCCTGGATCGTCCTCAGTCGCGTTTCTTGGCTCGTCCCCATGCATTTTCCCCTGCCCGTTCCGTGTCGCGCCCCTTGTAACGTCCCTTGGCGTGACGTCCTCTGGCCGCCCCATGGCACGCGCCTCGGCACGTCTTGTGGCAGGCCCCTGACACGTCCAGGGCACGTCCGCTGACACGTCTCCTGACACGCCCCCTGGTGCATCCCCTATTGCGCCCCTGGCACATCCTGTGTCGCGTCCATGAGCCTGTCATCCAGCACGGCGCAGCACAACGCAGCCCTCGGCACGGTACGCCAAAAAGATCGAGGACTTCAGCGTTGCAAGTGCCCGTCGCCCGATCAGGTGTCTTCAGAACGTTGCCATGCCTCACTGTTCTGTCTTCCTTTCCGTCTACCCTTAAGTCGGGCATGTCCCTCTACAGAAGGAATAATTATCCAAGAATAGTCCACAAAAATAAACAGGGGACGAGTTGTCGACTATTTTGTCATTTTTTTCGTTTTCGTTGACTATTTTTGATTTTTCCTCCAAAAGAGGACATGCCCGACCTAAGTTTATAACCGATCCCATCCACATCCACACCCTGATCCCAGCATCCCGCCACCCCAGTTGGGGGTCTGCCCCTCGAGATTCGAAGGGAACAGCTTGCGCCCCCATCGGGGGGGTTGGGGAAGGGGGAGGGCAAATTAGCCAGTGGGGCCCAGGCCACGCCCGTGGGAGTGGGGATAGGGATCGGTTAAAGTTAAGTCGGGCGTGTCCCTCTACAGGAGGAACATTCAAACATGGTGAGAAAATGATCAGGGGACGATTTTTTAAAGTATTTGTTTGTATCATTTTGGAGCATGTTTGTGGTATTTTTTTTTCTCGTTCAAAATCCGCCTGTAGGGGGACACGCCCGACCTAAGGTTGAAGGATGCTCATGATCTCGCGGTCCGGTCCGGCGCTCGAGCCTGCCGGCTGGTGGCAGGCGCTCAAGACCGAGATGGAGGGCCTCCAGGCGGGAACGCCGCATGGTCGTCGTCGTCGTCGTCGTCGTCGTCGTCGTCGTGGTCGTCGTGGTCGTCGTAGTCGTCCGTCGTCGTCGTTACCGATGCCGGCGCTCGTCCCGGAAGGCCCTCGCCGCCACGGCCAGATTCTTCTCGGGATGCTGGTCAGAGCGCATCCCGGGATTCGGTAGCCAATCATGGGAGCTTAGTGTACCTCGGGGGACCCCAATCGGGGTGGTGACCACACCGTGCGGTGAGTCGGTGGGGATTCGAGGTCACCGCACGGTTTTGAGACTCGGGTCGTTCTCTCAGGACGTCTTGGGCGACTGGGGCATCCGAGGTCCCAAAACCGTGCGTTAACGGACCGTGCGGTGAGGTCTTGGGGGATTTCGAGGTCACCGCACGGTCTGTCACCGCACCGTTTCGTGACTCCAAAGAGCTTAGTGTACCCCCGCAATTCTGTCTTTAGCGTCGACTAGCGTCGAGCAGCGTCTGGAGTCGATGAGGTAGTGCCGATTTAGCTTCGATGAGCGTCGATTAGTGTCGATTTAGCGTCGATTCGCGTCGATTTCGCATCGATTGGCGTCGATTCGCAAGAGCCGACAAGATGGTATGGGAAGTTCCCGTGAGTTGCCACCGAACCGGGATAGGTCCGGGGAGCGGCGACATCGTTGTTCTGCCCTTCCAAAGCGAGGGTCGGCTACGCCGCGATCGCTTCCAGGGCCAGTTGCAGCCCTCCCCCCCCTCATCCCTCCCTCCCTCCTCCCTCCCTTCCTCCTCCTCCTCCTCCTCGGAGCCCCTCTGCGGTACACATCGCCGATTCCAGGTCGATGCGCCCCCCCACACTACAGTCAGCCCGCATGGTAAGGTTGGGCAACCCTCCCACGGGCACCCTTGCATCCCTGCCCCTTCGGCCCATCCCTGGCGACTCTCGCTAGCCAGCCTCGTTCGGAAAAGGCTAAGGTGGCCCTCCAGTGCCCTTGTATTCTTGCCGCGCATCCTTATGAGGCGATTTGACTGTATGGGGAAAAGCATGGAAGCCTCGCGCGGCGCGCGATAGTTGCATTATCTAGTCGGGCATGTCCCTCTACAGGAGGAATATTCAAAGATAGTGTAAGAAAATAGTCTGGGTACGATATGTCGACTGTGTTCCCAACTTTCGCGTCTTTGGGACTCTTCTGAACTTCTCTTCCAGAATCCGCCTGTAAGAGGACATGCCCGACCTAAGACTACGAGGCAAAGCACGGAAGCCTCGCGCGGCGCGCAATAGTTGCATTATCTGGTCCACACGCCCGCCCGGCAATGCATCACCACCCACCAGACCATCCCAACCCCACCCGACGGCCTCAATTTGCCATTCACTTCCAGTGGGGAGGGGATCGGGGAACATGAAAAAACACATCTGAAGCCCGCACCCCCCCAACCCGAAATTCGGATCTTCGGGTTGGGTTGGGGTGGTCTGGTAGGTCGTCACCGTCTGCGGCGCACATCGCCGATTCCAGGTCGATGCACCCCCCCTGACTATGAGAAAAAGCACGGAAGGCTCGCGCGGCACGCAGTACAGTCAGCCCGCATGGGAAGGTTGGGCAACCCTCCCACGGGCACCTTTGCATCCCTGCCCCTTCGGCCCATCCTTTGGCGACTTTTCGCTGCGTTCGACGAACGCGAACGTGGCCCTCCAATGCCCCTGCCTTCTTGCCGCGCATCCTCATGATACGGGGCGACTGTAAGAAGAACAGCATGGAGGCCTTACGCGGCGCGCAGTAGTTCTAAGTCAGGCATGTCCCTCTACAGGAGGAATATGAAAAAATAGTCAAAGCATAGTCTGGGGACGATTTGTGACTATGTTTGACTGTTGTTGAGTATTTGTTGGACTATTTTGTATCGTTCGTCCAAGATCCGCCTGTAGGAGGACATGCCCGACCTAGCGCTAGTTGCCACAGTTATCTGGTCCACACGCCCGCCCCGTAGCTCATGCACGGAACGGCGTTCGTGCGTCGACTCTCCGAGGCAAGTCCGGCAGAAGTCCGGCCGTCACGCAGCGGCAGTCCGGCGCGGAGCTCGTGCACAGTGGCTACTGGTCGGATACAGCCAGGACCCCAGGAGAGGGGACCCGGTCAGTAGTAGGGCCCTGGGGCCCCTAAATTGGCCAGAGTCACTACACCAGGTCTGCCGTAGCTGGTGTTGTTTCGGGTGACGGCGGTTCCGGTTAGTGGAAGGGCGTCTTCCAGTACATGCCAGTCGTTGAAAGTAGGTATTTTTGGATTTCCAGATCCCAGAATACTTCAAGCGCCTTCCTATTTCAAGAATCGACACGCTTTTGCTGTGTTTTGTTATTCCCTGGGGAGGCCTGGACCCAATCAACTCAATCCGCCTTCCTACTTCATGTTTTTACCTACTTCTTCCGACCGACGTGTACACATCACCAAACCAGGTCCCTCTGAACCCAGCTCTGCCAACGCCCGATTCAAGGGGCCCGCGCGAGGCCTCCGGTGTTCTCTCTTCATAATTCAGGAGGAAATCGCACGCACAGACAAAGAGAATCGTCGACTCCTAGAAAAGATGGAGGGCACGAAAGATGTGGCAAGTGGGGGGGGGGAAGACGAGCATCCGGAAAACATGGGGAATCTTGGGATTTGTCTCTATTGATTTGTACGTCCCTGGGCCCCGTCCAAAGCCGCTGAGCCACCAGTCACCCCGCGGCGCTCCCTCTCGCCAGGTGCACAAGGCCGGTAGGGTGCGGCTGCCGCATTTCTACCGCAAGGGGCTGTACAGCCACTGGGAGTTCAACGAGAAGGCTCCCCTCGGCGCCGCTCGCGCCACGTCTCATAGCGCCGACATCGCAGAGCGGATTTCGTTCGGAAAACGACAGGATGGGCCCGGCTTGTCCTGGACAGTTTCGTTCTGGATTTCGAGGTGAATTTCGTGCGGATTTTTGTTTGCCAGGAATGAAAACTAAAAGAAGTCCACGCGAAATTCACTTCGTTTTTCACTCGCCGCTTCAGGGTGTTGCCTTGGCAGAAATCCACGAATCCGCTGCACCACGTCTGCAAGGTCGGTGCAGTGACTCGTCGTCGGCGTCCACGTCATCGTCGTCATCGCCGTCGCCGTCGCCGTCGTAGTCGTCGCTCTGGAGGTCTCTGGGAAGTTCTCGTCGCCACGGCTGGGCGCGGCCCGAAGAGCTGGTCAGGATGGACCCCGGGAGGGGCCCCGGGGCAGGTTGTGAGCGCATTCGGGTCGGGGGCGGGGCGGGGGGGGGGACGGCGTTCCAAGAAGGCTCTATGATCTTTAGGATGAAGTCGGCCATGCCCCTCTACAGTGGGAAGATTCAACAATAGTCCAAGAATAGTCTGGGGACGATTTTCCAATTATATTTGTTGACTATTTCTGAGCATTCTTGGGCCATTGTTGATCTTCCGTCCAAACTCCGCCTGTAGGGGACATGCCCGACCGAACTTTAGGACGTGTGTGAGCCCGGTCTGCCGCTCAGATCCACCGATGGCCTGCAGCCTGTGTCGGCCATTGCTACGTCGCCTGCCCCGCGTTGAAGGGATCCAGTGGACAAGCACGCGTTGGCGCGAACCAGGAAGACATGATGCGGCCGACCCGTGCGGGAGATGGATAATGTCGGTCACCCCCAGGGGCGCGAAGATAGCTGCGCTTCGCGCGTCGCGGTCTGGGCCAGAGCGCCTGTCCTTCTCCAGGGGGGGCGGCGCGAGGGCGCGAGGGCGCGAAGTGAGGTCGCCCAGATGATGATACACACGCGGCCGAGCGTGTGTCTCCGGCGCTCGGCTAACCTGCTGCCGTGCACGCCCGGCTTCCGCAGATCTATAGCCGGCGTCGAAGGATGCGCCATGGGGGGGCGATCAATTTGGGGGCAGCGAGGGCTGCCGCAAAGGGGTCCTTTCTGGGGCCCTGGAGAGGCCCTGTGGGGCCCAGAAGGGGGCCTTTAGGACCCGAAGTGGGCACCTTTCTTCCTCCCCATTTATCGCCCCCCCCCCCCCGTTCACTTTGCATGTCCCTCTACAGGAGGAATATTCAAAAAGAGTAGTAAAAATAGTCAGGGGACTATTTTTGTGACCTTTTTTCGACTCTCTTTGAGCATTGTTTGATTTTTCCCTACCCTCCTGCGTTGGGTTCTCGTTTTGAATCGAGCAGCTGCGGTCGCGACTCCTCTCCTCTCCTCTCCTGCCCCCTCCTCCTTTCCTCTTCCCCCCTGCTTCCTACCTCGCTCGCTCCTGCGTGCCAGTTTGTCTCCTACCTCACCGTCCCTGGGGGGCTGCGATCTGCGAAGCTGTCGCCACTTTCGAGGGCTGCTGGGGGGCCCAGCGGAGGGAGGCCCAGCGGAGTGGGGTCATACGCAGATTCAGATTAGACCTCGCCATCCCTGGGGGGCTGCGATCTGCGAAACTGTCATCACTTTCGAGGGCGGCTGGGGGGCCCAGCGGAGTGGGGTCATACGCAGATTCAGATTAGATCTCGCCATCCCTGGGGGGCTGCGATCTGCGAACCTGTCACCACTTTCGAGGGCTGCTGGGGTGCCCAGCGGAGTGGGGTCATACGCAGATTCAGTGTAGACCTCGCCATCCCTGTGGGGCTGCGATCTGCGAACCTGTCATCGCTTTCGAGGGCTGCTGGGGGGGGCAGCGGAGTGGGGTCATACGCAGATTCAGATTAGACCTCGCCATCCCTGGGGGGCTGCGATCTGCGAAACTGTCGCCACTTTCGAGGGCTGCTGGGGGGCCCAGCGGAGTGGGGTCATACGCAGATTCAGATTAGATCTCGCCACTGCGATCTGCGAAACTGTCGCCACTTTCGAGGGCTGCTGGGGGGCCCAGCGGAGTGGGGTCATACGCAGATTCAGATTAGACCTCGCCATCCCTGGGGGGCTGCGATCTGCGAAACTGTCACCACTGTCGAGGGCTGCTGGGGGCCCAGCGGAGTGGGGTCATACGCAGATTCAGATCAGACCTCGCCATCCCTGGGGGGCTGCGATCTGCGAATCCTGTCACCACGCTCGAGGGCTGTTGGGGGGCCCAGCGGAGTGGGGTCATACGCAGATTCAGTGTAGACCTCGCCATCCCTGGGGGGCTGCGATCTGCGAAACTGTCACCACTTTCGAGGGCTGCTGGGGGGCCCAGCGGAGTGGGGTCATACGCAGATTCAGTGTAGACCTCGCCATCCCTGTGGGGCTGCGATCTGCGAACCTGTCATCGCTTTCGAGGGCTGCGGGGGGGGGGGGGGCAGCGGAGTGGGGTCATACGCAGATTCAGATTAGACCTCGCCATCCCTGGGGGGCTGCGATCTGCGAAACTGTCACCACTGTCGAGGGCGGCTGGGGGGCCCAGCGGAGTGGGGTCATACGCAGATTCAGATTAGACCTCGCAATCCTTGGGGGGCTGCGATCTGCGAAACTGTCGCCACGTTTGAGGGCTGCTGGGGGGCCCAGCGGAGTGGGGTCATGCGCAGATTCAGATTAGACCTCGCCATCCCTGGGGGGGCTGCGATCTGCGAAACTGTCGCCACCTTCGAGGGCTGCTGGGGGGCCCAGCGGAGTGGGGTCATATGCAGATTCAGATTAGACCTCGCCATCCTTGGGGACTGCGATCTGCGAACCTGCCATCACGTTCGATGGCTGCTGGGGGGGCCAGCGGAGTGGGGTCATACGCGGACTCAGATTAGACCTCGCCATCCTTGGAGGGCTGCGATCTGCGAAACTGTCGCCACGTTCGAGGGCTGCTGGGGGGCCCAGCGGAGTGACGTCATACGCAGATTCATATTACCCCTCATTCCATCCTTCTCCTGCCCCTCGTTCCTGTCCCCGTTATTCGTCGAGCCTGGGGCCTCGATCCTCGTGTTTTCGATCGTCGTCCTGTGAGGCGTGCAACGCATGTCCATCCCATGTAGTTTGCGCAGCAATTCACCGCGTCTACACTGTCGTTGTTCCTGCTAATGGTGGGTGGCCTACTCCTCTTGCCACTTGATGCACATGGGTGGGGTACGTCGCAAGGTAATTCCCAACCCTCCTGCGTTGGGTTCTCGATTTGACTAGAGCAGCTGCGGTCGCGACTCCCCTCCTCTCCTCTCCTGCCCCCTCCTCCGTTCCTCTTCCCCCTGCTTCCTACCTCGCTCGCTCCTGCGTGCCAGTTTGTCTCTTACCACACCATCCCTGGGGGGCTGCGATCTGCGAAGCTGTCGCCACTTCCGAGGGCTGCTGGGGGGCCCAGCGGAGTGGGGTCACACGCAGATTCAGATTAGACCTCGTCATCCCTGGGAGGCTGCGATCTGCGAAACTGTCACCACTTTCGAGGGCTGCTGGGGTGCCCAGCGGAGTGGGGTCATACGCAGATTCAGATTGGACCTCGCCACCCCTGGGGGTCTGCGATCTGCGAAACGGTCGCCATTTTCGAGTGCTGCTGGGGGGCCCAGCGGAGTGGGGTCATACGCAGATTCAGATTAGACCTCGCCATCCCTGGGGGGCTGCGATCTGCGAATCCGTCACCACTTTCGAGGGCTGTTGGGGAGCCCCGCGGAGTGGGGTCATACGCAGATTCATATTATACCTCGCCATCCTTGTGGGGCTGCGATCTGCGAAACCGTCACCACTGTCGAGGGCTGCTGGGGAGCCCAGCGGAGTGGGGTCATGCGCAGATTCAGATTAGACCTCCACTTTCGAGGGTTGTTCGGGGCCCAGCGGAGTGGGGTCATACGCAGATTCAGATTCGACCCCGCCATCCTTGGGGGGCTGCGATCTGCGAAATTGTCGCCACTTTCGAGGGCTGCTGGGGAGCCCAGCGGAGTGGGGTCATACGCAGATTCAGATTATACCTTGCCATCCCTGTGGGGCTGCGATCTGCGAAACTGTCACCACTTTCGAGGGCTGCTGGGGGGCCCAGCGGAGTGGGGTTGTGCGCAGATTCAGATTGGACCTCGCCATCCCTGGGGGGCTGCGATCTGCGAAACCGTCACCACTGTCGAGGGCTGCTGGGGGGAGGGACGGGCAGCGGAGTGGGGTCATGCGCAGATTCAGATTAGACCTCGCCATCCCTGGGGGGCTGCGATCTGCGAAACTGTCACCACTTTCGAGGGCTGCTGGGGGCCCAGCTGAGTGGGGTCATACGCAGATTCAGATTATACCTTGCCATCCCTGGGTGGCTGCGACATGCGAAACTGTCGCCACTTTCGAGGGCTGCTGGGGGGCCCAGCGGAGTGGGGTCATACGCAGATTCAGATTAGACCTCGCCATCCCTGGGGGGCTGTGATCTGCGAAATTGTCGCCACTTTCGATGTCTGCTGGGGGGGCCCAGCGGAGTGACGTCATACGCAGATTCAAATTACCCCCCATTCCATCCTTCTCCTGCCCCTCGTTTCTGTCCCCGTTATTCTTCGAGCCTGGGGCCTCAATCCTCGTTCTTTCGATCGTCGTCCTGTGAGTCGTGCAACGCATGCGCATCCCACGTAGTTTGCGCAGCAATTCCCCGCGTCTACACTGTCGTTGTTCCTGCTCATGTTGGCCTAGTCCTCTTGCCACTTGATGCACATGGGTTGGGTACGTCGCAGGGTAATTTAATGTTTCTTCCAACATCCGCCTGCAGGAGGACATACCCGACCTAACATTATTACGCGCCCAACAGCGCGTCGTTCCTTGTGCCAGCCCAGCCGCGCGTGTCGCCAGCTTCCGGGAGGAGGAGGCAGAGGCGGAAGAGGAGGAGGAGGCGGAGGAGGAGGAGGAGGAGGAGGAGGAGGAAGAGGAGGAGGAGGAGGAGGAGGAGGAGGAGGAGGAGGAGGACGACGACGAGACGGCGGAGCAGGAAGAGGAGGAGGAGGAGGAGGAGGAGGAGGAGGAGGGAGGAGGAGGAGGAGGAGGAGGAGGAGAGAAAAAGGAGGACAAGCGAGGAGGGAGGAGGAGAGGAGGAGGAGGAGGAGGACAACGCGAGGAGGAGGAGGCGGAGGAGGGGGAGGCCCTGGGGCCCTCTGGGCCTCGCGAGGGGTGCTCTGGAGGCCGTGTGGGCCACCCCGAGAATCCTGGGGGTACCTTCGGCCAGGGGCACTTCCAGCAGCACCCGACGAGCAAGAAAACCTTCACGTGTCAGCGGGCCTTCGGGCCGAGTGCGCGGCTCTGGGATTCACGGGTGGTTCTCCGAGGACGTCTCGGGCGCCGGGGCCCTTCCGGGGTAGTTGCCGTAGGGTTTTCGTTGGGCGGGATTTCGTGGCCACCAGGGAGGCAACCCAGAGGAGGAACCGACGACGACGCCGCGACGCCGACGACGACGACGACGCCGCCGCCGCCGCCGCCGCCGACGACGACGACGACGACGACGACGACGACGACGACGACGACGACGACGACGACGACGTCGCCGCCGACGACGACGACGACGACGACACGCTCTGTCCGCACCGCTTTGGGAGCACCAGGTCGTCAGGCAGCCCTCTTCCGAGCATTTTCTTTGGGCGGAGGGCAAAGGGTGAAATCTGAAATGCCGCTTCGATGGCTCTTCGAGGCTCGAATCCGCAAAAGGTGAAACACAAGACGGGTGGATATTCGGGGCGCAAGAGCACATGTGGATTTCACCCTGAGTCCTCCACCCAGAAAAACGCCCAGCTGAACCAACAACACACACCCATACCCATAGGGGGATCGGAGAGGGCCATGGGTGCGTGTTGTCGGATGGGGGCCCCCGCTCGAACGGGAGCGTTCCCCAGGGTCCGACCACCCGCATCCATAACCATAGCCAGTCCTCCTCCCAACGGCCCCCCTATGTGTATGGGTGTGATCCAACTGACGAATGGAGCTACAAAAGGCTGAAGCGGGGACGACGCCTATCCCAGCGACGCGTCTGGCCATCTTCGTGCCCTCGCTCTGCCCCTCCCCTCGCCAGCGAGTTGGAGGTAACTCCCTCGCCCCTCTCCCCTCGCCCTCGCCCCCCCCCCTTTGTGTCTTCGCTCGTCCTTCTTGGAGCGAGGGCAGATCGCCCCCGAGCGCCCCGCGAGCCGCTGCAGAGCGTGCGCCGGGAGCGCGCCGCGCGGGGCGGCGCCCGGCGCCCGGTGCGTCCGCCGATGCCCGCCGGCTCTCGGAGGGCTCCCCGGTGCTCGCCCTCGTCCGGGTCCTCTCGGCGGCGACGGTTCGAGCAGTGGCGAAGCGTCTTGGCTCGCCTATATAGCCCTACCGAGCACTGTTCTAAGAGCCTTTGGTCAGAG
>CAUYUJ010016846.1:54764-69764 GCA_963575745.1 Prorocentrum cordatum | reverse complement strand
CCACGCCAGTGTAGTAGCCACGGTCGTCCGCAGGCCACGAAGTGAAGTGTCCGAACGTCATAGGGCGGGAAGCTGGGTGTGGGTGGTGGCGAAGAGTCGTGTGGATATTTGGTAGAGCTTGCACTGCCCCCCCACAAAGTGGGGGTATTGGCTGGCGTCGCATGAAAACCCTGGCACTGGTGAGAACACTGAGCGTTCGGGTAAAGTGATTGTTGTTGTTGTTGTTGTTGAACTCTAATTACTGAAGAATAATTATTGTTGATCCCCCCCCTCCGGCGGACATTGTATTTTTCAATTGAAGTGCCCCTTCCGGGGCTCGCACCTTGTTTTTTATCAGGGAAAGTCGCGGGCATCAAACTGTGTTGTTGGCCCCCCGGACAACAACAACAACGGCTCCCGCCTGATACTTCCTCCACATTTACTCAGGATCCCCGCCCCCGCCTGGGACTTCCTCGCAGTTTACTCAGGCGGAGGCGCTCCCGCCTGAGACTTCCTCGCAAATTACTCCGGACCCCCGCCCCCGCTTGGGACTTCCGTGCAGTTTACTCAGGCGGAGGCGCTCCCGCTTGAGACTTCCTCGCAAATTACTCCGGGAGCGGCGCTCCCGCCTGGGACCTCCTTCGCAACTGAGCATCAAACTGTGTTGTTGGCCCCCCGGACTACAACAACAACGGTTCCCGCCTGATACTTCCTCCACATTTACTCAGGATCCCCGCCCCCGCCTGGGACTTCCTCGCAGTTTACTCAGGCGGAGGCGCTCCCGCTTGAGACTTCCTCGCGCATTACTCCGGGAGCGGCGCTCCCGCTTGGGACCTCCCTCACAATTGAGCCCTGCTGAATTCTCAATACTGAAGAATAATTCTTCTTGATCCCTCCTCCCTCCCTCCCCCCACTCTTTTCCTCCTCGCTCTCCCTTCCTCCTTCCCCCTGCTCTTCCTGTTTTAGGGGCTGCGCCAACTACACGTGGCGAGTAAAAAAGATATACCCCCAAAGGGGTATGACCGAAGACGAAGAGGGTGGGTATCGAGGGTTTGGGATTTACATATTGAGTGACGCGCGCGCATATAAGAGCGATCAGTCTTAAGATGATTGTTGTTGTTGTTGTTGTTGTTGTTGTTGTTGTTGTTGTTGTTGTTGTTGTTGTTGTTGTTGTTGTTGTTGTTGTTGTTGTTGTTGTTGTGGTGCGCCGCTGGATCTCCCCAAGGGGGGGGGGGGTAGAACCCCCCACCCCCCCAGCCCCCGTTCCCCGATCCTTCGTCGGGGAACCCCCCCCCCTCCCCCCCTTCCCCGATCCGTCGTCGGCGACCCCCCCCCCTCCCCCCCTTTCCCCGATCCGTCGTCAGGGACCCCCCCCGCTCCCCCCCTTTCGCCACGCCGCCCCCTGACTCCAGAACCCGACCCCCGCCACCCGTACCCCCAGTCTTCACCCTAACCCAAAGCCCCTAATCCGAACCGCAAACATTGACCCCGGCCCCAAAGAGTACTCACTATTCATTACTCACTACCCCCTACTGACTAGTCGCTATTCGCTACTCAGTTCTCAGTACCCCCTACTCACTACTCACTATCCACTATTCACGATCCACCATCCACTACTCGCTATTCACTACTCCCTACTCACTACTCCCTACTCACTATTTACTCGTCACTATTCAATATTCACTAAGCACTACTCACTACTCATTAATCACTATTCATTACCTACCCACTACCCACTATCCATTACTCACTATTCACTACTAACTACTCATTGCCCACAACTCACTATTCACTACCCACTACTCGCTACTCGCTATTCCCTACTCCCTAGACTATACTGACTACACAGTACTCAGTACTCACTACTCGCTACTCTCATACTCGCTACTCAATACTCACTCCCCGCTACTCACTATTCACTACTCACTACTTATTATTCCCTACTCACTAGTCACTACATAGTCTCTAGTCACTGGTCACAACTCACTAGTCACTAGTCATTACTCACAACCCACTACTCACCAACCGCTACCCACTACCCACTATTCGCTTCCCAGTTCTTACTATTCACTGCTCACTACTCCATACTCACTACTCACCACTCGCTATTCCCTATTCGTTACTCACTAATCACTACCCACAACTCACTACTGACTACTCTCTACTCGCTACTCACTACTCACTACGCCCTACTCGCTCCTCACTACTCACTACTCGCTACTCCCTACTCGCTACTCACTACTCACTTCCCACTGCCACTACCCACTACTCTCTACTCATCACTACTCACTACGCACTACTCAGTACTCACGACTCACTACTCACTACTCGCTACTCACTATTCAGTACTGACTACCCACTAGTCACTACTCACTAATCACTACTCGCCACCCACTACTCACTATCCAGTACTCACTACCCACTACTCATTACTCCCTACTCCCTATTCAGTACTCACTACTCGCTACTCACTACTCACTACTCGCCATTCACTACTCATTTATCAGTACGCATTACTTTTTCCACTACTCACTACTTCCCACTCCCTACTCCCTACTCCCTATTCGCCAGTCACTACCCACTACTCATTACCCAATACTCAGTGATCACTACGCAGTAACTCACTACTCACTACTTACCACTCCCTGCTCCCAACTCCGTACTCCCTACACGAGGGAGGGCTGGTCACCCCCCGCCCCTTTTCCCCCAGGCTCAGCGCCAAGGGGACGGGGGGGGGGGTGTCCGACACCCCACGCCCCCTTCAAGGAAGGGGGAGGGGGGGTCGGGACCCACCCCCCTTAAGGTAGGGAGTGGGGGGGGTTCCGGACCCCCCCCCCCTTGAAGGGGTGAGGGGGGGGGGGGTTCTCTGGACCCCCCTGGTTTAGTGGTATTCAGGGAGATCACTGCGCACTTTCGTTGTTTTGTTTCTGTGGTTGTTTTGTTGTTTGTTGTTTGTTGTTTTGTTGTTTGTTGTTTGTTGTTTGCCACCCCGACACCCGCACCCGACCGGGGACCCACCCGTGAACCACGCACGCACCTACCCGCACCCTCCCCGCGACCCACCCGCGACCACCCCGCGACCTACCTCCGCGACCCCACGCCGCGACCCACCCCCCGACCCCCTCGCGACCCACACCCGAAACCCCACCGCGACCCACACCCGCTACCCATTGCCCGCGACCCACCCCGAGACCCACCCGGGCTACCCACCCCACCCACCCGCGACCCACCCGCACCCACCCGCGACCCAACCCTCGCCCCATCCGCGACCCACCGCGGACCCACCGCAGACCCACCCGCCGACCCACCCGCGACCCACTCGCGACCGCACCCCTCGACCGCACCGCGACCCACCCGCGACCCACCCCGCGACCTACCCAAAATGTTCGGCGCTTTCGGCGGTTTTTTTTTGGATTCGTTCCAGGTGGAGAACTGGCGACCCACCCGCGACCCACCCAAAGTTTTCGGCGCCTGCGGCGGTCTTCTGTTGCATTCGTTCATGGTGGAGAACCTGCGACCCAAACTACGTTCACTGAACAAACCAAAATTTCGGCGCATGGTTCCAGGTGAAGAACCTGTGACCCAAACCTCGTTCAGTGTACAAATCAATATGTTCGGCGCCTGCGGCGGGCTGTTTTCGAATTCCTTCCAGGTGGAGGTGGAGAGCCCGCGACCCACCCGCGAACTAAAATACGTTCACTGAACAAGCCAAAAATTCGGCACCTGCGGCGGGCTGTTTTTGCATTCGTGTCGGGTGGCCCACCAGGAGGAGGAGGCGGAGGAGGAAAAGGAGAAAAAGGAGGAGGTGGAGGAGGAGGAGGCGGACGACGACGACGACGACGATGAGGACGACGATGAAGACGAGGACGCGGACGAGGAACAGGAGGAGCAGGAGGAGGAGGAGGAGGAGGAGGAGGAGGAGGAGGAGGATGAGGATGATGATGATGATGATGATGATGAGGAGGAGGAGGAGGAGGAGGAGGAGGAGGAGGAGGAAGAGGATGATGATGAAGAGGAGGAGGAGGAGGAGGAGGAGGAGGAGGAGGAGGAGGGCGCCATCGACAGGGAAGGTGAGGGCCACGAGGTCCGCTGGCTCGACGCCCGCGTCGCCCGCGCCCGCCCCCTCACTCTTATCCGCACGTGCGGGGCGCTACGTATTATTCTGCTTCTCTGCCAGGAACGAGTGCGAGGACCTCATGGACCAGCTTGAGGTGGACGTGGCCGCGCCCGAGGCGGAACCCAAAAGGCTGGCAGAACTCGTGGCGGCCATGCCGTCGGACACGGTGGCGGCGCCGCGGAACTTGTCGGCCGCGCTGCTGTCGCGCCTCGAGGAGGTCGCGGCCAGCAACGGGGGCAAGGCTGAACAGAGGGAAACCGGCCCCAGCCGCCCAAACTGTATCTTTTAGATGTCAACGGTTTGCAATGATGGCGCACGTGCGCAAGTGTAGGCGCCCTCTAAGCGATGCCATTGCCGTCTACTCGGCCTGAAGTTCCTCCTGTGGGGGGCGGGGGGCGCTTTCCATGCGCTCAAAGGTGCCCCTCCACGGGCGGCTGTTCGCGCAGTGGATGCACCACGCGTTCCCGCGAGAGTGCCCCTACCCGCACGAGCACGGGACGACGAGCCCGCAGACCCCCGACGAGTGGATGCGGGAGACGGGCGAGGCGACCGACAAGATGACCGAGAGCGAGCTGCTGAGGGAGGTGGTCCTCCTCCTCCTCCTCCTCCTCCTCCTCCTCCTCCTCCTCCTCCTCCTCCTCCTCCGGGCGGGGCTGGAACAGGATGCAGTCAACCCGCACGGTAAGGATAGGGTGGGCCAGCTTCCCAGACATGCCCTTGCATCCTGGCCTCCGCGGTCCCTCCTTGGCCACGTTCGTCGGCCGCGCCCCGCTCGAGAGGCTTCGACATGGGGGTCCCAAGGCCCTCGCATCCTTCGCGCGCATCCTTCTGAACGCTACGGGCCGACCGTAAATCGTTCCAGGGCATCCCAGAACGCTTTGCAGAGGGCGCTCTGGAGCGCTCTGCCTCGACTTGGGAATCGCCGCACTTGGGTCGATTTCCCGACGTCTCACCCCCAATCTCAGAGGACGCACGGGTACCAACGCCGGTCGTTGAAAGTAGGTATTTTTGGATTCCCAGATCCCAATCTACTTCAAGCGCCTTCCCACTTCAAGAACCGGCATGCTTTTGCTGTGTCGTGTTATTCTTTGGGGGGACCTGGACCCAATCTATCGGGAAAAGTAGAAAGGGTCCTATGCGTGCATGGGTCCTTTGGAAAGTACTGAAACACGAGCGGCCGAGGGTCGCCGCGGGACGGGCCGGGTGGCTGCCGCGCATGCGCGCGCGTCTCTGCCCCCCCCCGCGTTCGCTCCCCCCCGCGCCCCATTTCCCCGCGTCCCCGGGGGGGGGGCTCGCTCAGAAGTACGGCGCGGCTCTTTCGAAGGGGTCTACTCAAAAGTATAATTTGGGGAAGTCACGGGCGGATCGTACTTTTGAGCGCATTTCTCAAAAGTACAATCGGGAAGTTGTACTTTCGAATGGGGGGGGGAGGGGCTCAAAAGCAGAACCGGGGGCCGATGGCCCGGGCCGTCGGACGCGTCGGGCGCGGGCGTCGCCGCGCGGCCATTCCGGCGAGCCCACGGGCGATGCGCCCAAAAGCGCCCAAAAGTACACCCAAAAGTACACTTAAAAGGCTCATGAGACCCTTTCTTCTTTCCCTTAAAGCATATTGCGACAGCCGCCCTTGATGCCCTTGATGCCGCCCTTGATGCCTTTGGAGGTTGCGGGGGGGGCAGGGACATTGGTTGATGAGTCGTTAAACGGTAGATTGAACAGGTCGACTTGGCCTCGTTTTGGTTCTATGGGCGTCTTCTTGGGGTCTTTTGCGACAGATGTTGACATGCCACGGTTATGCCATCGGGGAGGGCGAGGGGGAGGGGAGGGTGGGGGGGAGGGGAGGAGGGGAGGGAGGGGGGGAGGCGGTGGAGCGGTGGAAGGGGGGAAGGTGCGGGTGTGGGGGACGGAGGTGGAGGGGGTGCGGGGTGGGGGAGGGAGGGGGGGTGAGAGGGGGGGCGGTGGGGTAGGGGGCGGGGGGAGAGATGGGGGAGCGGCGGGGGGCGGGGCGGCGGTGGGGAGGGCGGGGGGGGGCGCGGGGTAGGCATCCGTCCCAACCCTGACCGTCATATCTGACGTCCTACCCCTCCCTCACATCCCTTACCATGGCGCTGATTTTCTCTATCCGCGGACGCGTGTCGTAGCGGACCTGTGGCTCCGCGCGCGCGTGCGTAACTAGTGGGTGGTGGTGCGCGTGCGTGCGTGCGTGCGTGTGTGCGTGGGTGTGGTGGTGGTGGTGGTGGTGGTGGTGGTGGTGGTGGTGGTGGTGGTGGTGGTGGTGGTGATGGTGGTGGTGGTGGTGCTGGTGGTGGTGGTGGTGCTGCTGGTGGTGGTGGTGGTGGTGGTGGTACTGGTGCTGGTGCTGGTGGTGGTTGTGGTGGTGGTGGTGGTGGTGGTGGTGGTGGTGGTGGTGGTGGTGGTGGTGGCGGTGCGGCGCGGTGGTGGCGGGCGGATGGGCGCGCGAGAAAAAGGCCCGCGCTGGGGCGAGAACGCCATCCTGGACGACGGAGGCCTAACACCGATCCGAAAATGAGGCCCACGCTGCAGCGGGAGCACGATTCGGAACGATTCGGGAGCAGAAATGAGGCCGGCGCCTCAACGAGAGCAGCATTTTGGGAAAAAATGACGGCGGCGCCTCAGCGAGAGTCGTTTCCCGGGATTTCCCGGGCATCCTGTGTGTAAAAAAACAATACGCGGAGGGTGCGCGGCTATCACCCGGACGCCATCAGGGGAAGGATTCGGGAGCAGAAATGAGGCCGGCGCCTCAACGAAAGCAGCATTTTGGGAAAAAATGACGCCGGCGCGAGAGCAGCATTTTGGGAAAAAATGACGCCGGCGCCTCAGCGAGAGTCGTTTCCCGGGATTTCCCGGGCATCCTGTGTGTAAAAAAACAATACGCGGAGGGTGCGCGGCCATCACCCGGACGCCATCAGGGGAAGAAAATGACGCCGGCGCCATTTTTCTTCTCTTTTTTTCAGCGAAGAGTCGTTTACCGGGATTTCCCGGACCTGTGTGTAAAAAAAACAGTACGCGGAGGAGTTGCGCGGCCATTCACCCGGACGCCATCAGGGGAAGAGGGACTGTGAGTATATTCCTATTGAGTAATGTGGAGGAGGCGGCGGATGGCGAGGGGGAGGGGAGGGGGAGGAAAAGGAGGAGGTAGAGGAGGAGGAGGAGGAGGAGGAAGAGGAGGAGGAGGAGGAGGAGGAGGAGGAGAGGAGGAAGAGGAGGAGGAGAAGAAGGAGGAAAGGCGGAGGGGAGGAGGAAGCGGAGGAGGAGGAGGAGGAGACGCCTGGCTTTGAGGTATGTTGCTGTGAGAGGCTATTGAAGGACGACGAAGGCCATCTGAGAGGCGCTCTTAGGGCCCCCGTGGGGCCTTTTGGCGCCCTGTTGGGGGCTCTTTGTTGGAGTCTTGTGGCCCTCTTGGGGCTCCTTGGAGGGTCTGGGAGGCCTCTTGGGACATCTTGGCCCCGATGAGTGACAAAGGGGGGGATCTTCAATTCAGGTCCCCCCCTCCCCCCAGAGGCTCGAACAGTTTGTCTCGGGGCCCCTTAGGGGAGCTCTTGGGGCGTTCTTGGGCGTCCTTGTGGCCCTCTCGGGGCCCCCTCTTGGGCACCTCTTGGGGCTCTCTGGGGCTGTCTTGGGGCCATCTTGAGGCCTGCGAGGCCCATCGGAAGCGAAAGGGTGAGACGGCAAGCATCATACATTTGGCCTCGGTTTCGGAGCCGTTGTTGCCTCTTGGGGGGGTCCTTGGAGGGCTCTGAGGGCACTTGATACCGTTTTGTGGCCGTCTTGAGGCCTTTCGGATGTGCGTCGGAGGCTATCTTGAGCCATCTTGGAGGCCATCTTGGGGTCTCTAGGGCCCTCCTGGAGCCATACTGGGCGATCTTGGGGGCTGCAGCGTCTCGCGCCCCCCCCTCCCATGCCCAGGGGAGGGGTAGGGACAGGGGTAAACCCTTCCCCGCGCAGGGGAAGGATGGGTTTTGAGAGAGAGAGAGAGAGAGAGAGAGAGAGAAAAAGAAGAAAAAGGACGAGAAAGATAAAGAGAAAGGGAAAGAGAAGAGACACAATCCGTTAAACCACCTACGCCCAGAGGGCTGGTGGGATTCGTGAAGCTTCATGCATCCCGGTTCAGGCATCCCGGTTCAAGCAGACTTGGTGCAGCTTCCATTTTGCCCGTAATCAAATCACACACACACACGCGAAAACACTTGGCTTGTGGGTCCGTTCTTTCTGTTCCGTGGGATGGCGGTCCAGAAGGCGCCTTGGACCGTGTGGTCCGTGGTTGCAGTCGTCCTCAGCATCAGCGCACCCACTGTGACCTCGATCGGTGTGAGTTCCAAGCCGGAGTGTGCAGATGACGACGCCCAAATTATTGCTCTCGGCAAGCGGCATCGGCGTCAAGATCGGAGGTTGTGCTGAGGTGCAGGCTTATTGCGAAGATGCGGCGTATGGCAGCACTGTGCAGGCGACCTGTCCTGCAACGTGTGGCCTCTGCAGGATGGCCAGCCCCAGCAGCTCCCAGGCGGCTAAGGTGCTGATGGACAGGAGCTCCAGGGGCTCCCGGGACGCAGATGATCAACAGTCCTTGGACAGGGCTCTGGCGGCGAAAGGGCCCGACCCGACGCCGAGGCCGACGCCGTGGCCGACGCCGTGGCCGACGCGGTACCCGACGCCGAGGCCGACGTCGTGGCCGACGCCGTGGCCGACGCGGTACCCGACGCCGAGGCCGACGCCGTGGCCGACGCCGAGGCCGACGCCGTATCCGACGCCGAAGCCGACGCCGAACCCAACGCCGAACCCGACGCCGTACCCGACGCCGAAGCCGACGCCGAACCCGACGCCGAACCCCACGCCGTACCCGACGCCGATGCCGACGCCGAACCCGACGCCGAACCCGACGCCGTACCCGACGCCGAAGCCCACGCCGAACCCGACGCCGAACCCGACGCCGTACCCGACGCCGAACCCGACGCCGAACCCGACGCCGTACCCGACGCCGTACCCCACGGCCTTCCCGACGCCGTACCCGACGTCGTACCCGACGCCGTACCCCACGGCCTTCCCGACGCCGTACCCCACGGCGTTCCCGACGCCGTACCCGACGGCCTTCCCGACGCCGTACCCGACAGCCTTCCCGACGGCCTACCCAACAGCTTTCCCGACGCCCTACCCGACGCCGTTCCCGACCCCTAGCCCGACGCCCAGCCCGACATATCCTTTGGGTTGGCCGACGCCACAACCAACGTTTCTTCCCGCAGCTCCTATGCCGGGTGGAGCTGCCGGAGGCGTGGCTGCCACCGGCGATCCCCACCTTCAGAATGTTCACGGTGAGCGGTTCGATTTAATGCAGGCGGGCAAACATGTTCTGATAAACATCCCTCGTGGAGTGAGCGCTGAAGATGCATTGCTTCGTGTGCAGGCCGATGCGCGCCGCCTGGGTGGAAGTTGTTCGGATATGTACTTCCAAGAACTGAACATTACAGGCTCTTGGGCAGAGGCTAAGCAAGTTGGAGGGTACCACTACGGCGTACGGCAAAGCGTTTGGACGAGTCCGCAATGGGTTGCTATTGGCCGGGTAGAGCTGAAAGTCGTCCATGGACGCACACAGAGTGGCATCCTGTATTTGAATGTGTTTGTGAAGCATTTAGGACAATCAGGGTTTGCCGTCGGAGGTTTGCTGGGGGAAGACGACCACAAGGACGCGATGACTCCCCCGGCGTCTTGTGCCAAACACATTCCTTTGCTAGAAGCAGTGACGAGTGGCCAGGTTCCTTCCTCCGAGTCGTCGGTTGCAGCAGCAACCTTCGCGTGACCATGCTGGATACTTTGAAATGTGGGTATATGACAACTACGCCCATTTGGGTGACGCATGCGGTAGTGTTTTCCTGCTCCATAGAAAAAGAAATAAGAACCCTTAAGTGCAAGCACTGCTTAGGGAAGAGGCCTCTAAAACAGTTCGTGGATGCAGGACATGACCCCTGGTGCCATCTAAGAGCGTGATGGAAGTGTGGCTTCAGACCCACGCCCCTTCGGAAAAGTCACGTGGCATCCTACTTCCCCAAGCTTCAGTCCTCTCTGCCCTTCCTTCGCCCCCCCTCCCTCCTTTCAGGAGGTACGTAAGGCCGATTGCCCAGAGAGGGCGCCTCATCTGTCCTCATTGGTTTTGCGGTCCGCATGCGCACATGCCTCACGTGAAGGCTCTTCCCGTTTTGGCCTGGTGAGGTTGTTCTGCCGCCCTCGATGAGGCCGCCACAGGACCCGCGCTGGAGCAGAAGGTGCAGGCAAGAATATTGCATTGCATACGTGGCGTTGTCGCGGCGGCGGTGGTCCTTCCGCCGTTCGGAGACACGGCGCCAATACAATGCCCCTTTTCGGCAGCCGCACCCCCCACTCCAAGGATGCCTTAGCCCTGGCCTTGCCACTCCACTCCCGTGCTGTCGGAGATTTGGGGCGAGCCCGAAGTGCAACGTGAGATGCACCAACCGGGACATCGTTTCGTTTCGTGCGTGACGTGCGTGTGTTACGGTATAACCGGGGCAGTGGGTGTGGACATCCGAAGCGCAGTGTGTTCGGCCAGCCACTGCACCACATAGTGCAACCATCGCTCACACAAATCCTCCTGTTATTCGGCATTGGACCATGTGGCGGCGTAGGGAGAAAACCTTTCCGAGCCTGTAGTTAGAGGCTGGGGCCAAGTCAGACAAATGAGTCGCCCCACGCGGCGGCCGTGGTGTGAAAGTTGTCCCGCTGGTTGTCCGGATGGTTATCCCGACAGTTGTCCAGACGGTTGTCCCCCCGATAGTTGTCCCCCCGATGGTTGTCCCGATGGTTGCCCCGATGATTTTCCCGATGGTTGTCCCGATGGTTGTCCCGACGCTTGTCCCAGCAGTGTTTCCGATGGTTGTTCCGATGGTTGCCGCGATGGTTGTCCCGATGGTCGCCCCGATGGTTATCTCGATGGTTGCCCCCGTGGTTGTCCCGCTGGTTTTCCCGATGGGCGTTCTGGTGGTCCTGTGGCCCAATGGTTGTCCCCGATGCTTGTGCCTATGGTTGTCCCGATAGGCGTCTTCATGGTTGTCCCGATGGTTGCCCTGATGGTTTCCCAACCCTCCTGTGTTGGGTTCTCGTTTCGGATACAGCAGTGCTGTCGCGACCTCCTCCTTCCTCTCTGCTCCTGCTTCCTCCCCGCCTTTTGCTTCCTACCTCGCCGTCCTGTCTGGGGGCTCGCCGGTGCAGTCGGCGTAGTTCAATTTATGTGGTGCACTCTATGTGGTGTTAGCTACGTGGTGCAATCTATGTGGTGCAATCTCTGTGGCGCAGTCTATGAGGTGCAATTGAATTTTTACCCATGATGTGACACATCCCACGCTCTTGCAAACATCCCACCCACCCACCCGCAACTTGGTTTGCAAAACCTCTTAAGACCGACTACGACGACACCGACGACAACGACTACGACGACACCGACGACGTCTCCGACGACTTCGACGACGACAACGACGCCGACGACGACGAAGACGACGACGACGCCAACGAAGACGACGACGAGGGAGGAGGAAGGACGACGACGGCGACAACGACGACAACGACGACAACGACGAGGGAGGAGGGAGGACGGCGACGACGCGAACGACGAAGAAGGAGGAAGGACGGCGACGCCGACGACGACAACGACGAGGGAGGAGGGAACGACGACGACAACGACGAACGACGACGACGACGGCGACGAAATAGGAGGGACGACGACGAGACGCCGACGACGGACGACGACGACGACGAGGGAGGAGGAGGAAGGACGACCACGGCGACAACGACGACGGAAACGACCACGACGCCAAAGAGGACGACGACGACGAACACGAGGAAAGACAGAGGACGACGTAGGCGACGACGACGCCGACGACGCGGGAGGAGGGAGGACGGCGACGACGACGACGACGACGCAAGAGCGCGCGCGCACGTTTTTGTTGAAAATCCGTGTTGCGAAACCTTGTAGGTTTTTGGGACACGCGGTTTTGAAATCCTTCCGAAACCGATGGGTTTTGAAGGTTTTCGGCATACGCGCGCGACGACGTGCGCGTCTGCACTTCGTCCCTTTTTTTGCAGAGGATTCTCGCGACGGCACACGCGCAAAGGCGTTCGACAGATTTCGACATGCGCGCGCGCGAAGCCCGTCTGGTAGTGTTTTGTGAAAATCTTGAAAAGCCTATGGTTTTCTTAAGATTTCGCCAGAGCTCGCGCGTAAGCTTTTTTAGCAAATTAGTGTTGCGAAACCCTGTGTGTTTTTGTATGGTTTTTTGGAAGCTCGATTGCGAAATCCTTCTGGCACCGAAGGTTTTTGAAGGATTTCGGCAGGCGCGCGCGACGACGCGCGCGTGTGCACTTCGTCAACTTTTTTGCAAGGGATTTGTGACAAAGTGTTATGTTATAATTACAAATGGCACCGCACAGTGTTTTTTACAAGGGAACCTCAGGGGGGGAACCCGGTTGGCCTGGGTCATTGTGATTTCATATCTAGGATGGACATGTGGTCATAATCATAAGTAATTTAAATACCCGAAAGGGGTAGCGATAACTCTTGGCTGGGGGGGGGTAGAGTCTATTCTCTTTGAAAGGAGAATCGACTACCCTGCACCGCGCCTGACCACCTCCACTGCTCGCGCAAGCATCCCACCCACCCACCCGCAACTTGGTTTGCAAAATCTCTTCGTGGTGTAAGCTATGTGGTGCAGCTATGGTGGAACTATGCAAGCTTCGTGGTGTTAGGTGGTCGTCTAGGTGGTACGACTTTCGTGGTGTAAGCTATGTGGTGCAATGGACTACTCTGCGCCGCGCTTGACCGCCTCCACTGCTCGTGCAAGCATCCCACCCACCCACCCGCAACTTGGTTTGCAACATCTCTTAAGACCGTGGCGGTGGGTACCAAATGGCACTTGGCAACGACAGCGACGCCGACGACGCCAGCGACAACGACGACGCCGCCGACAACGACTACGACGACACCGACGACGTCTCCAACGACTGCGACGACGCCGACAATGACGACGACGACGACACCGACGACGACGCCGACGCCGACGACGACGACGACGATGACAACGACGATGACGACGCCGCCGACAACGACTACGACAACACCGACGACGTCTCCAACGACTGCGACGACGCCGACAACGACGACGACGACGACGACACCGACGACGACGATGCCGACGCCGACGAAGACGACGACGACGATGACAACGACGACGACGATGACGACGCTGACGTCGAAGACAACGACGACACCGACGACGACGACGACGACGACGTCAACGACACCGACGACGACGACGACGACGACGACGACGGCGGCAACGACGACGACGCAAGAGCGCGCGCGCGCACGTTTTTGTTGAAAATCCGTGTTGCGAAACCTTGTGTTTTTTGTAGGTTTTTTGGACACACGATTTTGAAATCCTTCCGAAACCGATGGGCTTGAAGGATTTCGGCATACGCGCGCGACGACGCGCGCGTCTGCACTTCGTCCCATTTTTTGCTGAGGATTCGCGCGACGGCACACGCGCAAGGGCGTGCGACAGATTTCGACATGCGCGCGCGCGAAGCCCGTCTGGTAGTGTTTTGTGAAAATATTGAAAAGCCTATGGTTTTCTTAACATTTCGTGAGAGGTCGCGCGTAAGCTTTTTTAGCAAATCAGTGTTGCGAAACCCTGTGTGTTTTTGTATGTCTATTGGAAGCTCGATTGCGACATCCTTCCGGCACCGAGGGTTTTTGAAGGATTTCGGCAGGCGCGCGCGACGACGCGCGCGTGTGCATGTCGTCAACTTTTTTGCAAAGGATTCGTGAATGTGTGCGCGCATAGTATCTTTTGCAGAGGATGGCGGGGGGGGGCCGATACCGGTTCCCCTGGGATTGTGCACGCCCCCCACGCCCCGTTCTCGGCCCTCCTGGAACTCTACTGGCGCAGCCCCGTCTTCCAGAGCTCCGCCCCGGCTTGCCCCTGGCTTCTAGACTTTTAGGGGCGCCCTTGTCTTCTAGAATTTTACCGGCGCCTCCCTTCCGTGGTCGGTCGGTCCGTTGGTCGGTCGTCGTCGTCGGTTGGGTTCGTCGTCGGTCGTCGGTGGTCGTCGGTCGTCGTCGCCGGTCGGTCGGTCGGTCGGTCCGTGCCCGCTGTGTGGTCGATCGGTCGCGGGGCGATCGGTCGGTCGGTCGTCGGTCGTCCGTCCTCGATCGTCGGTCGTCGGGCGATCGGTCTCTCGTCGGTCGTCGGTCGTCAAAGTCGTCGGTCGTCGGTTGTTCCGTCGGCGGGCGTCGGTGGGTTGGTCGTCGGTCGTCGGTCATCGGTCGTCGGTCGTCGGTCGACCGGTCGGTCGGTCGTAGGTCGGTCGGTCGTCGATCGTCGGTCGTCGGTCGTCGGTCGTCGGTCGTCGTCGGTCGTCGGTCGTCGGCCGTCGGACTCGGTCGTCGGTCGTCGGTCGTCCGCTCTCGGTCCTCGTCGGTCGTCGTCGCTCGGTCTTCGGTCTTCGGTCGTCGGTCGTCGGTCGTCGGTCGTCGTCGGTCGGTTGTTACATGTTCGTCGGTCGTCACTCGTCGGTCGATCTGTCGGTCGGTCGCCGGTCGTTCGGTTGTCGGTCGTCGGTCGTCGTTCGTCGTTCGGTCGCCGGTCGGTTGTCGGTCGTCGGTCGTCGTTCGTCGGTCGGTCGCCGGTCGGTTGTCGGTCGTCGGTTGTCCGTCGCATGTCGTCGGTCGTCGGTTGTCCTTGCTCGGTTGTCGGTCGTCGGTCGTCGGTCGTCGGTTGTCGGTTGTCGGTCGTCGGTCATCGGTCGTCGGTCGGTCGGTTGGTCGTCGGTCGTCGGCCGTCGGTCGTCGGTCGTCGGTCGACCAGTCGATGGAACTCCGGCCAATA
>CAUYUJ010016846.1:37500-50000 GCA_963575745.1 Prorocentrum cordatum | reverse complement strand
GGCACCTGTGCCACTGTAGCCTCTTCCCAGGAAAACAGGCGGGTAGCAGCCCGACCGTCACCCTTGTTAACCCGTAGGGGGCCAAGGAGAGAGAAAATTGCTTTCGTCGCCAGCGGCCACCCATGGAGTGGGCGGTGGGTAGGTTGGGCGTCGGAGCACGAATTCCGGCGCCCCCTACACCGAACAGGGCGCGCGGAGCACGGTCTCCTTGCGTGTCCTGTTTCGCGCACTTAGCACGCCACGGGGGCATGGACCCGGACTGTTGGCGCTGCTGTGCCTGCTGGCACTCCCCTGTTGGGGAGGTGTTCGGGCTCGTTTCCTTTCATTCGGCCCTCGCCCGAGTCGCCCAGCTGTGCTCCTGGCACGTTGTCCTTTTCCTTTTCCTCCTCCTCCTCCTTCTTCTCCTCTCCCTCTTCTTCCTTCTTCTCCTCCTCCTCCTCCTCTTCCTCCTCCCCCTCCTCCTCCTCCTCCTCCTCCTCCTCCTTCTCCTCCTCCCCCCCGAACAATCATTTCCCCGGAAATCAGTTCCACTCCCCAGTTGTAAGTTCCAAAGGCGCTGGAGTTTTGAAGCCTCGGAACTTTTTCCAGAAGCCCCTTGGCAGTTTCTAAAGCGCCTTGGCAGCTCCTGAGGCGCCCCTTGGCAGCTTTTCAGGCGTTCGTCGGCAATGTTTGAGGCGTTCCTAGGCATTTTCTAAAGCGCGATTCGGCAGCTTCGAATGCGTTCCTTAGCACCTTCTAAGCCGCCCCTCGACAGCTTCTACGTCGCCCCTTGGCAGGGGCCTTCGGGGATCGCAGGGCATCTTGAGGAATGCCCGGGCATCCATAGGGCCCCCTGGATTTTCGGAATATGCCATAAGTTTGTTTTAGAAATCTTCGGGGATCTTGAAGGACGCCCAGGAATGTGGCTGAACATTCGAAAACCGCTACGAAACGCAAGGAATCCTCTGGGATCTTCAGAGGGCGATTGAGAACCTTCAGGCATCCTCAGAGATCGGCAGGGACTTTCAAGAATCGCCATGGATCCCGAGGAATATTTACGAATCTTTGCGAACTGCCAGGGATCCTCTGGGATCCTTGGGGGCCCTCCGGAGCCCCCAGGAATCTTTACGAATCTTTACAAGGCTTTTGGCATACTTGGGGGTCTTCGGGGGTCCTGAATGCTTCCGCATGCTTGCGAACCCTCGGAGGTCCTCAGGGTTCCTCTGAAATCCTTTGGGATCATCACGAATCCTTACCGATGGAATTTTCAGGGATCCTCATGATCACTACGGAAAGGGACCTTCAGGAAACCATAAGAATTCGCAGGAGTCTTGAGTAATCCGAAAGGCCCCCCAGGGATTTTCAGGATCCCCAGGGATCGGGAAGTCTGATCCCCGAAGATCTTCAGGGACCCTCAGGAATCCAGACGAATCAGCAGGAATCCTGAAGAATCCCCCCGAAGACTCATGAACCCTTCTTGTGAATTCTTCGGAACCCTCAGGAGTCCAGAGGAATCCTCAGGGATCGTGAGGAACCCTAAGGGATCATCAGGGGTCTTCGGGAATGCATCGGGATCCTGAGGAGGAATCCGTTGTGGGATCCGTCACACATCCTCCAGGATCTATCAGGAATCGCTTAGAATCCGTAGGAATCATTGGGGATCTTCGTGGATATTCAGCAACGCAAAGGAATTTTCAAGAGGGGCCATCAAGAGTTTTCACGGATCCGTCAGACATCCTCAGGGATCCATCAGGAGGAGTCCTCAGGGATCCCAAAGGGATGCCGAAGGGATCCTCGGGAATCCTTCGGCTTCGTGAGGCATCTGGAGGAATTCTCAGTGATCGTCAGGAATGTTCATGAATCTTGCGGAAGTTCTAGGAATCTTTGGGCACCCCTAAAGCCTAAGGATCATCAGGGACCCTCTTGGGCCGTTATGAGGCCCTCTTGGGGGCCTCTTCGCTTATTTCTAGGACGATGATGATGCGGATCATGATGCTGATGACGACGATAGTGATCACATGGGTGATTATGCTGATGATGCTGGTGGTGGTGGTGATACTGATTATGGTGATTATGATGACGATGGTGATGACGAGGAAGAGGACGAGGACGATGCTGATGATGCTGCTGATGATGATGATGCCGATGACGACGATGACGATGGACGATGACGATGATGATGGTGGTGATGATGAGGATAATGAATATACTGATGACCATCGTGCTGGTGGGTATGACTATGAACATGAATATGAATGTGATGGTTATGATGATGATGGCGACGATGATATTGATGACGATGCTCGCGATGATGGCGATGCTGATGCTGATGATGATGGCGATGATGATGGTGATGATGATGATGATGACGATGATGATGATGATTATGATTATCAGTGTGATGATGCTGATGGTGATGGTACTTCTGATGATGCTGATGCTAATGATACCGATGCTGATGATACTGATGAGCATGATGATGATTACGATGGTCATTCGGCTGCTGATGATGCTGCTGATGACAATGATGGTGCTGATGATGATGATCAGGATGGTGATGTGGCTGCTGATGATGCTGCAGGTGACGATGATGATGCTGCTGCTGATGATGAAGATGGTGCAGATGATGATGAAAAGTGTGATGATGCTGATAATGGTGATGACGATTATGATGATGCTGATGATGATTATGCTGATTATGATGATGATGATGATGATGATGATGATGATGATGATGCTGATGATGATGATGAACGCATCCAAGAAGGTCTGGAACTCCCCGCTCGATACAGCCTCCCGAAGCCATGGTCTTTCCCTCTGGCGCTGCGGACGCAAGGCCTGACCCGTGCCCAAGGCACACTCGCAGCCTCGCCTGAAGACTAGAGGCCACGCCATCCGCCTCGGCCGAGGCAAGCGGAAGGCAGGGCATCGAGCATTCACGGCAACTCAGCATGCTGGCTCGAGGTGCCACAGCACCGCAAACCTCCCGCTGGCACATGGCCGAGGACAGGGAAGGTTTGCAATGCGGTGGCCTTCGGAGGCAACCATGGCGGTGTGCGAACCTACCACCACGGTCCAGCCTCCGACTGGCGGCACAGAGCAGAGCACGCTGGGGCGCAAGAAGCGCTGGCCGTCGCGGCAAGCGCCCCAGCCACTACATTAAACGGAGCGCTCCAGTGCGTGGAAACCTACGCACATGGTCCAACTTCCGCTCGAGCGAGAGCCGTGCAACGGCACGAGCTAGCTCAAGAGCGGGGCACGAGCGCCGAGCAAAGCTGCCTAGCCTGCAGCATCGCCGCGTCCAAGGGACGTAACGTTGCCGCTGGCAGCAGAGCCCGATCCCGAGCGTGGGAAATCCTACGCTCCTGGTTCAGCCTCCGCCCGAGGGCGGGGGCAGAGCAACACAGAACAGACGGAGCCCGATCCCGTGCGTGGGCGAACCTACGCACCTGGTTCAGCTTCCGCAGGGCGAGCATGCAAGGCACAAGCGCGCCCGACTAAGCACCGTGCAAGCGGCTGCACCTCGCCACCAACACCGCAGCGGGTCCTGGCCAGATGCCGACCTGCTACGTTGCCGCTGGCAGCCGAGCCCGATCCCGTGCGCGTGGAAACCCCTGCGCACTTGGTTCCGCCTCAGCACTGGGGCGGGCGGCGCTGCTGGAGAGCGGCGCGGAACGCGCCTCGCAGCAGCGACTCCCCCCGCAAGGCAACACCCTCACGCGACCTGAGGCACCAAAGTAGGGTTTGGTTGCCTTGCAGAGGCAGCCCGAACAGCCGTGTGCAAACCACACGTCTGTTCGCGTGATGGCAGACAGAGCGAGGCGGCAAGCGTGGCAAGAAAGAGCCTAGCCACCATCGACGCGCCTGCGCATGCGCCGCAGCGGCTCAGGGTCACCGATGCCGCCCGTCCCAGCGGGCTGCAGGCCGCGCTTCAGCCTGCTGAGCACCGCCTCCTGCCTATCGTTCTTGGGGGCCTTCGGGCACTCCGCTGCCAAGCCCGCCATCCTGCGGCTCTGCGTCCAGTAGCCGCACTTCACGCAGAAGAGGTGGTTACCAGCCCGCCACAGGTCGTGGGAGCCGTGGGCGTCGAATCCCCACCACGGCGGGAGCTGCGGCGGCGGCAGCGGCGGGGTCCCGCCACCGGCCCCAGAAGGGCCCCCCGACGTCGGTGGGCTACCCCGCTGGCCGCCGCCAGGCGCGCCGCTGCCGACTCGCCCTGCACTCGCCTCGTCTCCTTCCACCTGTGCTGGTGCCTCGCTGGCCTGACTGTGGGACAGCAGCGCCGCGCCCGCCGTGATGAGCGCCGCGGCTGCAGCGACCGATCCGCCACTGCTCTCGGCCCCTGAGGCCCAGGAGCCCGCGAGCGCGTCGCCCCTGCCCGCGCACTGCTGGCAGGCCCAGACCGTGTCGCCGTCGACGTCCAGCCACGTCCCGTGCCGCCCGCACGTGCGCTGCGGGCAGTCGGGGGAACTGCAGCGAGCTCGCCATCGCATCTTGCAGCCGCGCCAATCGCACCGAACTGCTTCCAAGCCTGGGCCCTCGTGCCCGTCCGCTGCCGTGAGCTCGGCGTCGCCGTCCTGCATCGCCGAACCCAGCCAGCAGAAGACCTTCTTGACGAGGCGATCCGGCCTGCGGCTCCTATCTCGCACGTCGTCGTCGCTGGGATGCATCTGCGCGCCCTGCACGGCGCGGGCATCGGCGCAGTGATTGCCCCGCCGCTGCCAGGCCGTGGCGCGCTCCGCCTGCGCGTCCGCCAGCGCGGCGTGCGCTTTCACCTTGTGGATGGCGACGCTGCCGACCCCCACGTCGTCGAGGGCCGCCCAGAACCGCGCCCAAAGCTCGCGGTAAGGCCGCTGCCACTGCAGGCACCGCGCCTTGCCCGCCGCGAAGCCGTCCACGAGCAGCTTGCAGTCAGTGAAGATCCGCACAGGTGGTAAGCAGCTTTGGATGCCCTCGATGGCCGCCGCCAGCTCCGCTGCCCCTGATTCTTGGGGATACGGCCAGGGGAGCGGGCCGAAGAGGCTGACTGCCTCGCTGTCGGGCCCCATGACGACGACCGCCCAGCCGCCGCGCGCCGAGACGAGGCTGGGGTCCAGAACGCTCCCGTCCGCGAAGAGGTCGCCCGAGAGCGGCTGCCCCACCAAGTCGGCATGACCCTCCTTCCGCGCCTCCCTGGCGTCGGTGGGCGGTGGCAGGGTCCTTCGGTGCTCGGGTGCAAGAGCGCGGGGCCAGAGCGGGTCCTCGTCTCCCTCGACGCTGGCCATGCCGACGATGGTGCGAAAGGGGATGTCGCCAGGGGGGCACCGCTCGTCCGCCTCCTCGTTGGAGATCCACTCGCCGCGGCTGACCTCGGTGGCTGGGCACTGCCACGCCATGTGCCGCACTGCGCCGTGCGCAGGGCATCCCCTGGGGCACCAAGGAGAGGAGGCCAATGGACGTTCCTCAAAGAACCGCCGCGCCACGGGCCAGAGACATCCGACCAGCGCGTTCTTGGCCGAGCTCATCTGCTTGGCCTTCTGCTTGCTCATGCGCTTGCGTGCCTGTGTGCGCCTGATACTGGACAGGGCGCCTCCATCGCGCAGGTGCTCCAGTCCTGGGTGCTTGCTCGCTGCTCGCCACAGCGCCCTCTCGTGGCCATCGGCGATGTGCTTGGCGAGCGAGGGCCCCCAGGGTCCGTAGGTCCAGCGGCTGCTGCTTGTCGTTGGTGAGCAGCCCTGGCAGTGTGGCGGCCCAGCCCAGGCGGTGGCAGGCTAACACGCACGCAGCAGCTGGCCCGCGCCCAGCCAACGCCTCAGGCCCGCCTCTGGCCAGCAACGTCCTAGCCCCTGCGAAAGCGCTGCCCAGGGCCCTCAGGTCCCTGCTGTCCGAGTTGGACTGCACCGCCTTGGCCCATGCGACAATGGGCAGCGCCACGTGGTCGTGCAGCGGGTCGCAGCAGACGCTTGCTGAGGAGGAAACTGAGGCTGAGGCTCTTGCCTGGGCCGTGCCCATGGTGGACGGCGTTGACCTGGCTCCTCCACTTGTTGAGCTGCGACGTCGGCCAACCCACCACACTCGGCCCATAGCGAGTAGCAGGCCGCAGGCCAGTGTTCGCCACTCGAGCTGCTGCTGGGGTCTCCTGCGAGCGGATGGCGTGCAACCTCTGCAATTGGGATGCCGCCTTCGTATGCCGCTTCTCGAGGACCACGAACGCCTGGCCGTCGAGGCAGTAGTCGACCCCCAGGTTCTTGACCGAGTCGGCGATGGGAAAGGCGATGCCTCCCATTAGCTTGGCGACCAGTGATGCCAGCTCTGGCGAGCTGGCTAGCAGCTCGCTCTTTGCTGCTGAGACCTTGCAGCCTAGGGCCTCCAGCTGTGAGATGACCGCCGTCGTCGCCTGGGCCACGTAGGCTGCGACCTGTGCCATCGGTCCGTGGCAGCCGACGCAGCAGTCGTCGAACATGATGGCGAGGGTGACTCTGGGCTCAAGCGCCCGCCACAGCCGCGCATGCTCGTCCGCGAGCACCAGCAGGCCGCACTTGAGGAGCCGACCCGCATGCGAGCACCCCGCGATGAATCCCGCATCCAGCAGGTAGGGCTCGGACACGCTACCGTCAAGCATGAAGCGGCGCTCCCCCGCGCACAGGGTGAGGGCCATGCCCAGCAGGCCCCGAGGGTAGCCAGCCAGGACGCCACGGCCCTGGATGATGGCCAAGTCCACGAGCTCGTAGGCCTTCCATAGGTCGATGAGTGCCGCTGCTGCTCCTTCTCCACGTGCGTGTGCGGCTTCTGCGCGCAGGGCCTGCCGCCAGACGGCCTCTTCGGCCGCGCGGCCGCGCCCCCCCCAGAAGGCGCCTGCGACGCCAGGGTCAATCTGCGAGTCCCAGCGCCGCGCCACGGGCTGACGGACTCGGCTCCAAAGGCGTGGGAGCCAGCCCGGCAGCCCAATGGGCCGAAACCCGCCCTGGGGCTTCGGAAGCATGACCACGAGCGAGTCCGTGATGACGTCGGGCCAGCCGCCGATCTCCTCACACTTCATCCCGAAGTCAACGACTGCCTCCAGAAGCTCGTCGCTGAGGTCCGCGGCCTTCCGTGGGTTGAGGCGGTCGCTGCCGACGCCAGTACCGTGCCTGAAGGTCCTGGCGGCCATGCGCAGCTCATCGGCTGAGGGCCTGGGGAGGGCCTCGCCGCCAGAGCGCGGGAGCTGCGGCCGAAACCTATCGCGGTCTCGCCTGACCCGCCAGACCTCTGTTGACCATTGTTTCGCCACAACCTTCACTCGGCCTGGGGCATGGGCTGGGGCCCCGTTGTGCTCGTCGTCAGGGGCCCATGCCCTGGGCCCGCGCCGATAGGCGTGGAGCCCGCCTGCGCCTTCAGCCATGGAGTGACGGATCCACTCCTTGAAGCCCTGGCCACGAATGACGGCGAAGGCTGCTCCATCGGCCTCCGCCTCGGCCCTGGCCTCAGCGGCCCAGTCGGCCAAGGGGAGCAGGCTGGGGCACTCGGCGGCCAGGGCCACGCGTGCTGCCCACTGGGCGCCGAGGGGAAGGCCCACCGTGGACGGGGGCTTGGGCGCCCTGCTGCTCGCTTGCGCTGCTCCGTCGCCGCTGCTGCTGACGTCGCCGTCGGAGCTGCAGTCGCTGCCCTCGCGCCTGCCGCCGTGGTACCGCATGAACTGCTTGACGCCCTGCAGGTAGCAGTAGTGCTCGTCGTCAGCGATGGCCCAGGCGTCGGGGTCGCTGTCCTCCAACTCGCGGACCTTGCGCGCGTACTTGTTGCGCGCGCCCTCGGAGGCCTGCCAGCTGTCCTCGCACATGTCGACTGCCCGAGCCCAGCGGGCTGCCGCTCGCTCGCCAAACGGCCGAGCCGAGCTGGCGCGAGGGGGCGGGGGTGGGATCACGCTGATACCCTCCGCTGACGCGGCTCCCCTTCCCGCCCCCGACGCCGACGCATCGCTGACGCCCTCTCCAGTGGCCCTCGCACTGCTGGCTTCCGCTGCCGCTGCGAGGCCCGCCCCGTCAGACTGGGCCTCTGTGACGCCGGCCTGCTCACCCTCGTCGCCATTGCCACCCTCGTACTGGCTGAGGCGCTCGTAGGCGTAGTGCGTGCAGAGGTCCATCCACTCAACCTTGTCCTGCTGCGCGTCGGGGGCGTGCAGGCGCGGCAGCCAGCCGTTGGCCAGTCGCGCCAGTGTGCGCCTGACGCCTGCCTCACCCACCTCGATGGCACTCCACCCCCCCGCGTCCACTGGGCAGGTGGCTAGCCTGCGAAGCACTGGTGGTAGGGGAGCGACGTCGCCTATGCCATTCTCCGTCTCGGCATAGCCGTGGACGATGGGCGCGCCTGGGAGGGGCCTGCTGTAGTCACCCCGCTCTTCCAGCCAGCGCCTGGACTCGTGGTAGCTGTCCACCGTCCTGCGCAGCTCCTCCTCCCAGCAGTCGTGGTCGAGAAGGCCGAGCTACTGAAGAATGCGCACCAGCTCCTGCCTGCCTGTGCCGCCGCGACGCCAGGCAGACTCGCATACTTCCCTGGCCGTCTGCAGGCGACGCCCAAAGTTCTGGGCCAGGCCCGTCGCAATGTGCGCCGGCAGCCCCAGCATGCGAAAGATGTAGAGCACGCAATTTTCCAACCACTCGTTCTCGTCCGCGTAGTGGTCGGGATTGCTGGGGTTGGAGACCCACCCGCGGGCACGGCGCCCGAGCACCCGCTTGTAGCGCTTGATTGCCCTGGCCTCCATCCGCTCCGCCGCCCGCTCGTCGTTGTCCAGTTGGCACTGGGTGAGCCCTGCCGAAGAAACGGCATCCGAGCCTCCGCCGACGAGCTGATGGAGCTGCGTGAAATAGTCGCTCAGATGCATGAGCTTCTTGCCCTTGTAGCTGGCCTTGGGCCCCTTGATGGGGCGCGCCCTGGCCTGCGTGCCGAAGCTGAAGCTCGGCGGGCCCCCGCGGCCACGGTGCAAACTGGCGTCGTCGGGCGGGATCTGGTAGATCCAGACGAGCTCGTTCTCCACTCCCTCGCACAGGGCGCGGTAGACCTCCGTCATGGCCTGCATGTCCTCCCCCACTCCGATAGCGTCCCGCAACTCGTCGTGGTTCCACTCCTTGGCTGGCATAGGCCCATATGGCCTGTCCTTGGGAAAGGCTGCGGGGCCCTTGACGCGGAATGACTGGCCAAGGTCGCCCTGACAAGCCAAGTAGAGCTTGACCCCGATGTGGGGCCTGCACGGGTTGGCGTAGCCCTGCTCCGTCATATTGAGGCGCTCGCACCCGCTGACGAGGTCCAGCATATCTACGCTGACGATGAACCAATCGAGCTCAGATGGCTCCTTGACGGGGGAGTGCTGGCAGGTACCCTTGCCCGTGTCGACGACGTGGCCGCCCAGCTTGCGTAGCCAGTGTCCCGCGCGGAGGTGGAACCTGTCAGGCTCGACGTTCCAGTCCCCCGCCAGGACCCAGGGCTTGCCAGTGCACTTCAGCGTGGCTCCAACCTGCTGCAAGACGCTCTGGCTGTGTTCGCCCACGTCGTCGTTGTCTAGGTAGACCGAGCCCAGCAGGAAGCCTCCAGGCACGACGCCGTTGATGTGCGCGATGGTCGCGCGGCCCTCGGCCGCGTGGCAGCTGTCCTTGCTGCCGCCAGCGCCTGGCCCGCACATGCCACGCGAGGTGCGCACGGCCACGCCGGTGCCGCTGCTGACGGCGCGCTGGAGGCTTGCGCCGACCGAGCTCACCCCTGGGGTCAGCACGGCGCTCCAGCCAACCTGTCGACACCACTGCTCCTGCTCCACGGCGCGGTAGCCGTTGAGGTGGTGCTCCTGGATGCACAGTGCGTCGCCGAGGTGCGCCTCCGCCACCGCCTGCTGTTGTGGGTCCTGCTGCTCGCCGAGGATGGTGGTGAAAGGGCCCCATCCGCTGCCGTTGAGGCTCACGATGGTGAAGTGAGGGCGGCTACCCCCGCTTCCCCCTTCTGCGGATCCCCGCGGAGCGGAGGCCTTGGAGGAGCTTCTGGGCACGAAGCTTGCGCATGGCGGCGGCTGCGGCGGCCTTGGCTGCAGCGTCGCCTGCTGCCTCGCCGTTGCCCACCTCGCCCGCCACGGCCTCTGCTGCCCCCTCCTCGGTGGCCTCTTCCTCCAGGGAGTCCAGGATGACGTCGACGTCCTTCTCGTCGATCTCCTGCTCGTCGCCGCTCCCGTCGCGCTCCGCCGCGGCACCTGCTGTGGCAGCGCGCTGTGCCAGACGCCGCAACTCTGCGACTTGGCCGTCCCATTGCTCAGCGAAGCCAGGGGCGAGCATGCCTGAGCACTGATCAAGAGCGGCGAGGAAAGCGGTGGCTCGCTCACCCTCGCTGAGTTGGGCGCCTGGGGACGCTGGGGCAGCCGTCCCTCGCGGCCCTTCCTCCCGCTGCTGTGCTTCACGCTCGCGGAGCTGTTGCGCCAGGAGGTTGTCGATGAGCGCCTGGAGCTCCTCCTCGCCGGCCTGACTCTGCGCTTGTTTGCCCTCCAGCTCGAGCTTGTGGGCCTGTAGTTCAGCGAGCTGCTTGTCCGCCGCCGAGATCCTGCTCGCCAAGGCCGCCGTGGTGGCCTCCTGGTTCTTCTGCTTGCGCTCCAACTCACTGAGCTGGACTGATGTGGGCTTGGTTGCTGCCAACTCGTTCTCCAACTGCTGCGCCTCCTGCCGTTTGGATTCGAGAATGGCCTCCGCGCCGTCCACGCCCTCGATCTTCTTGATCTCACTTCGTAGCTTGCCCAATCGGCGGACACGTTCTGACTTGTCGTCAGGCTGCGACCCGACGCCTGCCGCCCCAGCGCCACCGCCATCGACTCCTGGTCCTGCTTGGCTGCTGGTCTCCAACTTTTTGACCTTCCTCCGCAACTGGTTGAGCTCGTGGCGTTCTCTGGCGTCCAGTTGTGACATGCCACTCCACCAAGAACTCGTACCAGAACCGCTTTCCCACCAGTCGTAGCCGCAACTCCTGCAGACGTGCCGAGAGCCCCAATTCTTCTTGGCTCCGCACTGAGGGCAATCCCAGACCCTGGGCGCTGCACCGCTGCCGCCCGCGCCTGGAGCTTGGCCGCCCCGCTGTCCACGGCCGCTACTGGCTCTGCCGCCGCCACCGCGCGCGGCACCACGAGCACCACCTCCACGTCCTGCCATTGGTCGAGCCCGCCGCGGCTGGGCTCCCAATCGGGCGACTGGGGCCGGGTGTCGGTGATGTAATATGGAAAGAGCTGTGGCCCCAAAGGCCTCACTGAAAGCTTGGAAGATTGGGAATCTGACCCAAGAATGGACGCGACGGCTAGAGCCAGCCTCATGAGACCAGACATCTGCCCTGATCGCGCCACCTTGAGCCAAAATGGCTACGGATGATGATGATGGTGATGATGATGATGATGATGATGATGATGATGATGATGATGATGATGATGATGATGATGATCATGATGATGATGATGATGATGATGATGATGATGATGATGATGATGATGATGCTGATGCTGATGCTGATGCTGATGATGATGATGATGATGATGATGATGATGATGATGATGATGATGGTGGTGGTGGTGGTGGTGGTGGTGGTGGTGCTGTTGCCGACGGGTACCACAGCGATGATGACACCACACGTGATGGGGCACGTAATGATGGTGATGCATTGATGACGATGGTGATGATCATGCTTATGGTGATGCGGGGTGATGAGTATTAGGAGGAGGAGGAGGAGGAACAGTAGGAGGATGAGGAGGAGGCGGAGGCGGAGGCGGAGGCGGATGAGGAGGAGAAGAGGAGATGGAGGAGGAGGAGGAGGAGAAGGAGGAGGAGGATGAGGAGGAGGAGGAGGAAGGGGATGAGGAGAAGGAAGAGGAGGAGGAGGAGGAGGCGGAGAAGGGTGGAGGAGTAGCTTGTTGCGGGAGCCACAACTATCGAATGGCCTTCGGCCCACCCCGCCACCGTGCCTGAACTGTGGGTGCAGAGGCCCTTGCATGGATACCACGATCTGTTGGGATGCCTTTGGGGGACCCCTTGCAGGACTCGTGGGGGCCTCTTCGGGACTCCTGGGGGCCTCTTCGGGGCCTCTTGGGACTTGTTGTTGGCGTTTCGTGCGCCTCTGGGAGGCTATACAGGCCATCTTGGGGTGGACATCTCAACATGCCAGTTCGGGTTCACCTTATGGGGATCCTCTTGTACAGGTTTGATCAACTCAGTGATGCACGTGCTGGCTACGTTTTCGATGTGTCGTGGATTCGTTTTGCATACGATGTGCGTGCGTTGTACAAGTGTTATTTGCGTGCGTTACATACGATTCGTGAGCGTGTAGTTTGCGGGATGTGCATGTGTTGAATACGTTGTGCGCATGTTGTGTTTACGTTGTCTATACGTTGTACGGCAACAGTTCTATTACGTATACATGTTGTATACGCCTCGTTTACGTTTCATCTGCGCCCCTGTCATGCTGTACATGCGTGTTGTACACGTTGTGATTACGTTGTCTACACGTTCTGCATACGCGTTCGGTGCGTAGTTTGCACGCTGTGTACGCGTCAGGTA
>CAUYUJ010016846.1:25000-30000 GCA_963575745.1 Prorocentrum cordatum | reverse complement strand
AGCTCATCCTTTAGCGCATGGCAAGCTAGGTGCACTCTGTGAGCCAGGCCAGTCTATGCTAGATGGTTTTCTGCCCATGGTTGTACACTTGCAGGGCTTTAGTATTGTCATTATCACGTTTTACAGTAGATGTGGGTTGAAGTTTTCTGGTCTGAATCTTGGGCGATTCGCTAGACTAGGTTCGTTACTTCAGGCTTTGCAGTTGCCCTGGGTTGTCCTGGGGGATTTTAACCAGTCTCCGATCGAGCTCCAGCGTTCGGGGTGGGTCTCTCGGCTCGGGGCGTCAGTGCTGCAGGCCCCTGTCGAATACACTTGTGTCAGTTCTAGTGGATCCACGCACATCGATTTTGCTGTCGCTTCTGCGTCGGCAGTGCCGTACATTGCTGGCCTCAGCGCGATCGAAGATGTTCCGTGGAGCCCTCGCTGTGCTCTTTTGCTCCAGCTGCGTGGCTCGGGAAAGCAGTTGACCACTCGGTCTCTCATACTTCCCGAGCGCTTCGCGCAAGTCTCGAGGCCTCAGAAGCAGGCGGCGGAGGGGTCGAAGTCTTCTCTCGCTCGCAAGAAGCGTGCCGTGCAGCAGGCCCCCTCGCGTGAAAAGCAGCTGGAGCGCACCCATGATTTGTATTCAGACCTCTTGGTCCAGCCCGATGACACGCGTGCTGGGGTTGCGGGCACTTCTGGCTCTGGCCCCGTGTCTGCGCCTGAGGCTGAGGACCTCGAGGGCCCTGAAGTGTGGGCTGGGTGTCATTCTGGATTTTTGGACGAAGACGAGGTCGACCCATGGGCCGAGGAGGCCAACTTTAGTGACCCTGTCCGTCCTTCCCCGCTCCCTCCCTCGTCGGCCGTCGTGTCGGTCGCCTCTCTTGCGAACGCCAGCGCTTGTTTGGGCGATGCTCCTATGAGTCTGGAGGGTCACTCTTCGCCAGTTGTTAGAGCCCCGTCAGATGATAATGTTGAGATCCCCCCCAGCGAGAGCCGGCCTCGTTTAAGTGAGGAGACCCCCGATCCCACTCCCAGCGGTAGAACTCCTCCCACTGCTCCGCCCTCTGCTGCTGGTGCGGTTGATTTTGCCTTACCTCATGTCCGTTGGCTTTCGGCTCGAGCCAATTCTGGCTTCCACTCACACTCCCTTGACGACGTTTGGAAACCCATCCTACAGTCGTTGTCATTCCGTGTTGGAGGCCAGTATGTGCTGGCGGTCAGCGGCGCTTTCTCGGCATGGATTACAGCAGTGGAGGAGATGCATCTAGACGAGCAGGAAGGCGCAGGCCCATCCAGGGCCAGAGGACCGACCATGTCAGCGCATCCAGTGCGGCAGTCGACTCACTTTCGGGACATGCCCTTCCAGGATGCCATCGCGAACTGGTGGGAGCGCATCTCGGTTGTTGTCGGCAAGGTTACCAAACATGTTAGGCGTGATAACGGGAAACCCCAAGTTCCAGTGCTGTGTGAAGCAGCTCGTAAGTTAGCAGGCCACTTCCCCGATGGTGTTCAGAAGATGGTTGGCGCACACAAGGATGCGACGTCATGGCCCCTGTGGTTGTCAGTGTTGCAGAGTCTCCATGAGATCCCTTTGGCGCAGCTCGAGTTGTTCACCAAAGAAGCCGCTCGTATTGCTTGCAGGGCTCGGTCTCGCACTTTCGGCGTCGTTAGCGGACTTCAAGCAGTGGATTCAGCAGAATGAGTTTACAGGAGGGCTCTTTCGAGCCACCAAGGAGCAGCCGAATAGGAGTCATAGTGTGGTCGTGAACGGCGAGACGGTATGCCATCCCAAGGATGTGGTGGAGCACCGTGCAAAGAAGTATCACAAGCTATGGACATCTCCTGATATGACATGCAGTCAGGCTGTGAAGTTGTTCGAGACCATCCACGCGCGGGCCCGTGAAGAACCTTTGGAGCCTCTTTCTTTAGAAGATATTCGTCGTGCACTGAGGGCGATGAAGGCGCGCGCGGGGATGGGTTTGGATCGTTTATCTCCCATCGATCTTGAGAGGCTGCCAGATGCCGCGCTGACTGAATTGGCTCAACTATACAACATGTTTGAGGATTGTCAGACATGGCCGTGGCAGCTCATGGGGGTCGTGGGTAAGTTATTAGCCAAGAAGACCGTTGGCCAGTTCCGCGTCATAGGATTGATCTGCATGATTTGCAGGGTGTGGAGTCTGGCACGCGAACCAGTTGTACAAAGTTGGGCTACCTCCTCTCAGCCCGACGGGGATGCTGCGGTGAAGGGCAACAGTGCCCTCCGCGAGGCGTACATGAAGGCGCTGAACGAAGAGCTGTACACTAGGCTCAAGATGGCCAACGGTCACGCATTGATGGATATTCAGAGTTATTATGACATGATGGAATGGGATGTTCTTATCAGGGGGGCCTTTCGGTATGGGTTCCCAGCAGTAATGTTAGGATTGGACCTTCAGCTATGTGCAAGCCCGAGGATGTTAGATCAAGGTGACGCGGTGTCGCTCCCCTTCCAGGCCACTCGGAGCATCGTGCACGCGCTTCGCGCGGTGCGTCACCAGCCTGGTCATGGAGCGCCTGACGGTCATGCATCCTGGACTCTCGGAGCGTTTGTGGATCGACGATCTTTCGCAGTCGGCAGTGGGATCTGGTGCTCATGTACGACAGGCGCTGATCGACGGCGTTACTTCGACCTCCGACCTCTTGGCAGATGTCAAGCTCACGCTGGCCAACAAGAGCACGGTGTCTTGTTCTTCTATGGCGGATGCTCGTGCTGTGGTCAGGGCTCTGAAGAAGCGTGGCATCGAGATCCAATGTGCCAAGCAGATGGCCTACCTGGGGGTCGACCTCTCGTGTGGGCGTCGGCATGGTCGGGCAACTAGGCAGAAGCGCATGCGGGACACGAAGAAGCAGCATCTCACCATCAAGAGGTTTGCGGCTTCATCTCGACGGTTTCGTATTTTGAAGAAGGTGGAGTTGGCGGGGCCACAGGCAGGTGCTCGGTACGGCCACCAGGTGCTGGGCTTGCCGCAGGCCTCGCTGGTGCAGCTGCGCCGACGACTGGGCGGAGTTTCTGGTCATAGGCGCGGTCGTTGCCTCACGACTCTGCTCGACATTCGAGCGCCTGGAGCAGATCCAGGGTATGCTCTCCCTCGTCAATGTGTAGAGCAGTGGTTCAAGTGCTGGCTGGATTCCCCGCAGGTGAGGCGCTCCGTGGGCCTGGTGTGGCAGGATCTGGTGCAGCAGTTTACTTCCACCTTGCCGCCCAATCGGGCTCGCCACGTTCGGGGTCCACTGTCAGCTCTTATACACTATATGTTGGGAGCCGAGTGGGAGTTGCGATCCCCCGCGGAGTGGTATCCCCCGACGGGCCCTGATGGACTTCAGCACGGATGGAACTTCGGTTCGCAGGCCTTCGAAGCGTTCGACCAGGCAGGCGAGCTGATCGATGCCTTTGCTGGCACCCTCCAGCAGCAACTTTGGCTGGAGGCCTCCAAGGGCTTCTGCGGGGGCGGCATGGAGCGAGGGGTGGACAACTTCTCGCTGCGGCGCTACCTCTACCAGCTGGAGCAGGTCCCAGAGTGCGGCCGGAAGTTGTCGGAACTCATGTTGTGTATTGCAGTGGGCGGGGCCTGGCCCGCAGCTCGCAAAAACGCGCAAGGGTACGATATCCCAGCAGAGTGCCGTAGGTGTAGGGGAGGCCCTGAGACGCCCAAGCATAGGTTTTGGCAGTGCGAGTGTAATCGGGACTCCAGAGCCTTTGAAGCCTCAGAGGATATCATTCCCCGTGCTCTGGCTGAGGCTGATAGTCTCGAATGTTATTGGCTTAGGGGGCTCATCCCGTCTCACATGCTTGAGGTTTCCCCGCCTCCCGACGAGGAGATCTGGATTAGCAGTCACCCCAATGAGGAGTTCGGTGGTGAGTTTTTTGGTTACGGTACTCCTGACATGCCCCTACTCGTGTGGGGAGATGCGTCGGGGGGTGCCGACACCCATTATCCCAGGTTGCGTAGGATTGGTGCGGCTCTCGCCACGGCCCCTTCCGCCGACCCCTCGGCTCAGAGATATGCGTATGGGCCCCTCCCTGGCAGGCATCAAACGGTGCCGAGGGGCGAGCTTTTCTGTTTTGTCGTGGCCGTCGAAAAATCTAGGGGGCCGTTGGCTTACATTACTGATAATGATCAGGTTTCAATTGGATTCTGGAGTAGGTGGTTTGAGGCTCCCCAGGGCCCCAATGCGGATCTCTGGAGGAGGCTGCGCGATGCTCTGCAAGTGTCGGACCGACACCCAGGCGATGTGTGCGTTCTCAAAGTTCCCTCTCATATTGATGGTGCTGAGGTGGAGGTTAGAGGTCTCCCAGGCCATTTAATTGCTGGTAATGTGTTTGTCGACGCCCTTGCGGGCACTGCCGCCAAGTTGTTCAGCGTCCCCGCTGATCAGCGTGCGAGAGTTCTCCGCATCGAGAGTGAAGTCCGCCTCATTCGTGAGAGGCTCTTGAGGGCCACGTTAGAGTCGTGTAAGTTGGACGGGAAAAAGGTCAGGCGCCCTGCTGCCCCTGCTGTTGCCCCTCCCCCTGCACCCTCAGTCGTCGCCTTTTTCCAATTGTGTCATGCTGTGGAGTCTTGTGGGACAAAATGCTCGAGGTGTCCTAGTAGTTGCTCTGAGGCGAGCAAGAAGCAGTGGCTATCATCGGAATGTTTTTCCCTAATTCGGGCGACTGAGCACACTTTAAGGGTCCCTCACGGTCGGCGGTTACACCTCGCTGGGGGCTGGGTCCACCAGTCTCACCAGATGGTTTACCACGAGTCGTTGGTCCTGTGGTTCTGCCAGTCCTGTGGGAGGTTTTTTTCTTGTAACCTTAGAGGGCTGGGCGAGAAGCGTTCGTCTCCCGACTCCCCTGTGACCAAGACACGGCGAGTATACCTCGACCGTATCTCCAGGAACCTGTGGCCTAAAGTGCTCAGCAAAGCTGAGCGAGCGGCTCGGGGTCGGTCCTAATTAAGTTGAGGGGGGGGGCGGGGCCCCTAAGTGGGTGCGTG
>CAUYUJ010016846.1:0-20000 GCA_963575745.1 Prorocentrum cordatum | reverse complement strand
AGGAGGAGGAGGAGGAGGCCCCCCTCGCTTGCCGACGGTAGTTCCCCAGGGCCGGCTTTGCACATTGAGTCATTTTTTGCCAGCCCTGGGGCCGCTGGGGCCCAGCGAGGGCCCCCAGGGGTCGAACACGACGACCAAGATTCCGCATTGGATGCTTCAGTTTCTTGGGTCTGCGGTCGCGCCAAAAAATGCAACATCGTAGACAATCACGCCCAGCCTTAGACCGTATTTCTCTGCGGCATTTTCGAGCCGGATCGATCGGTGCTAGTCCCAAGACCCGACACTGGGTGAGAACGTCAGGTGTGAAAAGTTGCATTTCCAGGACACCAGGGATGGTCGGCGTCGGCGTTGGCGTCCATCGTCGATCGTCGTCCGTCGTCGTTTTCGCCGTCGCCGCCGGTCGGTCAGTCGTCATCGTCGTGGTCGTCGTCGGTTGTCGCCGTCGTCGGCGTCGTCGTCGGCGTCAATCGTCGATCGTCGTGGTCGTCGGTCGTCGGCGTCGGCGTCGGCGCCGTCCGCCGTCGTCGTCGTCATCGATCGTCGGTCGTCGAGGTGGCCGTCGCCGTCGTCGTCGGCATGGATCGACGATCGTCGCCGTCGGCGGCCGCCGCCGCCGCCGCCGCCGTCGTCGTCGTCGTCGTCGTCGTCGTCGTCGTCGTCGTCGGTCGTCGGTCGTCGGTCGTCGGTCGTCGGCGTCGGCGTCGGCGTCGGCGTCGGCGTCGGAGGCGGGCGAGGGCACTCGCCACAGCGGGCTGGCCGCGGTGCTCGCGGCGGCGCTGGCCGCCGCGGCGGGCCTCGACAGGGGGTACTTCGGGCCCCGGCGCCGCTCGGCGCGCGGCCTGCTGGACGCGCCTCCTCCTCGTCCTTCCTCGTCCTCCTCCTCCTCCTCTTCCTCCACCTCCACCTCCTCCTCCACCTCCTCCTCCTCCTCCTTTCTTCCTTTTCCTTCTCGGCACTTCCTCCTCCTCCTCCTCATCCTCCTTCTTTCTTCCTTCTCGACGCCTCCTCCTCCTCCTCCTACTCCTTCTCCTCCTCCTCTTCCTCTCCTCTCCTCCACCCCCACCTTCTCCTCTTCCTCCACCTCCTCCGCCACCTCCTCCTCCTCCTCCTCCTCCACCTCCTTCTCCTTTCTTCCTTTTCCTTCTAGACGCTTCCTCCCTTTCGCACCCCCAGGCCAGTCGGAAGGGCGGGCCGGGCGTTTCGCTTGAGACGTCCCCATCTTTTACGACCCTGAAATTCACCCGGAAGTTTTAATCAGTGGAGTGGGCTGGCCTGGACCGGGTCTGAAATCATTGTCGTTGCCCTTTGCGCAATCTCATTGTAGGTAGTGCTTGCGATTTAAATTTGTGCCTTCATAGATTTTGAGATTCGCCCTTACCATTGTTTTCTTCTCTTGCCTGGATTCTTTTCAACCTCGTTTGGACATGTCTCCATCTGGCATCGGTGTTCAATGATTTTCGTTGCGGCCTTGATGGCGGCAGCATTTGCCTGGTCTCTTCGGTTTTGAGAATCTCTGAAGCCGGACATTTTAATTCAGTTTTCCGTTCCGTGGGGCGCTGCTGCGTTGTCCGGTAACGACATTTTTCCCCACTCAGTGCTTGCACTGAAGGGGTTCTGGCGGAAGTTGAAAGATTTGGCGACAGTTTCCCGCCGATTTTGGTCGCACGCTGGGTTCCCGGGTTCTGGGTTCCCGGGTTCCTGGTTATTGGTTCTGGGCCGATTTTGGTGGGTTTTGGATTTCCAGGTTCCCGGTCGATCTCCTTATCGATCAAACCATCCCTTGATTGGGGTTATTCTCTGGTGTAATGTTTTTTTTTTTTTCATAGAGGGTGCCAAATAAGCCTGGTTTTTTTTTTTGGCACCCTCCCTATGCATTTATTTGTAAATAGGAATTCTTTTGTATTCCGCTACAAAGGAAATCCTTTTTTTGGCATTCCGCTACAAAGGAATCCCTTTGTATTCGGCCACAAAGGGAATCCCTTTGTATTCCGCCACAGCGGAAATCCTTTTGTATTCCGCCAGAAAAGGAATTCATTTGTATTCCGCCACAAAAGGAATCCCCTTGTATTCCGCTACAAAAGGAATTCCTGTTAATTCGGCCACAAGGGAAATCCCTTTGTTTTCCGCCACAATGAAAATCCTTTTGTATTCCGCCGCAAAAGGAATTCCTTTTGTATTCCGCCACGAAAGGAATCCCTTTGTATTCCACTACATAAGGAATTCCTTTGTATTCCACCACAAAGGGAATCCTAGTGAAAGTACTATAGTAATTGAAAACCATCGCCAGGCACAGCTATCACAGCATTTTTATTTAAAAACATTCTACGAAAACCATAGCCAGGCACAGCTATCACAGCATTTTTAATTAAAGATATTGGGAAACCATGGCCAGGCACGGCTATCACAGCTTTTGTTTTTAATGATTTTCCAACTATGGAAGTTCATTTCAATGAAACGCTGTGAAAACACATGGTTTTCTTTGATTTTCGAATGAAAAATATAAAGGGAACCCTGTGTTTTCACAGCTGTTTATTGAAATTAACCTCGACAGCTTGAAACTCATTTAAAAAGCTGTGATCGTTGTGCCTGGCCATGATATTCTTAATATTTTGAATCAAAAATGCTGTGATAGCTGTGCCTGGCCATGAAAACACAATAATTTTCAAAAAACTGAGCTGAGCCTGGCCATGATTTACAATTATTACATTAATTTCAATAGGATTTCCCTTATTGCCGAATACAAGGGGATTCCTTTTGTAGCGGAATACAAAGGAATTCCTTGTGTGGCGGTATACAACAAAATCTTTTGTGGCGGAATACAAAAGATTTGTTTTTGTGGCCGAGTACTAAGGGATTCTTTCTGTAGCGGAATACAAAGGATTCCTTTTTGTGGCGGAATACAAAAGGATTTTTTTTGTGGCGGATCACAAAGGATTTTTTTGTAGCGGAATACAAAGGAATTCCTTTTGCGGCGGAATACAAAAGGATTTTCATTGTGGCGGAAAACAAAGGGATTTCCTTTGTGGCCGAATACAATGGAATTCCCTTTGTAGCGGAATACAAAGGGATTCCTTTTGTGGTGGAAAACAAAGGAAGTCCTTTTGTTGCGGAATACAACAGGATTTCTTGTGTGGCGAAATACAGAAGGATCCCCTTTGTGGTGGAATACGGAAGAATTCCCTTTGTGGTGGAATACGAAGAGGTTTCTTTTGTGGCGGAATACAAAAGGATTCTCTTTGCCTCCCGCCGCTTTTCTCTCTCCTCTCCTCTCTCTCTCAATCGCTCTCTTTCTCTCTCTGTCTACCTCCCCTGTCTCTCTCTCTCTCTCTCTCTCTCTCTCTCTTACTACTGTTACTACTACTACTACTACTACTACTACTACTACTACTACTACTACTACTACTACTAAGAGGATCACATATCCTATGAGCACCACGGAGACGGCGGAATGGAGCGCGAACCGCAGGAACCTTCATGCTGAAAATGAAACTGTGTGTGTGTTTTTCCTCGTGTTGTTCCTCTGCGGGAAATCCAAGCGCGCGGTAGCTAGCAGCTACCTTGTGTGTAGCTAGCAGCTACATTGGGAATGATAGCGAGCAGCCAGCTTAGGGCGAGAACGGGAGAAGGTGATAGCAGGAATTCAATATCTAAAAAACACTTCTGTCAGACAATCATGGCGGCTCACCATGCGGAGTAATAAAACTACAAGGTTCGACGGGCCGACGCTAGAGATACACCCGATGTCCACCACCATTGATTTCACAACATTGTTAATTGTGTTCAACTTTATTCCGTTCGGTGCAATCTGGTTGGTTTTCCCTGCGGTGTCTAACGCCACGCCTAATGTTTTCAAGCCGCCACACATAACGTTAGCAATCAGCTAAGTTGTTAGTCAACAAGCAGTTGACCAGCTCTCTCTCTCTCTGCTTGTAGGTTTGAACCACTCATGGCAAAGGGCGAGGGCGGAAACGAGGAGAATGATGATAATGATAACGACTATGAAGAATATGATAATGATACCTGAAGGTGGCCCACAATCCAGGCACGGCGCAGCGGTTGTCTCGTCGCAGAGGCTGGTCCACAACCCAGGTACTGCGCAGCGGCTGTCCCGTCGCAGAGGCAGATCCACAACCCAGGCACGGCGCAGCAGCTTTGTCTTCGGGCAGAGCGGATTCCGCCCCGCCTCAATGTTTGGAGCTAAGGCTGCTCCACGACCCAGGCACGGAACAGCAAGGAAAGAAAGGGAAAAGGGAAGAAGAGAAAGAGAGGCAGGAAGAGAGAGAGGGAGAGGGGGGGAAGAGAGGGACACAGGAAGGGAGGAAGAGAGAGAAGAGAGGGGAAGGCGAGAAGGAAGGGAGGCAGAAAGAAGGCAGGGTTTGGTATGAGTATATATTATATATATATATATATATATATATATATATATATATACAAGACTGCATTGGCGCTTCGCGCCATGCACCTTGGTTATTGAAGCTCGGCATGCAGGAGAGCCAAATATAGCGATGATTCATTGTTGCCGTTTGCGCCATCGTCGTTATAGCAATGTTATGTACTATCCTTCTACTTCCTCTCCTCTTACTCGTAATCTTCCTTGTCTGCGAGCCACTCCTTGTCCTCATCCCCAGTTTTTATTGCAGGGGCTCCTCTTTGGAGGTGTTCCTGGGCCCCTCTCGAAAGCTTTTCGGGGACCTCTGGGGGCCTCCTGGGCGCCTTTTGGGGGCCTCTGGGGGCTTCTTGCGGCCACCTTGCTACCAACCACGGTCTCCCTGAACGACCGGGTCACGATTTGGAGTGCTTCGGGAGGCGTCTTGGGGCCATCTGGGGCTGTCAGCGGGGCTCTCTTGGGGCCATCTTGCGACCCTGTTGGACCATAGTGGGGCTCTTTTGGATTGTCTGGAAGCCCTTTGACACCGTTGTGGGAGGATTTTGGGGGCCTCTTCGGCGGACTCGGACGCGCGGAATACCGAGGAACCGAATGTCCAAAAATTCATTCTTTTTTTGAACAAAAAAAAGGAAAGGAAAGGAAAGGAAAGTGTGTGTGTGTGTGTGTGTGTGTGTGTGTGTGTGTGTGTGTGTGTGTGTGTGTGTGTGTGTGTGTGTGTGTGTGTGTGTGTGTGTGTGTGTTTTTGCACTTGGAGGACCTCTTGGGGGTCTTCTTTGGGTCGTCTTCGGGCGTCTTGGGCCTGTCTGGGGCCGCGTGGGGCTCTCGCGGGGCCGTTTGGCCGCCCTCTTGACCGCTCTGGGCCCGCTGGCAAGGCCCGGCAGGGGCGTCCAGGAGGCCCGGAAGGCCCGGGGGACCCCTTGCAAGGCGTCCAGGGGGCCCCAAAAGCGCCAGATCCCGGGGGTCCGATTTTCGGGGGGGGGGGGGTCCCACCCCCCCGGATTGTAAAAATATAGAAAAGGGAATAATCTGCACACATTGCGCGTGCCGGTCAGAGGATGGCCCACGACCTGGGCACGGCGCAGCGGCTGTCTCGTCGCAGAGGCTGGTTCACAACCCAGGCACGGCGCTGCGGCTGTTCCGTCGCAGAGGTTGTTCCACAACCCAGGCACGGCGCAGCGGCTGCGTCGTCGAGCAGAGCGGAATCTTTTCCGCTTGATGTTTAAAGCTGAGGCTGGTTCACCATCCAGGCACGATGCAGCAAGCAAAGCAGGGTGTCGCCGTCGTCGCCGTCGCCGTCGTCGTCGTCGTCGCCGTCGTCGTCGTCGTCGTCGCCGCCGCCGCTCGTCGCCGCCGCCGTCGCCGTCGCCGCCGCCGTCGTCGTCGTCGCTGAATGCACATGCGGAGGCTCGGCGCGGAAGCCGAAGCAAAGCCGAGCGCTGGAAAGACACGCGGCCACATGCGCATCCAGCTCTCGCAGGCGCCTCCCTCTTCTTCTCAGGGCGGCCAGAGCGGCCCCGGTCGTCGCGGCCAGGCGGCGGCGCTCGCTCAGTGCGGCGCCCACCGCGCCCAATGCGACCACTCGCGCTCGTCGCCGGCCCTGCAGCGCCCCTGCTTGAAGAACTTACAGGCGACGCTCTTCTTCCACTCCTTCGGGGGGGAGATTTTTGCACGTTTACATTATCACCGTGCCTGGCCAGGATCATCTTGGGCCTCGAGGGCTGCGCATTTACCTTACTGACGGCGGCGTCGTCGCCGTCGTCGATTTCGTCTTTCCAGATAGGTGCATGCGCCGCCGCGAGATCCAGGATGGCCCTATCCAGTCACGGTGATCATGTATTGGTGTGCTGTTTTGTGTGATGTTTCCTTCTGGCGCTGCTGGCGCTCCACCTCGCGCCCCCTCTCAGCCTGCTGTTCGCGTTCTTCCTGAAACTTCCGCGCCTGCTCCGTCGCATAGTCCAGCTCTGCCTTGCGCAGAGAAATGATTCGGACACCACCGCCATGCCTGGCCAGACTTTCCCGAACTTCGGACACGTTTAAACTTCCATGACAAGTCAGGAAAGTTCATGCGCCATTCCGAGGTTCAAGAGAAGTCTGGCCAGGCATGGTGGTGGCGCCTGAATCATTTACACGGACCTGCGCTGAGGCTTCCTCGTAGCTCTCGCCCGTCACTCTCTTCAAGATCTGGGATATGGACGACGAGAAGGAGGGGGATATATGGGCGAGGAGGAGGAGATGACCTGGTAGACGGCGCCGCTCACCCAGCCACTCCCCCACGCCGGTGGCGGCGCCGCGGGCGGGGTGGCCGCGGCTGTCTCCAGCGTTCAAGGATGCTTGCGCCACAGCTATTACGGGCGGGAGGTGGAGGGGGGGGGAGGGGGGGAGAGAGGGGGGGGGGAGGGGATAGAGAGAGAGGAGAGAGGGGGGGGCGGGGGGGGGGGGGGGAAGGGGGGGGGGCTGGGAGCTCTTGAGCCCTCCTGGGTCCGTCTTGGGAGGCTCTGGGTCTCTTAGGGGCCTTCTGGGGCCGTCTTGGGAGGCCTGTTGGGGCCTCTTGGGGGTCTCCCAGGATGCAGGGGTGCCTTGTCCTGGTTCGTCCCCATATTGCCTCTCCCCCTGCTCGCCCCCCCTCCCCTCCTCGAGCCCCTCCCCCGCCCCTAGTACTTAAGGGTGCGCGCCCTTGGGGGCACCTCAACCCTGGGCGGCGCGGCTACCGCTTTCGCCACGAGGGAGGAGTCCCGCGTGGCCTGCTGCTGAGCCCCCTGCTTGCTGTCCTCCTCCCCCCCCCTCCTTCTTCTCCTGGCGCCCCCTCATTTCTCCCTCCCCTCTCTCCCTCCTCTTTTTTTTTTTGTTTTCCTCTTCCTGCTTTTTCGTTTTCTATGCCTTTGCAAATAAATGCTAGAGCTGGGGGCCAAAAGCGCCCTGGGCTTTCTGGCGCACGCGCTCTCTCTCTCTCTCTCTCTCTCTCTCTCTCTCTCTCTCTCTCTCTCTCTCTCTCTCTCTCTCTCTCTCTCTCTCTCTCTCTCTCTCTCTCTCTCTCTCTCTCTCTCTCTCTCTCATCTTCTTCTCTCTCTCTCTCTCTCTCTCTCTCTCTCTCTCTCTCTCTCTCTCCTCTCTCGCTCTCTCTCTCCTCTCTCTCTCTCCTCTCTCTCTCTCTCTCTCTCTCATCGTCTCTCCTCTCTGTCCTCTATCTCTCTCTCTCTCTCTCTCCTCTCTCTCCTCTCTCTCTATCCTCTCTCTCTCTTCCTCTCTCTCCTCTCTCTCCTTCTTTCCCTCTATCCTCTCTCTCGCCCTCTCCTCCTCTCTCTCCTATCTCCTCTCTCTTGCCTTCTCTCTCCTTTCTCTCTCTCTCTCTCTCTCTCTCTCTCCTCTCTCTCCTCTCTCTCCTCTCTCTCTCTTCTCTCTCTTCCTCTCTCCTCTCCTCGTCTCTCTCTCTCTCTCTCTCTCTCTCTCGTGCTCTCTATCTCTCGCTCTCTCTCTCTCTCTCTCTCTCTCTCTCTCTCTCTCTCTCTCTCGCCTGGAATGTTTAATTCGGTTTCGCGCAGAGCCGCTAGGGCAACCGCGCTGTAAATTATCACAAGGTTCTCCATTGGAATATCGGCAAGGGCTTCGCCCCATACCGCCAGCCCGCTTCCTCGGAGAATGAGAGATGCAAAAGCTAAATCATGAGGTCTGGGCGCCGCCGCGAAGCAATGTCGGGGCATTTTTTTCGACGCTGGCTCCGCCGATTTGCGCGAGGGGCGCAACCGAATTTCAGGAATGTGGCAAATCCCATGCGTTTGGGCCCTGGCCCAGCCGATTTGCGTGACGGTGTGTTGCCGAATTACAGAAATGTGGTAAATCTCATGTGCTTTTGGACCCTGAACCCGCCGATTTGCGCGAGGGGTGCCACCGAATTTCAGAAACGTTGCAAATCCCATGTGTTTTTGGACCCAGACCCCGCCGATCTGTATGAGGGGTGCCACTGAATTTTAAGAAATGTCCAGAATCCTGTTGGTTTTCGGACCCTGGCCCTGTCGACCCCTGTGAGGGGTGCCACCGAATTTCAGAAATGTTAAGAATCCCATGAGTTTTCGGACCCTGAGCCCGCCGATCTGCGTGAGGGGTGTCAGCGAATTTCAGACATGTGGCAAATCCCATGTGTTTTTGGACCCTGACCCCGCCGATCTGCATAAGGGATGCCACCGAATGTTTGAAATGCAGCAAATCCTTGTGTTTTTGGGCCCGGACCCCGCCGATCTGCGTGAGGGGTGTCAATTTTTACCCACCCCGCCAATTCAGACGCACGCTCAGGGCGTGCTAAACCTGCCCGTTTGGGCCTCCCCCCCCTCGCGCGGCCCATCAACAAGGAGCAGTAAGCAGCAAGCAGCAGAACTGTAACAGTGGAAACTGGAAGCTGCAACTGGCACAGGAAACTGCGAATCTTCGGCCTACAGCCTGGTGGCCCCACAAGGCGGCCGGCGGATTCCTGCATGCTTTTGTTCAACCGCGACGTGCTTTCGAACGAGCGAGGTTCTTCTCAGGGGGGGATGGGGAGTGCTGGGGTGGAGGACTGGAGGGATGGGTGCAATGATGAGGCGCGTGGCGGTTGTTGTATCTTCCGCCATAGGACAGTCGCCATGTTGGCTTGGGAACTCAAGTGGGCCTTTCGCGGTGACCCATTGGATACGGTGTCCAGCTTAATTTGCGGTTTCTACATGTCCGTTTATTGGTGCAGTGTAGAATGCGCCGACTAGCGCGCGCTCGATGTCGCGCGTGGTGGTTTCTGTATTGTCCGCAACAGGACAGCCGCCATGCTGGCTTGAGCTAAACCTCAGCGGTGGCCGATTGGATTTCCAACTTAACTTGCGGTTTTGACATGTCCGTTTATTGTTTCAGCGTGCAACGCGCCGGCGCGCGCGCTTGTTGTCGCGCGAGGTGGTTTCTGTATTTTCCTTCTTTGGGACAGCCGCCATGTTGGCTTGAGAACTAAATTGAACCCTCAGCGGTGACCGATTGGATGTCCAACTTAATTCGTTGTTTTACATGTCCGTCTATTGGTGCAGCGTGCAACGCGCCGACGCGCGCGCGCGCGCGCGCGCGCTGTCGCGCTTGGTGGTTTGCGTATTGTTTCCAATAGGACGGTCGCAATGTCGGCGTGGGAATTAACGTAAATTCGTGGCGGTGGCCGATTGGATTTCCAACTTAACTTGCGCTTCTGACATGTCCGTTTATCGGTGCACCGTGCAATGCGCCGGCGCGCGCGCTTTTTGTAGCGCGAGGTGGTTTCTTCATTCCCCTCTTTGGGACAGCCGCCATGTTGGTTTGGGAGTGAAAGTGACTCCCTAGCGGTGGTCGATCGCATTGCAGCTTAGCTTGCGGTTTTGACACGTTCGTTTATTGGTGCAGCGTGCAACTCGCCGACGCGCGCGCGCGCTCGCGCTCGCTGTCTGTCCCTAGCCCCCATCACCATGGGTCCCTAGCCCCCCTTCCGCCCCGCCTCCCCCCCCAGCCCTCGCCGCAGCCCCGGGCGTCTGCCCTACCCAGCGATATCTCCCATGCGCACGTTTCGCTTGTCATTTTCGTTTTTCTTTTTGCGCCCAGTATTCTCCTTGCGTTTGTGCCAAGTCCTTTTTTTCGATCTTGCCCAAGCTCGAGCTAGAACCCCGCCCTAGCCCCTGGCCTTCGCCGAGGCCTCTGCCTACCCCAGCCACGGTTCTCGATCATTCGTTTCGTTGTTCGTTTCGTTTGTCGTTGTGCTAGCAGTTTCGCCGCGCCTGAGCCCCCGCCAGCGTTCTGGGTGTTGACTTTGCTCATATGGGATGTGATGTCAACCGGTTCAATGTTTTCAGCGGCCGCCCTGCCCCATAGCTGGAAAAGCTCCTGCTCGTTATTATGTATTCTTTCGCTGCTGCTGGTTTTGTTCTCGGTCCAAATCCGCAAGGCCGCGTGCGCGGGCCATGGAATCCCTTTTTGATTTGTTCGATGGCCTTCGTAAGCTCGCGGCCATGAGGTACTGGCTGGCTAGCAGACGCATGATATCGGATTGAACGACTTGATTGCAGCACCGGCCCGAATGTGTGATTCCCGTCTGGACCGATGGCCCGAGTGTCGTGTTTTTTGACGTTGGCCCGCCCACTTTTCCATTTTGCCCAGTCTGCGATCATTTTGTTGATTTTGATTTCAGCCTTAACAAATGGCAGCAGCTTCGCATACTGAGGGCTACTGCTACGACTATTGCGTGTGCGCGCGTTCAGAGATGCTGCAGTATATGCTCGCTGGCGGGCTCTTTCTGGCGACACCGCCTGGGCAAGGACGTACTACAAGAGGTTTGTGCTATATTCCAGGCGTCCCAGATGGGGTCCGAGTAGATGGGGTCGGAGGTTCGCGCAGCATCGTCGACGCATCGGCGATGCAGCTCGATGTGGAGCCCGATCTTATCCACGCTGGGGTCGCTGATGCATCGCCGATGCATCGCCGATGCATCGCTGATGTATCGGCGATGTATCGGCGATGCGACGCGATTCTCCGACACCATCTACTCCGACCCCATCTAGGAGGCCTCTATAGATGCTCGTCTGACGTGTGCCTCCAAGGGGGGCGCATAGTAGCCAGACCCCCGACACGACTTTCTCACAACGTCGACCCCGAGAGGTCCCGACCTATTCCCCAGAACCCGTGTTTCATCCCGAGTAATGTTTTGTTTCCCGGCGCCTGGAGAGGGCCCTAGGTGACCAAAAGCCATGAGATTCTTGTTCGCGACGCGAGGGGGGTTGGGTACTCCCTGAGAGCCGACGTCGCGAAAAACCGTAGAACATCGCAGCCGGAGCCCTGGACCCCCCATCTTCCTGCGGCAGGTTGCGCCCCGGATCGATCTGCGATGGCCCCGGGGCCCGCAATTTGGCGGAGCCGCCCAGAGCAAGCAGAAATGCGACGCCCGGGCGTCGGGGCTACAGGCCACTCGCGTAGGGAGGATGGGCGGGTAGCCTTCCCAAGGGTGCCCTTTGCATCCTTGCCTCCTCGGTCCATCCTTGGCCAGGCCACCTTCGAGGACCGCGCCCCGCTCGAGAAGCTTCGAAATGGCCTTCCAGGGCCCTTGCTCCTCCTCCTCCTCCTCCTCCGCCTCCTCCTCCTCTTCCTCCTCCTCCTCCATGCCTCTCCTCCTCCTCCTCCTCCTCCTCCTCCCCACTCCTCCTCCTCCTCCCCCCTCTTTCTCCTCCTCCTCCTCCTTCTCCTCCTCCTCCTCCTCCTCCTCCTCCATCCTCATTGCGCGTCCTTATGATCCGGGTGATCTATAGCGCGCCCCTCTGCGTCCTCAAGCGACGGCGGCGAGGGCAGCGGCCACGATGCGTGGCCCGAAGGACGGCCAGAAAAGCCGCTCGAAATCCTTCCACGGGCCCCTCCCTGGGTTTACAGGAGGAGTATTCAAAAATAGTCAAAACTAACAACGTCTGGGTACGATGTTTGGACTATGTTTGACTGTTTTCGGTGATTTGTGGACTACTTCCTACGTTTCGTCCAAAATCCGCCTGTAGGGGGACATGCCCGACCCGACCTTGGGTCCAGCCTGGCCAGTCTCTCGAGCTGCGTCCAGCCGCGACGGCGAGAAGGCCCAGAATCGCCCAAGATCTTCGACACGGAGGTGCCGAGGGGTCAAGGCACCGAGGGATCGAGGGTATCGAGGCATCTGTGGATGCTCCGACCGCCGGCGCGCCTGGGGAAGAAGTTGCGGGAGCGAGCCGAACACGGGCGGCGAGCCCAGGGGGGAAGTTTCGGGAGCGTCGGGTTCGAGGATCTGGGTCTCGGGGCGCTGTCGTCGGTTCTCGGCGGGTTTCTGGCCGCGGGATGCGTTCCAGCAGCTGCGCCTCGCCGAGAGCGTTCTGGCGATGACAGGACCGCTCCGAACGGCCACCAGAGAGTCCAGTTATGGCCCAACAAAAAAACACCACGCGTCCTAGAAGCGGCGTGCCTTCTCAGAAGGCTCGGACATCCCCTGGCCTTTAGGACGCTTTCTGAGCCATCCGTAGTCGCAAAAAACCTATGAGAAGGCTGGAGGCCCTCTGAGAAGACCTTCTCCTTCTCGCTTCCCCGCCTCGCTCGCCGCCGGAAGGAGAAGGAGGAGGAGGAGGCGGAGGAGGACGAGGAGATGGAGGAGGAGGAGGAGGAGGAAGAGGGGGGATGATGATGATGATGATGATGATGATGATGATGATGATGATGATGATGATGATGATGATGATGATGATGACGATGCTGATGATGATGCTGATGCTGATGCTGATGCTGATGCTGATGCTGATGCTGATGCTGATGCTGATGATGCTGATGCTGATGCGGATGCGGATGCGGATGCGGATGCGGATGCATGCTGATGATGCTGATGCTGATGCCGATGCTGATGCCGATGCTGATGCTGTGATGGTGATGCTGATGCTGAGGCTGATGATGAATGATGAATGATGCTGCTGATGATGATGATGATGAATGATGCTGATGCTGATGCTGATGATGATGCTGATGATTATGATGATGATGATGATGATGGAGGGTAGAGGATGGAATATGATGATGATGATGATGATTGATGCGATGATGAGGATGATGATGATGAGATGATGATGAGGATGAGGGATAGAATGAAATGAGATGAGATGAGGATGAAGGGATGAGGATGAGAGGAGGAGAGGAGGAGGAGGAGGAGGAGGAGGATGAGCAGGAGGGGAGGAGCGAGCAGAGCAGAGGCAATGATGATGAGGAGGGTGAGGAGGAGGAGATGAGAAGGAGGAAGAGGGGGAGGCGAGGAGGAAGGAGGAGGAGGAGGAGGAGGACGAGGACTAACGTCACAGGGTAACCTTAGAACCTTAGGTTGGTCTAATCGAAATAGGAGCGGAGGACGAAGACGAGTAGTAGTAAGTAGTAGTAGTAGTAGTAGTAGTAGTAGTAGTAGTAGTAAGTAGTAGTAGTATTAGTAGAAAGTATAGTGTAGTGTAAGTAGTAGTAGTAAGTAGTATAGTAGTAGTAGTAAGTAGTAGTAGTAGTAGTAGTAGTAGTAGTAGTAGTAGTAAGTAGTAGTAAGTATCGTATCGTAGTCGTCAGTAGTCGTAGTAGTAGTAGTTAAGTAGTATAGTAGTAGTAGTTAGTAGGTAGTAGTAGTATTAGTAGTAGTAAGTAGTAGTAGTAGTAGTAGTATAAGTAGTAAGTAGTAGTAGTAGTAGTAGTAGTATTAAGTAGTAGTATAGTAGTAGTAGGAGGAGAGGAGGAGGGGAGGAAGGAGGAGGAGGAGGAGGAGAGGTGGAGGTGTGGAGGAGGAGGAGGAAGGCCGAACGATAGGAGGAGAGGAGGAAGAAGGAGCAGGAGGAGGAGGAGGAGGAGGAGGAGGAGGAGGACTAACGTCACAGGGTAACCTCAGGTTGGTCTAACGAAAAAGAAGGAGTACGAGGACGAGGACGAGGAGGAGGAGGAGGAGGAGGAGGAGGAGGAGGAGAGGGAGGAGGAGAAGGAGGGGGAGGAGGAGGAGCCCGAGGAGAAGGAGGAGGAGGAGGAAGAGGAGGAGGAGGAGGAGGCGGAAGGAGGAGGAGGAGGAGGAGGAGGAGGAGGAGGAGCAGGAGGAGGACGAGGAGGAGGAGGAGGAGGAGGGGAGGGGAAAGATCAAGAGGACGATAGCCACCCGACAAGGCGACGACGGTGGCGTCGTCAGCGTTGGCCGCGGTTGTCCCACAGGACGGCGAGCCCGAGGGTGCCGCGGCTGGGGCGCTGGCGGCGGCGTGGCCCATGGCCGAGGCCCAGCGGGTGCCCGCGCTGCCTCCGCCTCCGCCTCCTCCTCCTCGTCCGCCTCATGGTTCACCAAGTAGGCTTGCCTAAGGGGTTCTTACTTGGTTAAAGGTCGGTGCCTCGGGTGGCTACTTTGCCAGTTCCTCGGAGGTTCCCCATGTTCCTCGGGTTCCCCGGTCGGGTTCCTCGGGTTCCCCGGTCGGGTTCCTCGGGTTCCCCGGGTTCCTCGGGTTCCCTTGGCTCCTCGGGCTCCTCGGGTTCCTCGCGTTCCTCGGGTTCCTCGGGTTCCCTGGGTTCCCTGCCCCGGGTTCCTCGGGTTCTTCGGGTTCCCCGGGTTCTTCGGGTTCCCCGGGGTCCTCGGGTTTTTCGCCTTCCCCAGGTTCCCCAAGCAATGCCAAGCTTTGCGCCTACGGAGGCATTGTATAAGGAATGTTTTCTTCCAGACGAGACCCTCGGACGTTCCTTATGTTCTAAGGATTGGCGGGCGCAGTCCAGGGTCTGAGGAAATTCCTTAAGTCGTGATGGGCGCAAGCCCTGTGGTCCAGGGTCTTGACCATTCCTTGCAAGATTAAGGAACTCTGCCGATTCGAGCCTCCGCGTTCCTCAACCATGGCATCCTTGTTTGACCCCCCCACCGTAATTATGCAAAAGGCAGCTTTCCCCTCGTTGGGGTCGCGCCAGGTTCATGTTGGTTCCCCTGCGGCGCTGGTGGATTGGGACAGCACCCAAGGTCGCCTCCTCCTCCTCCTCCTCCTCCTCCTCCACCTCCCCTCCTCCTCCTCCTCCTCCGCCGCCTCTCTCCTCCTCCTCCTCCTCCCCCCCCCTCCTCCCCCCCTCCTCCTCCTTCTCCTTCTCCTCCTCCTCCCCCTCCTCCTCCTCCTCCTCCTCCTCCTCCTCCTCCTTCCTCCTCCTCCTCCTCCTCCTCCTCCTCCTCCTCCTCCTCCTCCTCACTCCCCTTCTCCTCTCCTCCATCCTCTCCTCCTCCACCCCCCCCTCCTCCACCTCCTCCCCTCCTCCTCCTCCTCCTCCTCCTCCTCCTCCTCCTCCTCCTCCTCCTCCTCCTTTTCGTCGACGCACATCGGGAGGACGAGGAGGCCGGCATCGACTGAGGCCCTCTTGGCGTCCGCGGCTCCAGAGCGTGGACGGCTTGCCTCCTGCGCGGAGGGCCTGGAGGCAAGTCGGTCCTGTCCCTCGACGCGAGGAATCCTCAAAAATAGTCCAGAAGATAGTCTGGGGACTATCTTGTTGACTATCGCTAAGCATTTTGGGGTCATTTTTGGCGCATTTTCCATTTTTCGCCCAACATCCCCCTGTAGGGGGACACGCCCGACCTAAGCCTAGAGGCACCTCTCGACCGGAGCGCCAGGGGCCCGCCGTCGGAGCCGGCATCAGCAGAGCCCTCAGGGCCTTCCTCCTCTTGAAAGTCTTGAAGCGTGCAACGCCCATCGGACAGGGGGAGGCGTTCCCAAACCCTGCCAGGGCAGCTCCCTACCTATCTAGACTAGGCGTAAGAGTGACCTTTCGCCAGAGTGACCTTTCGCCGGAGTGACCTGTGGTGCGGGCACAGATGGGCCCTCAGATGGCTGAATACGAAGCGGTAGCAGCGGCTTGCGCGTCCAGGTTTGGTCTCTCTGCGGCCCCCAAAAAGCCGCGCACCAAAGGTCATTCTTACCCAGGGTCACTCCTGCGTGTAGCCGATTATCCCGCTCCCTGCCCTCCCCGGCGCGCCAACCTCCTTCCTCTTCCTTCCTCCTTCCTCCTCCTCCCTCCCTCCCCCATATGGCCGAGGGCCACCGGGTGCCCGCGCTGCTGTGCGCCCTCGCGCTGGCGGCGTATTCGGTGGAGCTGCTGGACGGAGGCGGCGACGACGACATACGACGACGACGACATACGACATACGACATACGACATACGACATACGACGACGACGACATACATACGACGACGACATACGACATACGACATACGACATACGACATACGACGACGACGACGACGACGACAGACGACGACGACGACGACGACGACGACGACGTCGACCACGACGACGACGACGACGACGACGACGACGACGACGACGACGACGACGACGACGGACGACGACGACGACCACGACGACGACGACGACGACGACGACGACGACGACGATCTGATTTTTGTCCGCCGCCCCGGGGGGGGGCGGCTCCGTCCAGAGGGTCCGTGTCTGCTGGCCCAGGGGCTCGAAGACAGCTCCCGAGGGCCGAAGGCGAGGAAAAACGTCCGCATTAATGGAAATCACGTCGCCGTCGCCGCCGTCGTCGTCGTCGTCGTCGTCGCCGCGTATGTCTATTCTAACGTCGTACGTCGTACGTGCGTACGTCTTACGTCGTGCTCGGCGTCGTGCGCGTGCGTCCGTCGTCGTCGTCCCCCACCGCGGGACGGTGGTTATCTCGTCTGCTGCGGGGCCCTCAGAGGCTTTGCCCAAGCCTTGTGCTGTCAGAAGACGTCAGGGTCTGAAAGACGTTGGGTCCATGCAGCGGGTCAGTCAGAGCGCGGATCTTGCGGCGCCGGGGGGGCACGACGATGATTCCTTAGGAAGAAACAGGTTTTCCGATCGATCTTCTCGCCGCCACTCTGATCTCCACGAAATACTGTGAGGGACCGCTCCCGGAGAGGTCCTGGGAGTGGCGGTACCTGGGTTTGTGTTTGCCCCCCCCCCCCCGACGACGACGACGACGACATACGACGACGACGATATACGACGACGACGACGACGACGACGACGACGACGACGACGACGACGACGACGACGACGACGACGACGACGACGGCGACGCTTTCGCCGACGGCGGCGACGCCGACACCCACGCCCATCGAAGAAGAACAGGCGGCATGAACATGCACTTTCGAAGGTCCGCTCGGATTTCTCGGTCTGCGCCGCCCCTGGCGCGCTTCGCGCCCTTGGGAGGAAGGTCCAGCGCAGATCCAAGAGATCCGAGCGGGCCTGGGACTGAATGTTCATGCTGTTTGTTCCTTGGTCTGGCCTGCGCATACGCCGACGCAGAAGCTGACGGCGACGTTGACGGCCAAGACGAGGACGACGACGACGACGACGACGACGAGGCCGACGACGACGACGACGTCGATGATGACGACGACGACGACCACGACCACGACCACGACGACGACGACGACGACGACGACGACGACGACGACCACGACCACGACCACGATCACGATCACGACCACGACCACGACCACGACCACGACCGCGACGACGACAACGACCACGACCACGACCACACGACGACCACGACCACGACCGCGGCGACGACCACTACGACCACGACGACGACGATGTGGACGTGGACGGCGACGCCGAAGAGCAGCTTACAACGGCGAGCGGCTCGGCGGAGGCCATCTGCTTGGAGTGTTGTCCCGCAGGCTCTGGCGGTGTCGTGCGGAGGTCCCTCCGGGGGTCTGTGCATGCTTCCCGGAGGTCTGCAGGGGGTCGGCGTTGTAGGGACCGCCAGCCTGAACGATTTTCAGAGGAGCAGCATATGGGGAGAGGCATCGGGGGGATAGGCATAGGGGGGGATGCATCGACCCCCAATCGCCCATGGATCGCCGATATGGGCCCGATAGCCCCAACCTGCCCAGGAACGTGCGGATTCACCATCGGGGGCCTATCGCCGATTTATCGGCGATGTATCGCCCATTCGAGGTCGATGTTTCCCCCCTATGCCTATCTCGGGTTGACCCAAAAGGGGGTCCTGCGAAGGGGGTGGTGCAATAGACTTGGTGCAGAGGACTTGTGGGGTTGCAATACATCCGGGGCTTGCAATACTTTCCGGTGCGCAAGTGTATTGCTGCACTTTCGCGTGCGATGCACTACTTGCAATACAATGCAATACAATTCTCTGGCGCCATACGTTTGCAATACCCATCGGTCGTTGAAAGTAGGTTTTATTTGGATTCCCAGAACCCAATCTATTTCGAGCGCCTTCCTACTTCAAGAATTGATGTGCTTTTGCTGCGTTTTGTTGCTCTCTGGGCGGGCCCGGACCCAATCTACTCGATCCGTCTCCCTGTTTCATGTTTCTAGTTACTTCTTCCTACCGATGGGTACAGTTGCCCCAAATCTATTGCACCACCCCCTTGCAGCTGGACGCCCCTTTGGGGTCACCCAAACCGTCCCCCTCGACCGCTGCCCCTCAAGCGTGGTGCCGACGGCGTGGTCCCGTCGCTGTTGCTTGCGATGCGGAGCTTCGCGGGCCCCCACAGCCCCAACCTGCCCAGGAACGTGCGGATTCGCCGTCGGGGCCTGTCGCCGATCTGTCGGCGCTGCATCGCCCATTCGAGGTCGAGGTTCCCCCCCCCCATGCCTATCCCCCCCGACCGCTGCCCTTACGTCGGGCCTGTCCCCCATACAGGGGGATTTTCGACGAAAAATAAAAATACCCCAAAAAATAATGAAAAAAGATCCTGGCGAAGGTCCCAACCATATGCAGTTGTGGGTACCGTAATTGTGAATATCTGCTTCGGTGAGGCTCCCTATGGGGTCACGCTCCCTATGGGGTCACGAAGCGCTGCACTGGGCGGGGGGGAACGCTGTACTGTGTGGGTGGTGTGCCGAATTGGGTTTCTGGGACGCATGCGGACGGTCCCACTGAGGGCTTCGGTGGAGCTCCCTATGGGGCCACGAAGCGTTCTACTGAGTGAGTGAAAATGCCAAATTGGGTTTCCGGGACGCATGCGGACGGTCCCACTGGGGGCTTCGATGGAGCCCCCTTATGGGGCCACGAAACGTTGCACTGCGCGGGTGAAATGCCAAATTACATTTCCTGGACGCATGCGGTCGGTGGCACTGGGGCCTTGGGTGGAGCCCCCTATGGGGCCACGAAACGCTGCACTGGGTGGGTGAAAATGCCAGATTGGGCTTCCGGGACGCATGCGGACAGGGGCATTGGGGCCTTCGGTGGAGCTCCTTATGGGGCCACGAAACGCTGTACTGGGTGTGCGGGACGCATGCGGACGGTAGCGCTGGGACCTTCGGTGGGGCTCCCTATGGGGCCGCGAAACGCTGTACTGGGCGTGCGGGACGCATGCGGACGGTAGCACTTGGACCTTCGGTGGGGCTCCCTATGGGGCCACGAAACGTTGTACTGGGTGGGTGAAACGCAGGGAGGAGGGGAGGAGGGCCACGAAACGCTGTACTGGGTGTGCGGGACGCATGCAAACGGTGGCACTGGGATTTTCGGTGGAGCTCCTGATGGGGCCACGAAACGCTGTACTGGGTGCGCGGGACGCATGCGGACGGTAGCATTGGGACCTTCGGTGGGGCTCCCTATGGGGCCACGAAACGCTGTACTGGGCGTGCTGGACGCATGCGGACGATAGCACTGGGACCTTCGGTGGGGCTCCTTATGGGGCCACGAAACGCTGTACTGGGTGGATGAAACGCAGGGAGGAGGGGGAGGAGGGCCACGAAACGCAGTACTGGGCGCGCGGGACGCATGCGGACGGTAGCACGAGGAGGGGGCAGAGGAGGAGAGGAGAACGCGGGGCGACGTCTCTTCAAAACGAGGAGCCAACAACACAAGATGGTTGGGGAATTGTAAAAAAATAGTCAGGGGACTATTTTTTAGTATTTGTTGAGCCTTTTGGAGCATTTTCGGGTTTTTTTCCCTACCTAGGCTCTGCCTAGAAGGGTTCTTACTCTCTAGCTTAAAGGGGCCGGGCAGTGGAAAGCGCCCCGGGCGGTTCCCCCAGTCCCCGCCCCGCGGTTCCCCCCAGTCCCCGGGGAGCTTTAGCTTTAGCTTTAGCTTTAGCTTTAGCTTTAGCTTTAGCTTAGCTTTAGCTTAGCTGTAGCTTAGCTTTAGCTTAGCGTT
>CAUYUJ010016845.1:240915-250949 GCA_963575745.1 Prorocentrum cordatum | reverse complement strand
GATACGGAAAATCAGAAGGATTATAATACTACTAATAATCAGCCCCCAAAAAAACGCTATAAACATAAACTGTTGGCGCTCCGAGCGGGTTTCATGGATCTGCGGTGGAATACCCCTCCCTGGCGCGCGGAGCGCGCCTTTGGACGCCTGGAATGGGTACGGAAATAATGGGTACAATGCCTAACAACAAATGTTGTCCCAAACCAACAGCGGCCGCTGTTGGGCAGGCGGCCCTCTGTCTCGAATGGGCACGGGCCGCGGCGGCGTGGACAGCGAGTCATGTGCAAGATGAACAGGAACTGCTGTTGGGCATCGTACCCATTCTTTCCGTACTCATTTCGGGAATCCAGACGCAAAGGCCAGGCGTTGGCAGAACTGGGTTTATAGGAACCTGGTTTAGTAATCTGTACCGGGGGCGCCCCCCACTAACCAGAACTGCCGTCACACGAAAAGCACCAGTTACGGCAAACCTGGTTTAGTGAATCTGGCCAATTGAGGGGCCCCAGGGCCCTACCACTAACCGGGTCCCATTACCCGGGGTCCTGGCTATATCCGAAAGGGGTTCTTCCACGGGGGGAAGGGGATCTCAGATCTTGGCGCCGGTGGGAATTCTTGGGCCACCCAGGAAGCCCCAGTCGTAGCAGCATCCCCGAGGTCGGGATCAGCTTCCCTCGGCGGAGGCAAGCCGCCGGTACTGGTGGCCTCCCAGATGGGGTCCGAGTAGACAGGGACGGAGATCGCCCATGCACTGGCGATGCACCAGCGATGCAGCGTCGACATCAGCGATACACTGGCGACGTCTGCGTCTAGAAAATCGGGAGCTACATCAAGCCGCATCGCCAGTGCATCGGCGATGCGGCGCGAACCTCCGACCACATCTATTTCCCAACCATCCTGTGGAGTAGGGTCCTCCTTTTCAAGAGACAGCGACCCGCGTTCCTCACTCATTCTCTCCTCCTCCTCCTTCTCCCTTCTCCCATCCCTGCCTCTGCCTCCCGCATGTTTCTGTCTGCAAACCTTGCACGTCCACTTCGGCACACCCCTCACACGCTTCGTAGCCCCATAGGGAGCTCCACCGAAGGTCCCAGAAGCACCGTTCGCAGGCGTCCCCGCCACCCATGTCTGCACACTTTTCACACTCTTCGTGGCTTTATAAGGAGCTCCACCGAAGGCCCCAGTGGCAGGGTCCGCATGCGTCCTCGCCACTAATTCGGCACACCCCTCACGTCACCATGTGGAACTCCTCCGAAGGTCCCAATGGCACCGTTCGCACGCGCCCTTGCCACTCATGTCGACACATCCCTCACACGTGTCGTGGCCCCAGAAGGAGCTCCACCCAAGGCCCCACTGGCACCGTTCGCATGCGTCCCTGCCACCCATTTTGGCGCATCACTCAAACGTTTCGTGGCCCCATGTGGAGCTCCACCGAAGACCCCAATGACACCGTTCGCATGCGCCCCCGCCACCCTTTTCAGCACACCCCTCACACGCTTCGTGGCCCCATAGGGATTGAAGGTCCAAATGGCATCGTTCGCATGCGTCCCCGCCACCAGCTTCGACACACCCCTCACACGTCTCGTGGTCCCGTAGGGAGCACAAGTCCCTCTGGCACCGGTCGCATGCGCCCCGCCACCCTTTTCGGCACACCCCTCACACGTTTCTTAGCCCCATCGGGGGCTCCACCCAAGGATCCAGTGGCGTCTCTCGCATGCGTCCCCACCACCCATCCCGGCACACCTCTCACACCTCTCACAAGTTTCGTGGCCCCATAAGGAGCTCCACGCTGTACTCACGACGGCATATGGAAGGGTTCCTTCGGCAACCTATGTTTCGAATCCGACCACATCTGGGAAGCCATCTGAGAACCGCCGATGCTGGTGCTGGTGCCGACCTCTGTGCCTCTGGCCTGGGACCCGGGCAGCCTTGGCCCCCTCGGCCCCTTCGAGCACAACACGTGCGGCCTGCTCCAGAACGGACACCCACCGCAGACGGACCTATAGCTCCTCTCCGACCCTGCCCTGCGCCGAGCGCCACGGCCGCGCCGTCCATATGGACGCATCCACCCCCGAACGTGTCCGTATGCGCAACGACACCCACCGTGCCTAGAAACCCTTGTGGCCAGCAAGCGGAGGAGGAGGAGGAGGAGGAGGAGGAGGAGGAGGAGGAGGAGGAGGGTAGCCGCTGTGGCACAGGCCCAAGAGAGTTGTCTCCTGCGAGGCATGCAGGCTTTTGTTTGCCCTCCGACCTCGGCCGCCCGCGGCGGCGCGGCCGCCGCGAGCACGACGCTCAGGCCGCGCAGGGTGGCGCGCAGGCCGTCGGCGATGACCTTGTCGAGGCCAACCCGCAGCTGGTCGCGCGCATGCCGCCGGTCGCCGTCCTGCTTCTGCTCTTCGTCCTCCTCGCTGGAGGCACGGTTACCAGCCTGGAACATACCCCTATCCCTATGCTGGGCACCTCCTCATCACGATGCCAATCTTAGGGACTCCCTCATTTTTTGAGGGCGGATCCCTAAGATTGTCATCGCCTTTTGGCGTGTCAGTCTTAGGGATAGGGATACGTTCGAGGCTGGTAACATGGGCCAGGGGTCTACCAACACAGCGTGTGTGCGTTATCGTGCAGGCTTCGTTCAGAAGGGCTTTGATGCGCAAACGGCCCGTCCGATGACCCAAAGCAGCGTGTTGGCGCAAATCCGACATCGTGGATGGCCGATGGTAGGCCGTGTCACGAAAACAAAACGAAAGCGAGGAGACATCGGAGTGCAAAAAAAACAACGTGCTGGTCGACCCCTGGCATAAACATGAGCAGTTGGAGGCCCGCGCGGCATCCGCACGGACCTACGTCTGCCCGCTCACTCGTCCCCCTTTCCCAGGGAACAGATCACCAGAGCAAGGCACCCTGTCCTAGCAGCAGAGGTGAAGGGGGCGGGCCGAGGAGTCGATCGGCCAGGGAAGCGGTGCGATCCTGGGCATCCCTGGGGACTCCTAGGTGCCAGGGGTGAGAGCACGGCCAGTGTGCACAACAGTATACACTCGTGTCGGCGATCCTGGCCGTGTGACCAGGGTGGGAGTGCGGCCACGTGCGCCGCAACGCATCTGTCACACGGGAACGCGGCCGTCCGAACCTAACATTCAGCCCGCACTGGGGCGAGAACGCGAGTCCCGCATTGATTGTGAGGACTTCTCTGTCGAGACGGCTGCCCGCATCGAGCAAGCACGGGCTCCCCGCCTCCCCTGTGGGTTTCTCTTTTGTTGTCCTCTGTGGACGTGAAAATCCTCTGGCGAAACGGTACGTCACCGCTTTCTGATTCGGCATTTCGACATTGGGCGGAAGGAGGGGGGAGGGGGGGGGTCTGGCTCCGGATCTCTGCTTCATGCGACTTGTTGCAGCAATGCGTCCCATGGGGAAGCTCCACCTGCTCGAAACAGGCACCAAAAGCGGCCAAGATCTGCTCCCTGGGGGGGAGGGCGGGCGAGGACCCGCGCCGATCGGAAAAAAAGAATGAATAAGAACACGATCGCTACTCGGGAAAAGACGCACACCTACGCTTAGGTCGGGCATGTCCCCCTACAGGCGGATCCTGGGCGAAATGCAAGATACTCCAAAAATCGACTCAAGTAGCGTAAAAAAAACTCAAAGCATCTTCCCCAGACTATCTTGTGACTAGTTTCGGATCTTCCCCCTGCAGAGGGACAGGCCCGACTGAAACCCTGAGCGTCCTGCGAGCCGCTCGGACGGGATCTCTTGGAGCGGCGCCGGCCCCCCCCTGGCGTGCTCCGCGCGCCAGGGAGGGGGGGAGGCAGCGCCGGCCAACAGGGAGTCCGCGCGGACCTCCGCCACATCATGTTTACAGGAGGGCCTGTCCCCCTACAGGCCGATGTTCGAGAAAGATTAGTGCTACAAGACAAAACAAAATCTTAGAAAAATAGGCCCCAGACTATTTGTGGACAATTCTTTGATACTCATCCCGTAGAGGGGCAGGCCCGACTTAATACAAGCGGGCTGCTGCAATGAGGGATGATCAATAAGGAACGAAACCCCTGTGTTCCAAGTCGAGCCGTGGAATCCGACGAAACGGCCCTACAATGCGAAGGAAAACCGGAGGGGCTCGCCACCAAAACGGAAATGCAACGCATACGAATCCAATGTAAAAAAACCGAGCCCCTTCCCGACCTAGAACTGGACCTAACATCAACGAATGAACTGGATATGCCTTTAGTGTTCTGCTCCTCGTCGCGCAGCAGCCCCTCCGCCGCGAGCATGCTGCCCCGCACCAACTGGCGGTGCTGCAGCTCCGTCTGCCTCGCCAACCAATCGGCATCATCCTGGTCGTGAACCGCGACCTCCACCTTCTGTGGCAACCCATGGGAGAATCCCATACCATCTTGTTGGCTCTTGCGAATCGGCGCTAACCGACGCCAACTCGACGACAAGTCGACGCCAATCGACGCTACCTCGCCGCCCCTATCAGCGACTACCAAACGCTAGCGCACGCTAATGCACTCTGAAGACGGAAGTCCAGGGGCATAAAGGCTCCCATGATTTGCTACCGACAACCTCCACACCCTCCACGTCCACGCATACGGAGCTCCGCCGCAGCGACTTCCAGGGCACCTTCAGGGACACGCGCCTGCAGTAGACCCGGCGCAGCTCGAGCGTGTAGGGCAGCGCCCCCACGAGGAGGTCCGCCACCGCGCCGAGGTCCAGCTCCACGTCGTCCAGGGTCAGCTTGCCCGAGGCGAGGCGCGAAGTGTGGACCTCGAGGCCTCCTAGATGGGGTCGGAATGCATGGGGTCGGAGGATCGCGCCGCATCGCCGATACATCGGCAATGCATCGGCGATGCATCGGCGATGCATCGGCGATGCACCGGCGATGCACCGGCGATGCATCGTCGACGTGGAAGAAGCATCGGCGACGTCGACGTGAAGCAGCTCGGGCTCCACATCGAGCCGCCTCGCCGATGCACCTCCGCTGCGGCACCATCCCCCGACCCCGTCTGCGCCGACCCCCTCGTGGAGGCCCAAGCGGACCTGGTCCGAGCTGAGGCCCTTGACGTACTGCTTCAGCCACCGCGCCAGCAGCCCCTTCAGCATCCGCCCCCCGGGATGCCGCGGCGGGCGCCCGCGCGCCCGGCGGTCGCCCCGCCGGGGGCCATGGCGGCACCTCGCCGCGCCCCCGCGACCGCGAGCCCGAATGGCTACGGTCCACTCCTCGTTCGTCCAGGGTCTCCTAGATGGGGTGCGAGCAGATGGGGTCGAAGCATCGCGCCGCATCGCCAATGCATCGCCACTGCATCGGCGATGCCTCGCCGACGTCGGCGATGCTCTGGCGATGCGCATCAGCCGCATCGGGCTCCAATGCAATGGTCGCCGCTGCGTGGAGGAGCACGGGCTCCACATCGAACCGCATCAGTGATGCATCGGCGATGCGGCGCGATCCTCCGACCCCATGCACTCCGACCGCATCTAAGAGGCCTAGATTCATCGGCTACACAGATGCCCAGTCCTGCTCGCGTCCAGGAGAAATCAAGACGGAGGTGCTTCCCAAAATTCGGTCTCTGTGGGAGCTATACCGGGCCTCTGGGGGCCGTCAAAGACGACTCGAGATGTAAAAAGCGGCCCCTGGGAAAGGGTGAGGACTTCGGGGGGCCGCATGTGGAAGAAATCAGGGTATCGCATCTTTGGGCCTTCAGTTTGGCTACACGCAAGAATGCCGCTAGGCTCTCGTGACACCTGGATGCGGGGTTGTAGGGCGGGAGTGGGGAGGCCACGCCCAAGCGCGAGCAAGCCGCCGCTGTCGAGTCACATGCGGCGACCGCGGGACCCTGGTGGGCCCGACCACGGGTCACTCCTCCTCCCCCACGCCCTCCACCTCCTCCTCCCCCTCCCCCTCCACTCCCCCTCCGCTCCTCCCCTCCCCTTCCCTCCCCTCCCCTCCTCCCCTCTACACAACGCGTCCTCCCTTCCTCCCCCTCCTCTTCCCTCCACGGCCCCCGCCTCCTGCCTCCCTCCCCGCCCCTTCCCTCCATCCTTTCGCTTCCCTTCGCCGCAGCCATTGTTGTCGCCGCTGCCTCGTCGCTGTCGTCCCTGGCGCCGTAGTGTCGCCGCGCCGTCGTCATATCGCCGCGTCGCGGGCGCGGGCTCGGGCGCGCCCGACGCGGGGCGACCACTGAGCGGGCGCGACGGACGCCCAACCCGAACGAAAAGAGAAGGAGATACGACGCACCGGTTGAACCGGCTCAGGGGCCCTCACCACGAGCGCGCTGCATGAGATGGCGCACGGAGCGCCCTGAAAACCGTCCACCACGGCGGCAACTAGATGGGCAACGGTGGCAGAAAATTGACAAGATGGAGGGACGAGACAAATCTAACAATCCGCCAAGAAAGACAAACAAACAAATGGAGGAAGGAGGGATATCAAACAATCTCCCAACCCCCAACTGCATGGGGGCACGCGGCACGTCAGCTGCTTCGCTGCCCCTAAGAGGGTCCTAGGGCAAGGGATCTGGCGAAAACGCCCGGCGAAGGAGCTACAATAGGGGAGCGAAGCATGACGTAAACATGAAAACCCGGAGGTCAGCGCGGATTTCGTGGATCGGCGTTGGATCCCCCCTCCATGGCGAGAGGAGCGTTCCATGGGCGGCGCCGGAAGCGCCGCCAGGGGGGTCCAGCGCGGATCCGAAAAAATCCGCGCGGACATCCGCGTTTGTATGTTTATGTAATTTGTCTCTCCCCTAAAAGCGACCCGCGCGAAGGAGCTCCAAAGCCCCCGTGGCCGCTCCCGCTGGCGTGCAACCTGAGCCTTTTTTTCCCCCCTCTGCAGACGCGGGCCCCCCTGCCTCGCTCGGGGTGACATAGAAGACGCGGGTTCGAGGAGCTCGGGCGGTCATTGCGGGCCGCCAACGAACCAAACAAACAACAACAATCACACGAATCACAACAACAACATCATCAGCAACAACAGTATCGGCGGCAACAACAACAAGCACAACAACAGCACCAACAATAGCATCATCACAATACAACAACAATCATGTTAAGACTCCTCGCTCTTATCTGCTCGCGCGCCACCCAATGAGTATATCCCAAGCCCTGGACACCCGCCCTCTTCGTCTACGATCGTACCCCCTTTTGGGGGGGCATGATCATTCCCTGCCACGCGTGGTTGGCGAATCCATCGAAAACAAAGGGCAGCGGACAACGGGGGGCAATGAGGACGAAGGGATCGGAGGAAGGGAGGGGGGGCAAAAAGGAGGAAGGGCGATGATTTGCGCTGCGAATGGCGATTCAGCTAACGCCATGGTTTGCGCCAACCACTCCAACACAGGTTGGCAATAAATTTCACCGTGGGTCGCGCCATAAACCGCGCCACGCACCACGCCCTTGAAGAGGGGCAAAATCATGGATACCCCCGCGGCGGGGACGCACAACTGCGAACCAGTGTCAGAAACAAACTTCGCGGAACCCTGACAAGAAGCGGGGCTCTTGGGGAGCGGGGCGGAACCGCGGAGAAAACTGCAACCGGGGGGGCGAGGCGGAACCGCGGCTAGAGGGGCGCGGGGGCGCGGAGTGGATTAGGGCGGAGTGGGCAAGAGTGGGTCTCGGGAGGAAGAGCGGCCAGGAATGGAGAAGAGGAACCGGGAGGGCTGCGGAGGAGCGGGTGGCGCGCGGAAAACCTGGAAGAACGGCTAGGAATAATTTGGGGGACGTGCGGAATGCGAGCGGGGCGGGGTGGAGATTGTCGGAGCGGGGCGGGGCGGCCCGGGGAGGAAGAGGCGGAACGCGAACAACCAAAGAATAGCACAATGGAGTACGAACGACATGAATATGAAGAGGGGAAGAATAAAGAATATCGGGGAAGAGCGTTGGAGAGAAGGGGCAGGTGGATGCGAGCGGAAAATGGCGCGGAAACAAGGCGCGGAGGGATTGGAAGGCGCCCGAAAGAATCCCATGACCTCTTGGGGGGCCTCGGAATGGCCCCGATGACCACCGAGCACCCCCAGAGGCTCCGAAAACCTGCAGGAATGCCCCAGGGGCCTCGTCGAGGGGGGCCTTCATTCGAAGCCTGCAGAAGAACCTGGACCAGCGGAACACGCGCGTCCCAAAGGCCGTCAAACCGGGCCCGGGCAAGCGGCGAACCGTCGGCCTGGCCCGTGGCAGCGCTGGCGACGCACGCGCCGACCCGCAGCAACCCGACCCCAAAATGGACAAACAGCGGGCTCACTACGACGACGACGACCACGACGGGAGGAGGGAGGCGGAGGAAGAGGAGGAGGGAGGTTGAGGCGGAGGAGGAGGAGGAGGAAGAGGTTGAGGTGGAGAGGAGGAGGAGGAGGAGGAGGAGGAGGAGGAGGAGGAGGAGGAGGAGGAGGAGGACGAGGAGGGGGAGGAGGGAGCGAGGGAAGGAGGGAAGGAGGGAGGAAGGGAAGGCGGAGAGGGAAAAAGGTGGGGGCTGAATGGCCGACAGGCAGGCCCGCGGCAGGCGGCGAGGCAGTCACACGGATTATCGGCCTGGCTGGCTGAAGGGTCGGAGTGCCGGGTTCCAGGCGGCAGGCGGGCCCAAGGGAGGCGGCCACGGACGATGGCGACGACGACGACGACGACAATGACGATAAGGGGAGGGAGGGAGGGAGGGGGAGGAGGGAGCAAGGACGGACAAAGGGACGGGAGGGACTGCTGCCAAAGGGGAGAGAGAGAGAAAGAGAACAAAAAAGAAAGAAAGAGAAAGAAAGAGAGAGAGAGAGAGGGATAACAAAAAATGTGTGAGAGAGAAGGAAAGAGAGAGAGAGAGAGAGAGAGAAAAAAAGAGAGAGAGAGAGAGAGAGCGCACGAAGGGCGCGAGCGAGCGGGAGCCACGAGGGCCAATTAATCTGGGGCCGCAAAGGGCAGCGACGGGGCCGCTGGGGGCAGCAACGGGGCCACGAAGGGCAGAGAAGGAGCCACGAAGGGCGACAGCGGGGCCACGAAGGGCATGCATATGGGGCCACGACGGGCGCGAACGAGCGGGGGCCACGCAGGGCATGTGTATATGGGGGCACAAAGGGCGACAACGGAACCATTGAGGGCAGCAGCGGGGCCACGAAGGGCAGCGAGCGAAGGCGACCGCGGAACCAGTACGGGCAGCGAGGGGCATCGAAGGCGGGCGAAGGGCAGCGAGCGGCGAATGCAGTCCCTAACGGGCTGGTCGGGCGGGCAGGCCCGGACGGGCGGGTCAAGCTGGCGGGTCGTTGAAACGTAAATTCTGCTTGAACCGCCAAGCAATATGTAGCGGAAGCGCGATTCTTGAAGAAATTATCAAAAACATATCGGGCGGGAGCCACGATTCGGTGGGAAGTCGCGAAGAAGTCCCAAGCGAGAACGCGATTAGTCAATACATTGTTAGGAAGTATCAAGCGGGAACCGCGATCCGGTGGTAAATTGCAAGGAAGTCCCCAGCGAGAGCGCGATTCTTCAATCAACTGTCAGGAAGTATCGGGCGGGAGCCATTGTTGTTAGCCCGGAGCCAGCGACACAGTTTGACGCTCCAGACCTTCCCTGATAACACACACAACGTGCGAGCCCCGGGAAGAGCACTTCAATCGAAAAAACAATGTGCACCGGACGGGGGGATCAACAATACATATTCTTCAGAAGCGACAGTTCAACAACAACAACAACAACAACAACAACAACAACAACAACAACAACAACAACAACATCAACAACAACAACAACAACAACAACAACAACAACACTCATTATGTTAAGACTATTCGCCCAAATCTGCTCGGGTGCCCAATTACGCGTATTTCCCAAACCCTCGATACCCGCCCTCTTCGTCTTCGATTGAACCCCTTTTGGGGGGTATACCTTTCTTCCCTGCAGGCCCCGGTAAGCGGCGGGGCGGCCGCGAACCGTCGGCCTGGCCAGCGGCACCGCTGATCGGCGGGGCGGTCGCGGACCGTCGATCCGACCCCAAGAGGGACGGACTGGGGACCGACCACGACGACGTCGACGACGACGGCGACGACGACAAGCGAAAGCGAGAGCAAGAGAGA
>CAUYUJ010016845.1:195915-230915 GCA_963575745.1 Prorocentrum cordatum | reverse complement strand
GGAACGAAATTATCCAGGACATTCCAGGCCCATCCCATTGTTTTCCGAACGACATCCGCTCTGCGACGCTGGCGCCATGTTACAGGCCTCCCAGATGGGGTCCGAGTAGGTGGGGACGGAAGATCGCGCCGCATCGCAAATGCATCGCCGATGCATCGCCGACGTTGTCAATGCCTCGGCGACGTCGACGTCGGGACGTCGGGAACATCGGGCTCCGCGTCGAGCCGCATCGCCGATGCATCGGCGATGCGGCGCGACTCTCCGAGCCCATTCACTCCGACCCCCTCTAAAAGACCTCGACGTGACCTCTCTGGCCCCCCGGCGCCCTCGGAGCGAGGCCCGGCGCACGCCCCGCCTCTGGCTCGCCGCTGCGTGCCGCGCGGCCCCCCTCCCCACCACCTCCTCCTCCTGCTGCTCCGCCTTCTCCTCCTCCTCCTCCACCTCCTCCTCCTCCTCCTCCTCCTCCTCCTCCTCCGCCCTCTTCCTCCTCCTCCTCCTCCTCCTCCTCCTGCTGCTCCTCCTCCTCCCCCTCCTCCTTCTCCTCCTCCTCCTCCGACCCGCAGCCCGGTGCACGTCCCGCCTCTGGCTCGCCGCTGCGTGCCGCGCGGCGCCCGCCCACTCGGCCGCGGGCAGGGCGGGGTGCCAGAATCGCACGAGCAGCACGACGCGGCGCTCCGCGGTGTCGTTCCAGACCTCGCCGCGGGGAGGGGGGTCGGCCAAGAGGGGGGCGTCCAAGAGGGGGGGGTGCAAGTCATTGCCGGCGGCATGTGCGCGGCCCAAGGACGTAAGGAAAGAAGAAGAGGCGCTATGAAATCTGGGGAGAGATCATGGCCCACGCCATGATGTCCACACCCCCCTATTATAGTCATCACCCCCTCTGTGCTGCCCCCGAGGGGGGTGGTCCCGGACTTGCTCGCGGCGTACATCAGGAGCTCGACCACAAGAAGCCTGCCACAGGAAACCCAACCCTGAGACCCCAAGGACGTCCATGGATCTTCGGTGCGGGAAACGTCACGCCGCTCTCCACAGCAGAACTATCGAAACCCAAGAAATCAAGGGCACCCTGGAGGCAAGCCGGGTGGTTCTTGGTATGGGTTCCCACTGTAATTCAAAATCAGGGCGGGAAGCTTTTCGTCGATTTCGGCCCAGGGAGGGCCCTCGCTGGGCCCTGGGACCGTCAAACAACGACCCAGGGGGAAAAGCCGGTCCTGCGGAGTGGTCGAGAGGGCACCAGGAGGCCCCAAGAGGCCCACAAGAGATCACCAAGAGGCTCCAAAGAGGTCCCCAAGAGGCTTCAAAATGCACCCCCGAGGCACCGAAGACGCCCAAAGAGGGCCCCAGCACAGCCATGAGGCCCGCCCCCACGCCCCAAGAGGACTCCAAGAAGCTCCAAAGAGACATTCGAAGAGACTCCGAGAGACATCCAAGAGGACTCTGGCCTTTCTGCTCGCCTTCCTGCTGATGCTCTTCCTCCTCCTCCTCCTCCTCCTCCTCCTCCTCTCCTCCGCTTCCTCCTCCTCCTCCTCCTCGTCGTCGTCGTAGCAGTCGTCATCATCATCATCATCACCACCACCACCACCACCACCACCACCATCATCATCATCATCATCACCATCATCATCATCATCATCATCATCATCATCATCATCATCATCATCATCAGCATCAGCATCAGCATCAGCATCATCATCATCATCATCATCATCATCAGCATCAGCATCAGCATCATCATCATCATCATCATCATCATCATCATCGTCATCGTCATCATCATCGTCATCATCATCATCATCATCATCGTCATCATCATCATCAGCATCATCAACATCATCATCATCATCATCATCATCATCATCATCATGATCATGATCATCATCATCATCATCATCATCATCATCATCATCATCATCATGATCATCATCATCATCATCATCATCATCATCATGATGATCATCATCATCATCATCATCATAATCATCATCATGATCTTCATCAGCAGCAGCAGCATCCTCAGCATCATCATCATCAGCAGTATCACCATCAAACTAATCATCCTCATCATCATCATCATCATTGTAAGCAACAGCATCATCATCATCCGCATCAGCATCATTAAGATAATCAGCTGCTTCATCCGCATAATCATCAGCAGCATCATGCCGCCATCATCATCAGCATCTACAACAACATCAGCATTAACATCAGTATCATCATCATCATCATCACCATCATCACCCGCATCATCAGCATCCCTATCAGTACCACCAGCATCATCATGATCGACATCATCAGCATCATCATCATCGTCATCAACATCATCATCTTCATCCTTAGCACCATCCGTATCATCGTCAACATCACCACCATCATCATCATCGTCATCCTCATCAGCAGCATGAACGGCAGCATCATCAACATCATCACAATCATCATCATCAGCATCATCATCATCATCATCGTCATCATCATCATCAGCAGCATCATCATCATCATAATCATCATCATCATCATTTGCATCATCATAATCAACAGCAGCATCAGCATGATCTTCCTCATCCGCCTATCCCTCCTCCTCCTCCTCCTCCATCATACCCCTCCCCCTGGCTCATGGTTCCTGATGGCTGAAGGGATCCTCGATCGCAGTCATTCCTCGATCGCAGCCATCCTCGATAGTGTAAAGGGGCGTCGCTCACCGCACAGGGCGGCTGTCCGGGAGGAGAGGCAGAACGAGGAAGAGGACGACACAGGCGGGAGGAGGAGAATGAGGAGGAGGAGAAGAAGAAGAACAGACCCGAAGGGGAGTGCACGACACTAATAAGGAATAAAGCAGGGCTAAATTCCAAAAGCTTGGGGGGTGGATCGAACCCCAGGAAAGCGAAAAATCTTAGAAACGGGACATGGCCGCTGCGGCCTGTTCCCTGAGACGAATCCTCTCACACAAGGTTGACACACGCTGCTCGTAGGGGGGGGCCGTCAGCGAACTGGGGTGTGAGGTTCGGACCACGGTGGGGGCGTCTGGCTCAGGAGGGGCAGCGGAAAGGCCAAGCCTCACGAGCGGAACCGCACGATCGAGGGCAGCCCTAACTCTCGGGTTGGGACAGTAACCCTTCCTGAAATCCGCCAAAATCTCCAGACCTTTCCGTGACGGAGCCTCACACTGACGACCAAGCTTTAAACCCCCCCCTTGGGACCAACCCCCGCAGCGTAGACAGAGGATCTGCTCCTTGGACGAGAAACGACTCGACACCGAGAGCGCACCATTCTTCGAGCGGGGTCCAACCATGGCGACAAGCTTGTGTCCCATGGGGTCACGGAGCAGACCACGGAGGAAAGGCGGCAGCCCACGACATCCATCCATGGGGATATTGTCACGGCTGCCTTCGGCAACTCTGAAACAGTTCCGACATTGAAGTCCGAGCTCTCCTTTATGCCAGTCATGCCACGACACTTGTCGTCGAGACCGAGCAGCACCGAATCTGTGGGGCCTTGCCCACCGTGCATCATTGTCAAAACATGGGAGCACCTGTGCCGCAAGCTTGATGAAGTGCCGTGCTCTCTCTCCAGCAAGGCTTAACTCTTGGACAAAATCTGGCGTCGGTGCTGGGTGCAAATTCAGGCCTTGTTTTGCATATCGGTCGGCAGCAGCATTCGCGAGCGCAAAGATCTTTTCTTCGCCCTCCAGGCCCTGAATCTCCGCGTCATCGCGATGTGCCTTGACGTGCCGAACAGTGTGAATCAGCTGGGTGCCTTCGAGCTCGTGCGCGAAGGCCCGCACTCCAGCGAACTGGCTGGAGAGGGCAAGCTGATCATTCACATTTTTCTGACAGACACGAATGGCAGCCTGATAATCCGCACCCAGCACTGTGGGTCGCGTAGCAATCTGACCGCAAATAGCAATACCGCAGTGCTCAGCCATTGCAGGCGTCTGCGGAAGGACTCCTGGAACTATTCCTTGGACAATCGCCGCGGGGTCTTCACCCTCGTCGGGACATACTGCGATCGCCCAGGCCGCGCGCTGCAAGGGTCGGATCCAAGACTTGGTGCTCGAACCATCTGACGCAAGACGCAACGGGGCTTGGGTGGTGAGACTAGCGATTGACTCAGGAGTCATGTCCAGATCGTTGCCTTGCCCGTCATGAATATAAACCTCAGGCGACATCGACGGGCAAGGCAACGCGCTGTCTTCATATACGTGAACCCCTTGAGTGAAGATGGGGTTGTCGGGATATTCGCAAGCCGCGCTGAAAAATGAATCAGGCACCTCAGACGCCGCCCGCGCATCAACAACTCGCGTAAGCTGGCAGGTATACAACCTATGGTGGACTGTGTCTCGTTCTCCACACTCACACAACCCGTCACACAAGTACCCCGAACGCATGGCACGATCATTGGTCCACAGTCCACCGCAGCCGCAACTCTTAATTAGGTACGTTTGACACCGAGTGAGTTTTCGGGCCTTGGGTCCGACTTCGCCCCGAATCAGGCCCAGGGTGGCCCTAGTCCCTGGAGGGAAACCGAGCGTTCGAGAAAAATCAAATTCCCTCTCTCTCTGCAGTCCAGCTTCCAGCTGTACGGCCAAGAGAGCAGGGGGCGTGGCAGACAGGTCTACTCTGAGTCCATTGTGGCCTATCCAGAAACATGGGCCTTCAGCCCTCCAGCCAGCACGCTTTAAACTGAGAACAGCTCTAGAGATGGGCCCCTGGGATCTGTTCCAAGTTGGGCACTCCAGATGCTGACACGAATCCCAAAGCTTCAAAAGCTCAGCGCGTGAGACCAGCGAGAGATCGGGACGCCGCGAAGCGGTCCACATCATGCGGCACCATTGTATAGCAGGAGCGATAGCACAGCGAGCACTACCATCCCCAAGAAGGGCGACTTTAGCCGTGAGGGAAACGCCCCCGTGAGAAGCCCCCTCGCTGCGGGCCATCATTCTCCTAGGGTTCAGCCACTCCGAGGCCGTGAGACCCAAGACCTCCGCCCCGAAACCGCAGGCAGGAGCAACGCCTTGTTTGGACACCTTCTTGAACGGGGTCTCCTTGGGTCCCTTGAAACGCCTTCGGAGGGCTCGAACCTTGCGAATTCGCTTTTTCATAATAGCAATGCGGCCTTTTTGTTTCAGCCGAGCTCGCTGTGCATACCGTCGAGCGCCTGCAGATTCATATATGCCAAGATACGCAACACTCGCCTTGCAAACAGATAGTGGCAGCTGCAGAGCCGTGCACACGTCTCGAGCGAGCCCCTTCGAGGTAGAGACAATTGACAGCTTCCCTGGGTGCAGCTCCGCATTCAACTTCGAACTGGCCGCCTGGAACTGCTTCATCCCCGCAACTGCCGCTGACTTAGCTATTACGTAATCACTCGAGGCGACATGGAGCCCAGCATCGTCGATGTAGTTCTGGAAGTCCACGAATGGAGCCAGCTCAACGAACGTGTCGAAGGCGTCGACAGCGTTGACCTTGATCGCCAGGTCGCTGTAGCCGTCGCCTGCAGGCAGCCCATGAGTGGCCACCAAGGCCGCCAGGGCGCGGTGTCGCCCAAATCGGATGACTCGCGGGCACGACCACATGTTGACGACCAGCTTCAACCAACAATGAGGAGCTCCGTGGCGCTGAAACTTGCGTCGCAACTCGAGTAGCGGAATCGACTCATAGTACTTGACCCAGTCCACTGTGATGAGTACTCCATACTTGTGAGAAGCTTGGTTGCTCTCTGATCGAGCCGCCTGCAACCATGCACAATCAGTGGCCGATCTCCCACGGCTGGCACCCCAGTATCTTCTGTCGAGGGCGTCGTGCATGTGCGCAACCATGGGCTTGCGTGCTCTCTGCCACATACGGTAGATGGCAGCATACAATATTATCAGACGATTGCCTCCAGACGGCTTTGCCAGCATCGGCATCTGGATCCAGCACAGCTGCTTGGGCAACATGCCTATGGCTTCAGGCGCCGAGAGCAGCAGAGCCAGCGTGTGGAGGCCGTCATCGTCAAGGAGCAGGAAGTGCCTCGGGTGAAAGTTATCATAGCTAGTGACCGTCCCAGCTGGAAATGACATGGCAGCACGACGCAGGTCGGCTGGCTCCAGGAGCGGGCACATCGATCGGTCTGGTACCCAGGGTGGGAGAGCGACGTCGGAAGCATGCCGTAGACGACGATGCAGTTCCACTTCCTGCGCAACGATAATAACAGGGTCACCTGACTGAATACCAGCTGCCACAGCTGGCGTCGGGATAGCCTTGACCTTGGTAAGTCGATGCAGAGGGCGGGCGCCGCCGCAGGATGCTGCACTGCACCAGTCGGCCCATGCTGCATTGGCATCTTTGGTCTGACCTTTGACTGCCAGGGTTACGCCATCAGCAATATCATCGACGAACGATTGAATCTGGCCCATGTCCATGGGGATGGCATTGATTAGGTTTCTCGCCTGCACGACCGTGGCGTCTAGGCGAGCGTTGAGGCCTTGGCCCGGGTCCGGTGACGTCACAAACAGGGCGATCTCCTCAGAGCATTGCACCATGGAATCATCTTTGGTATTTAACGCTTGAATCGTGGTGACCATGTTCTGCAACCACTGCCAGCCTTGACAAATACTCTGTATTTCATTCGGATCCTTAGTCGGGTATGTCACATTGATCCATCGAGGCTCGAGCTTTCTGGCACATGCACTGGGCTCACGAAGCTCCACTCCAACATTCTGCGCAATGTACTCGGCGAAGGAAACAGCAAATCGCCCGTACACGCGTGTGAGGAGTGCCCAGACCACCGCCACGTCGCTGCTGGGGTCAGCCGCCAGCTCGACGGTGCGCTCAGCAAGGGCTCGATGTAGCGTCCAGTCGGTAGGCCTCGTGCGCGGCCCTGGCGGCGGGGTGGCAGGCAGCTTGGAGGAGACAGAATGCACATAGTGCTGCACGCCCGCCCCGTTGTCAATCAGCTGCAACTGCACAGGACGATGAGCCTTCTTGTGCCAGGTCATGACCGCGTTGACTCCCCGATAACCACGGACAACAGCATCATTGAGGCAGAAAAAGTCGATAGCGCTGGCGCCCATGCCTCCTCGGAACGTAGCCTGAGCAGGGAAGGCCAGAACCATGTCCACCTGCTGCGGGAAAAGGCTTTGCTCCAGATCAGTCGGCGCCATGTTCCAATCACCACCCATGATGGCGGGCCCAGAACATGTCGAGAGCAAGCGACCTGCAGCAGCTAATATCTCAGCGTTTATGCCAACACCCCCAAGGGAATCTTGCATATACACATTGAAGATCGTGATGGGGGGCCAACCGCTGATGTCAACACTGACCTGCTGGAGTCGGTGGTCCCACACCAGCTGCCCTTGAGGTGGATGCCGAAGGCCCAGTGCGTCTCGAACGAACACTGCAACTCCACCTGAGGGAACGGTACCTGACGTACGACGGGCAGGTATGGCAGAGCATTTCCATTGACGGTTCTGAGCCCAGGAGTGAAGATCATCCAAGCTGTCCTCAATGTATCCTAGCTCCTGGCATAGCAGTATCGTAGCTTTCGTCTTGGTCAATCGTGCCTTCAACGTGTCACGGCCTCCAGAAGCATTGAAGGTTTCAACAAAGAATGTGCCTTGAACATTAGGCTGCGCATGTCGCCGAACCGCTCCATCACAGAGCTGCAGACCTGACACGAGAGGAAGGTTAGGAACGTTTCCTTCGCTATGTCCCCAAGCGTTTTGGCGAAAGCCTCTGCACCTGACTTGGCCGCCTCGAAGAGCTGCTCTCTCTCAGACTCCTCCAGCTCGTCCAGGGAGCGCTTGAGATCGCCGCCGCCGTCGCCGCCAGCGTCACCAGGAAAATCATCAGGTGCCTGTGGCATGGAGGCGTCCTTCGGGGCGGGCATCTTACCCGCGAGGTGCTCTCGGAGCTTGGCCCAGGCGGTAGACCCAAGCAGCGTGCGCACTTCCTCATCGTCGACATCGTCTGGCTTGACGTCGAGCGGGTTGGAATCTGACTTGTCCGTAGCCTTGCCGCCAAGCTGCTGTGCTGCCTGGCTGACCTCCGCGCGCAGCACAGTGACCTCGATCTTCTTGGCCTCCAGCGTGGCGCGCTTATTCTTGAGGGATTCTTGCAACTCGTCGAGCTGCTTCTGCTTCTCGGTGATGTCCGCTTCCAGCTTAGTGACTGCAGACGTAGCCTTCTGCAGATTAGAAGTGGCCCTGCGGTGCACCACGGCAGGGGTGCGCAGAGCCTTCTGCTGGTCACGAACTCCTTCAATCTTCCGCTGAATGCTCGAGCGGAGCTCGTCGTTGTCCGAGCCGTGAGGGACCAACTTGAGACTGGCCTCGAAGCATGCCAGCTGGTTCGCAAGCTTGCGCTTCTTGACCTCGTCGGTGTCATCGTCCGCGGTTGTGTTATCCTTCTTGGGGTCAGCGCTGGCCTGCCAAGGTGGAGGCTTGGCGCTGGCCTCGCCCTCCTTGTCAGCAGGCTGGGACGTCTGCCCTCGCAAGAGCTTCTCAATCTCCGCCAACCGCTTGCCGAGCTCGGACGGCACAGTCGACGATGGGACCCCCCGCTGATTGGGGCCCGTGCTCTTGCCCTTGCCGCCGCGGCCTCCGCCGCCAGCAGCGTGCTCCTTCTCCCATCGTTGGTGCTGCTCCACGGCCGTCTTGCGGATGCGCAGCGGAGCCTCCCGCCCACAGGCGCAGCGCACACGGCAGGCCCAGTTGGAGGGGGCCATGCCGCAGGCCCCGCAGGCCCAAGTCGGCCTCCTGGGGCCGCGCAGGACATCGGGCAGGTCGGGCGGCGGCGGTGCCATCGGCCGCCGCACTGGGAGGGAGCCAAAACTGTCGGGATGATCGTAGATGGTGGCCCGCAAGCACGAGCCGCACTGAAAGGAGGAGCCCCTCCCCCTCTCCCTCCCCCTTCGCCTCCTCCTCCTCCTCCTCCCCCTCCCCCTCCTCCTCCTCCTCCTCCTCCTCCTCCCCCTCCTCCTCCGACGACGACGACGGCGACGACGACGACGACCCCGCAGCCAAGTCTGGCTCCAGGGGGCTGCCCGCAACCGCCCACGCGCTGCCCTGCCCTGGCCGAGGCCCAGGATTCGGCCCCTCGCCATTCGCTGCCCTGCGCCTCCAGCGATGGCGGGGTCTCGTGTCGCCACCCTGCGCTGCGATGTTCTTCATTGATTTGGGCGCGATGAATCAGGGGAGTGGGCGGACGAGGCGCCCTCTTCGGACCCTCGAGGCTCCCTTTCTGGGCCCATTCTGGGCCTCAGAGGGCCCCATCAAGGGTCCCGAAAGCCCCTCGAGGGCCCCCTTTTTTCTGCATCCTTCGCTGCCCCCCCGCATGTATCGCCCCTCCCCGGCCCCCCCTCGTCCACCTCCATCCTCCCAGCCAGCGCAGTCTAGACAAGCGCAGTCCAATACTCGCAAAGCAGCTACTCGCAAAGCAGCCGTTCGCTGATGGTCTGGATCCGCCGAGGGTAATCTGCGATCCCTTGCGTCGGGGCAGGCATGTGCGTCTCCTCGGACGTCTGCGAGTAGGCACTTTGCGAGTAGTGGAACGCGCTCGGTGATCATCCAATTCTTCTTTCGTCCTCACCCTCATGGGGTATGACGGCTTCCCCAGCCCTTCATGTCACTGCAGGCTCCTCCACACCCCTGATTGGGAAAACTCGCCAGGGCATCGTTTCCAGATGGGCTGGTAAAATTACGAATAGCGTCTAAAACTGTTTCTAGTGGCCCTTTTCTGTAGAATAGCAATCATACCGCCGGCAGGCGTGTGGGGCTGGGGCTTCTCCATAAGCCTCGGGCTGTCTCCCCAGCGGTTAACAGGCAACGCACAGCAGACCCCCCCCGCTGGGTCTGTACAGCACTTTGTACACACACACATCGGATGTGTGTACACACACACATATATAAATATATATATATATATATATATGTGCATATAGATGTGTCTTGTCTCAGGCGGACGTTGACCGGAACGCCCTGGTCAAGGCGCAGCAGCTGCAAATCTCGAGGCTCAAACCCATCTGGACCTCGCGGAAACGCTTGACAACCTCGGGCCCCGAACCCGAACGAGCCGTGCGGAGATTGTGTCACTACTTCGCGTAACGGCCGTTACCCGGTGACGGCTGGGCGTGGTGACACTGCACGAGGCGCAGCATACCTTTGAGCAACAAAACCTGCGAAAGCAGGGTCCAAGCCCCCCCCTCACGAACGTCGGGGATCTTCTGACCCGGGTCAATCCAGACCCGGGTCAGCAGGAAACCAAAAACTGCAATGCAGGAAAAAAAAACTGCAACGCAGGTCCTCGCAAACCCGGGTCAGCCAATACGCGCGGCCGCCTCGCGGCCACGAGCGGCTCCCTAACCCGGGTCAGCCAGAGGGGGCCTTCGCTGGATCCTGCAGGATCCGGCGCTCTGGCTGACCCCCGTTTGCACTGACCCCCGTCTCGAGGCTCCCGAGAACGATTATTTCCTTTTTTTCCGGGGGCTTGGCCCGGGTATCGACCGTGACCCGCCAAGGGATGACAAACATCCGCCACCGTGCCGCTGGGCACGTAGTGGGCGTGTCCTCAGGTCTTTGGCCTCATCCTCTAACCTTAGGTCGGGCATGTCCCCTTACAGGCGAATTTTGGACGATATATAAACAACGTTCCAACAAATATTCAAACATGTTCACAACTATTCTTGAATAGCCTCCTGTCGACAGACAGGCCCGACTTAACTCTAAGACTCAATCCTCACTTCTGAGGGGTCTAGAAAGGGGCCTGGAACCCTCACTCTCGAATCTTCGTGAACCTGGCGCGTCTTCTGGGGTGACTTTTTCGGCCGCAGGGCCACAAAAAGAGACCAGAGGGTCCCAAAAGGCCTCCAGGAGGCCCCCGAGAGGCCTCCCACGAGATCCCAACGAACATGGGGCGTCATACCCACAGCCTGGGCACGGTGGCGGGATGGGGCCGAAGGCCATTCGATACCTCGTGCGTTTCAACTCGCGACGCGAGGAGGTCTGGGAGTGTGGTGCCCGCCTCGTGCTCGTAGGAGTCGTCGAAGACCACGCACCTGAGACGAGTGCCGTTGTGGTACACAACCCCTGGGATTAGGTCGGGCATGTCCTCCTACAGGCGGGCTTTGTAATAGAATGCAACTCGTCAAAAAATGAATCAAAAGATCAAACAAACACTCAAAATCGTGCCCAGGATGACATGCCCGACTTAACCCCCATGGGCCCTCGGGGATCTCCTGAGTCGGGTCAATCCAGACCCGGGTCAATCAGGCCCTGCAAAATCCTGCAGGATCCTGCGAGATCCTGCACCCAAGCCGGGGGCAGCGCGAAGGATCCTGCAAGAAGATCCTGCAGGAGCCTGCACCCAGACCCGGGTCAAGGCGACCCCGGCCCTGCAGGATCCTGCAAGATCGGGCGCTCGGGCTGACCCCCGTCTCAGGACCCCCGAGGCGCTGCACCGCGCGGCGCGCCGGCCCCAGACGATGCCGGGGGGGGGGGGGGGGGCGTGGGGAGGAGGGCGGCGCGGGTGCCCCGGCCGCCCCGCGCTCTCAGCAGGGAACGCGCGGCCTGGGTGAGGCAGTGATGGATCCTCTGGGTGGGGGGGGGGAGGAGGAGGAGGAGGAGGAGGAGGAGGAGGAGGAGGAGGAGGAGGAGGAGGAGGAGGAGGAGGGAGGAGGAGGAGGAGGAGGAGGAGGAGGGAGGAGGAGGAGGAGGAGGAGGAGGAGGAGGAGAAGAGAGGGGAGGAGGAGGAGGAGGAGGAGGAGGAGAGGAGGAGGAGGAGAGAGAAGGAGGAGGAGGAGGAGGAGGAGGAGAGGAGGAGGAGAAGGAGGAAGGAGGAGGAGGAGGAGGAGGTGGAGGAGGAGGAGGAAGAAGAGGGTGCATGTGCTGTCGGAACGGATGGAGATGGAGGGCTTGCTGTTGACACCCACAATGGGTCGGAATGCCCATACGGCCCCCCACCACACGAGGACCAGGAGGAAGGCGGAGCACCGGGAGGCGCAGGCGACCACCCAGGGCTGCCCCGACACTCCGCCCCAGTCCGTGCGATCTCAGCCGAGAGACGGGCGGGGGGGGGTGAAGGGGGGGGGGAGAAAGAGCACGAGGAAGAGAAAAGGAGAAGAAGGAGGAGGAGAAGGAGGAGGAGGAGGACGATGAGGAGAAGGACGGAGGGGAAAGGGGGGATGTGCAAGTGCCGTCGGAGGGTCAGTCACCTGGCCACCCCCCTTGGTAACCACCTCGTCCACAGTGCCCCCCCACCCCCTCGCGCGGTGAGGTCATAGCCGCGGCGGGCAGGCGGGCTCTCTCGCCGCTCTGTCGGCCTCTGTGGGCCGGCCTCCGGGCTGTTGTCAGGTCGGGCCTGCCCCTCCACAGGAGGAATATTCAACAATAGTCAAAACTATGTATGGGAACGATGTTTTGAATAGTTGTTTGCTATTTTACAATAATTGTTTTGGGGTATTTGAATTAATTCGCCCCAAATCCGATTGTAGGGGGACATGCCCGACCTCAGGATATTGGGCTGCCCACGAGAACGCCCGGCAACGAACCTCGAGCCTCGAACCTCGGACGTCGTCGGGAGCCCATGCCGATCTGATTCGCGACATCGCTGCCAGCTCTGCCCCTCCCCCAGCCAACCATGCCCACCGCAGCGTCGGCGACTCCAAAGGGTGCGGTTTGCACAGGGTGTGGTTTGCAACTGGGACCCTGGGGAACATCCTGGGGGGCACCCTAGGGGGGCGCGCGGGGACCTCGATAAGGTTCTCCCGCGCCACGAGGAGGCCGGACAAGGACAGTGTCGTGCCCCCCAGGCCCCAACGGTGCCGATCCCAAACCCCCCCCGGCGTAACCATACCCTTTGTAGTCGCCGACAATGGTCACCTCACGATCCGCGCCGGCGCCGTCTGGGAATCGTGGCCGAAATGGAGGTGGAACTGCATGCGGACCCTGCCTCTGGGGCCTTGAGCGGAGCGCTTTTTGGGGCCACCGAACGTGAGGGGTGCGGCACAATGGAGGTGGAACTGCATGCGGACCCTGCCACTGGGGCCTTGGGCGGAGTGCCCTATGGCGCCACCGAACGTGAGGGGTGCGTCCGAATGGAGGTGAAACTGCATGCGGATCTGGCCACTGGGACCTTCGTTGGATCTCCCTATGAGGCCCCGAAACGTGAGGGGTGCGCCGAACTGGAGGTGGAACTGCATGCGGACCCTGCCACTGGGGCCTTGGGCGGAGCGCCCTATGGGACCACACAACGCGCGAGGGCCGCGCCGAAATGGAGGTGGACTGCATGCGGACACTGCCACTGGGGCCTTCGGCAGAGCACCTCATGGGGCTCCGAAACGTTTGAGGTGTGCGCCGAAATGGAGGTGGAACTGTATGCGGACCCTGCCACTGGGGCCTTCGGTGGAGCACCCTATGGGGCCCCGAAGCGCTGTACTGGGTGAGTGAAGCGCAGGGAGGACGCAGGGAGGAAGGAGGAGGAGGGAGAGGTGGAGGAAGGAAGGAGGGAGGAAGGGAAGGAGGAGGAGGGGAAAGAGGAGGAGGAGGAGGAGGAGGAGGGGGAGGAGGAGGAAGGAGGAGGGGGAGGAGGAGGAGGGGGAGGAGGAGGGGAGGGAGAAGGAAGGAGGAGGAGGAGGGGAGGAGGAAGGAAGGAGGAGGAGGAGGAGGAGGAGGAGGAGGAGGAGGAGGAGGAGGAGAAGGAGGAGGAGGAAGAGGGGGAGGGAAGGAGGGAGGGAACGCGGGGACCGTCTCTTCAACACGGGGACCCAGCACCACAGGATGGTTTGGAGCGAGAACTCTCGAACCTGGACCCTCGAACCTAGACCCTCGAACCTAGACTCTCGAACCTAGTCCCTCGATTCTCCATCCTAGAACCCTCTCGAACCTAGACCCTCGAACCTGTTTGGGAGAAAGAACTCTCGAACCTAGACCCCTCTCCCCCCTCTTGCTGCATGGAGCAAGGTGCTGCTCAGTCTGACCCAAATGCTGGCCGCAGCCTGGCCTCTCTGGAAGAAGAAAACATGCACACACAGAAATGTCCGGAGCTCCGCGTTGACTTCTTGGATCTGCGCTGGACTCCACCCACGGCGCGCGGAGCACGCAGGGGGCGGCGCCGCATGCGCCGTGGGGGGGGGCCGGTGCGGGTCCGAGAGACCCGTGCGAGGCGCCCAAAAGTCGGGGGCGCGCCAAAATGGATTAGCGGTCCGGTCGCCAAACCCAGGGATCGGGGGAGGTGCCCTCCCCAAAAAATGCAGCCGGTGCCGCCTCGCTCGGCGGCGGAAATCCGCGATTCCCTATGGAAACGGGGCCCGCCGCCAATCCACGCCCCCTTTTGATCCATGCTTGCGGTCGCCTGAACGAAACCCGTGCGAAGCGCCAAGAGTTAACGTCTGTGGCACTATCTCTTCTTCGCCTCCCCCCACGCACCTGCTGTCAAGTCGGGCATGTCCTCCTGCAGGCGGATTTTGGACGAAAAAGTAAAGATACTCAGAAAAGAACAAACAAATCTGTAAGAATGGTCAAACATTGTCAAAGCATCCTCCCCAGACTATTTTGTTGACTATCTCTGGATGCTCCTCCTGCAGAGGGACAGGCCCGACTTGAGTTCTCGGGGGCGGCAAAGAGCGGGGCGTCTGAGAGGGGGGGTGCAAATCATGGCCGGCGGTATGTGCGCGGCCCAGCGGGGGGGCCAGGGACGTAATGAAATAATAATAATAATAATAAAAATAATAATAAGAAGAAGAAGAAGCGCCATGAAATCTGGGGAACTATCATGGCCACCGCCATGATATCCACCCCCCTCTAGTCATCACCCCCCTCTTGGCCGCCCCCCACACAAGCGCCCGCGCCCACGCCCACGCCCGCCCCGGCCCCTATACGTAGGCGGTGGAGCCCACGACGTCGGAATCGCAGCGTGCGGAGGGTGTACCAACGCGGACGTGCGGACGGGCGCTGCGGCAGGGAGATAGCTCGGAGGCAACTACTGGGAGGTCTTTGCCGGTCATCACCCCCCTCTTCTCCGCCCCCGATCTCTTCTTCGTCTCCCCCCAACGCGCACCTGCCGGGCGCCCACGCGCGGGCCGCCCCGTCGCCCACGCGCAGGGCGCACGGCCCCGCCGGCGGCACCTCGGAGGGGGGGGGGAGTAAGTGCACCTCCGTCTGCGGGCGCGGCCTCGCAGGCCGAGGCCCCGAGCCGCGACCCCGCGGAGGGTCGACGTTTTCTCCTCCTCCTCCTCCGCCTCTTCCTCCTCTTCCTCCTCCTCCTCCCCCTCCCCTCCTCCTCCTCCTCCTCCTCCTCCTCCTCCTCTCCTCCTCCTCCTCCTCTCCTCCTCCTCCTCCCTCCTCCTCCTCCCTCCTCCTCCTCCTCCTCCTCCTCTGATGATGATGATGATGATGATGATGATGATGATGATGATGATGATGATGATGATGATGGTGATGATTGATGATGATGATGATGATGATGATGATGATGATGATGATGATGATGATGATGATGATGATGATGATGATGATGATGATGATGATGATGATGTGGCGTCTCGACATTGGGCGGAAGGGGGGAAGGGGGGGGGGTCTGGCTCGAACTGTGCGCCCTCTGGGGGAGACTCCACCTGCTTCCAAAACAGGCGCCCACAACAGCCAAGATCTGCTCCGTGGGGGGGGGGGGCGAGGGCTCGCGCCGATCGGCAAGACAATGAATAAAATTAGCCTGGCGAAGAACCCAACCATATGCAGTTGTCAGTACCGCAGCTGCGGGTTTCATCTTCAATGGAACTCCCCATAGGATTACGGAACGTGTGAGGGGTGTGCCGAGATGGGTGCCACTGGGGCATTCGGCGAAGCTCCCTATGGGGACATGAAACACGCGCGGGGCGTGCCGACATGGGTGGCGGAAACGCATGTGCGGGCCGCCACTGGGGCCTCCAGTGGAGCTCCCTATGGGTCCCCGAAACATGATGCTGCTGCGGGGGGGGGGCCGGGATGGGTGGCGGAGACGCATGTAAGCGCCGCTACTGGGGCCTTCGGTGGAGCTCCCTATGGGGCCACGAAGCGCGTGAGGGGTGTACTGGGATGTGTGGCGGGGACGCATGTGAGCGCAGCCACTGGGGCCTTCGGTGCAGCTCTCTATGGGGCCACGAAACGTGTGAGGGGTGTGCCGAATTGGGTGCGGGTGGTGACGCATGCGGGCGGCAGCACTGGGGCCTTCGGTGGAGCTCCCCATGGGGCCACGAAACCTGTTGTTGTGAGGGGCGTGCCGGGATGGGTGGCGGGGACGCATGTGAGCGCGGCCGCTGGGGCCTTCGGTGGAGCTCCCTATGGGGCCACGAAACGTGTGAGGGGTGTGCCGAATTGGGTGGGTGTGGGTGACGCATGTGAGCGCCGCCACTGGGGCCTCCGGTGGATGATGGGACCACGAAACCTGTCAGGGATGTGCCGAAATGGGTGTGCGGGACGCATGCGCATGTGAGCGCCGCCACTGGGGCCTTCGGTGGAGCTCCCTATGGGGCCACGAAACGTGTGAGGGGTGTGCCGAAATGGGTGTGGGTGACGCACGCGGGCGCGGGCACTGGGGCCTTCGGTGGAGCTCCCTATGGAGCCACGAAACGTGTGAGGGGTGTGCCGAAATGGGTGTGGGTGACGCATGCGGGCGCGGGCACTGGGGCCTTCGGTGGAGCTCCCTATGGAGCCACGAAACGTGTGAGGGGTGTGCCGAAATGGGTGTGGGTGACGCATGCGGGCGCGGGCACTGGGGCCTTCGGTGGAGCTCCCTATGGAGCCACGAAACGTGTGAGGGGTGTGCCGAAATGGGTGTGGGTGACGCATGCGGGCGCGGGCACTGGGGCCTTCGGTGGAGCTCCCTAACGAAACGTGTGAGGGGTGTGCCGAAATGGGTGTGGGTGACGCATGCGGGCGCGGGCACTGGGGCCTTCGGTGGAGCTCCCTATGGAGCCACGAAACGTGTGAGGGGTGTGCCGAAATGGGTGTGGGTGACGCATGCGGGCGCGGGCACTGGGGCCTTCGGTGGAGCTCCCTATGGAGCCACGAAACGTGTGAGGGGTGTGCCCACGCACGAAACGTGTGAGGGGTGTGCCGAAATGGGTGTGGGTGACGCATGCGGGCGCGGGCACTGGGGCCTTCGGTGGAGCTCCCTATGGAGCCACGAACGTGTGAGGGGTGTGCCGAAATGGGTGTGGGTGACGCATGCGGGCGCGGGCACTGGGGCCTTCGGTGGAGCTCCCTATGGAGCCACGAAACGTGTGAGGGGTGTGCCGAAATGGGTGTGGCTGACGCATGCGGGCGCGGGCACTGGGGCCTTCGGTGGAGCTCCCTATGGAGCCACGAAACGTGTGAGGGGTGTGCCGAAATGGGTGTGGGTGACGCATGCAGGCGCGGGCACTGGGGCCTTCGGTGGAGCTCCCTATGGAGCCACGAAACGATGTACTGGGTGGGTGAAGAGGAGAGGAGGAGAGGAGGAGAGGAGGGGAGGAGAGGAGGAGAGGAGAGGAGAGGAGAGGAGAGGAGAGGAGAGGAGAGGAGAGGAACGCGGGGCACCGTCTCTTCAAAACGAGGACCCAACAACCACAGGATGGTTGGGAAAAACGATCGCGCTGTTCCGCGGACAGCCCCGCGCAAGAGGCATCCGTGCGACCGCGCATCCGCGAGATCGCGCCCCGGAGTGCCGAGGGGGACAGCAGGCGACCACAACAGCATCGACTACACACCATGGGGGGTGGCTTGCGCATGCCAAAAACTGCCGAGCACGGGAGCCAGCTCCGCACTCGTTCTGGGCGAGGTGGGCATCCAGGACGACCACACCGACCACGCCCAGGACCGATGCGCTCCTGCCGAGGTCGGCGGATTCTCCCCCGAGGAGCTCTGCAGGAATATCTACCAGCCTGGAACAGATCCCTATCCCTATGCTGGGCACCTCCTCATCACGATACCAATCTTAGGGATTCCCTTATGTTTTGAGGGCGAATCCCTGAGACTGCCATCGCCTTTTGGCGTGTCAATCTTAGGGATAGGGATACGTTCGAGGCTGGTAAGATATCGCCTTCATGGTGGTTGTGGTCATCTGTTGTGCCAGGAGACCCGGGTACAATCGAACCTGTTTGGGCAAGACGCGCGAGGGGACACGAGACCCTTCCGAAGGCCACCTTGCCACAAGAATGCAGAAGGCAGGGGTCGCGAAACACAGGGCGCAGGGGTGGTACCCTTTATCGGGCGGGGCCGACCTACTTCTGCGGCAACCCATGGGGGCCTCCCATACCATCTTGTCCGCTCTTGCGAATCGACGCTAGTCGACGCAAAATCGACGCAAAATCGACGCTAATCGACGCTAAGTCGGCGCTACATCGGTGCTATCTCATCGACTCCCACACGCTAATGGACGCCAATTGCGAGGGCATACAAGGCTCCCATGACTTGCCACCAGAGACCTACTAATCAAGGCCGACGGTTCATTGCACCGGCCTTGCAGACGTGCTGCAGCGGAGTTCTGCGTGGGTATCTGCGTGGATTTCTGCCCGAATCGGCGAGCGAAAAACAAAGTAGATTTCGCGCGGATCCTTTTTGGTGTTTCATTCCTGGCCAACAAAAAAACGCACGAAACTGACCTCGAAATCCGGAACGACTCTCCAGGACACCCCGGGCCCACCCTATCGTTTCCCGAACGGCATCCGCTCTGCGATGCTGTCGCCAATACCAAAAAATGTGTTTACATAAATATATATATATATATATATATGTGTATGTGTATATATATATACGTATATATAAATTAATCAAAACAAAACAAAACCCTCCCCAACTTCTGAGACTTCCTCCTGCGGAGGGACGGGCCCGACTTCTACAAACCTACGCAGCAGGTCCGACGGCGGGCTCGCCGCTCGCGAGCACCAGCAGGCCCAGGTGGCAGGTCAGCCGCAGGTTGCTCGGGCCGCAGTGCGCCCGCAGCCGCGCGCCCGGCTCCAGGGCCGAAAACGTGCACTCCTCGCGGGGGGGAGCCTCGGCGGAGGACGCACGGCACCGCGAGGGGCACCACTGGAAGCAGGAAGCACGACAGAAGCAGAAACTTCTGGCGCTCCGCGCGGACCTCCTGGATCTGCGCTGGACACCCCGCCCTGGCGCTCGAAGCGCGCCAGGGGCGGCGCGGGAGGCGCCGCCGGAGGGGGGCCCAGCGCGGATCCGAGAAATCCGCGCGGAGCGCCAAAGGTTTATGTTTATGGCGTGCTCAGGGACACACACAAATAAACAGGGGCCCAGGGACACACAAATAAATACACACAGAAGCCCAGGATGCGCCAGATTTCCTCATACTATCTGAGCTTTCGTCTTCCCCCCCTCACTTTTCCTGTAGTTTCTTACATTTGCCTGGGAATCGACGATTCAATTGTGTCTGTGTGTTTCCCCTCTTGAGGCATGGCGACCCCTCTCCCCGCCTTTTGCAGGGCTCCCGACCCCAGACCCCCTCGAGACATAAAAGAACGGCGACGGCAGGTTTCCTCCATGTGTTCGGCCTCCGTGGGCCCTCACCGGAGCCTCGGGACGGTCAGAACACCACTCGGGATGAACAACCGGTCCCAAGGACTGGGTCGAGACCTCTGGGAGTCGGCGCTTTGGCAACTGAAATCAAGCCGCCCGGGGCAATTAGAGGGCCGAAAATCCACCCCGATAATAATTACCCCGACACGCGAAGCCGTTGAGCAACCGCACCCACAGAAGGACGCGAACAAGGCAAGGCTGTTTAGTAAACGCCCAAGGCCGTGTAATAAGCGCCAATTGTCCGGCCCAGGTGGTTTCTCCTCCCTTGAGAGGGGTGTGCGGAGGACGCACGGCACAACGGGGGGGGGCGCATGGCGACCTCCTCCCCGACGTTGCGGGGGGGATCCCGAACCCAGACCCCGTCTCGATGGAGGCCTCACCGATGGGGTCGGAGTAGATGGCGTCGGAGGATCGCGCCGCACTGCCGATGCATCGGCGGAGCATCGGCAACGCACCGGCGATGCATCGGCGAAGCACCGGCGATGCACCGCCGACGTCGGCGATGCATCGGCGACGTCGACGTGAAGAGCATCGGGCTGCACATCGAGCCGCATCGGCGAAGCATCGGCGATGCGGCGCGGTTCTCCGACCCCACCGATCCGACCCCATCCAGGAGGCCGAGAGTTCTACACGCGGGCTCGCTCGCGCCTCCGCGCCCCGGTTTCGCCCCGATCGGGGATGGGCAGACCCCCCTGTAGCAAAACGTGGTTTAGCGAAAACGACCTGAGGCCCAAACCTGGCGGGCGCGAGCCTGGGAAGTGGCGGCCACGGCGCCCTCTCGAGAAGCGAAAACGGACAATTCACCAATCGGCGTGTCACTGCGGGGGGCTCGGTCCAGCCCCGACCAGACGCGCGTGCAGACTGCCTCTGCCGCGCTGCGACACAAAACACCACCCCAAAAACAAACTTCGCCGCCCTCGGCCTCCAAGGGGGGACCCTCACCCTGCCCCAGGGACCGGCAAGCAGGGCTGGACCTAAACATTGTGTTTCGTTTTGTTGTCGCTTCGTGTTTCGTTCTGCTCCGCCTGTTTTCCTTACCTTCCCTCCCAAAACGAAAAGCACACACACAGCCGAAGTCCAGAAAAGCAGCGTTCAGGTCCAGCCCTGCCTTGAAGCAACAACGCGGGATGGTACCACGTCGTGAAAAAGACATGACGTCGGGGTCGACTGCACGCACGAAAGACCCTGGGTAAAAGTGACCTTTGGTGCGCGGCTTTTTGGGAGCCGCGGGGAGACCGAACACAAGCGCGCAAAACGCTACTACCGCATCGCGTTCTGCGATCGGGGATGCCCATTGGGCCCGCACTAAAGGTCACTCCGGCGAAAGGTCACTCCTACGTGTCGTCGACGGTGGTCTGGGGAAGAGATCCGCAATCCTCGTGGCGCGCCGTAGGGTGCAACTGCTGGGAGGCCTCCGCAGATCTGATGGAATGCTGCCAGGCCCGCTTCTGGAGCCACTCCGCCCCGGCCGGGCCCAGATGGAGCAAAGGACTCCGCCCCACCGAGGCGGCTCAGTAGAGTCAAGAGGTGCTGTGGCAGACTGTGGGCTGGCTTCCGACCACGGACACGGCAGCGCCGATGCTCACAGAGACACACACACACACACCATTCGCCCCTTCCCGCTTCCCCCTCTCCCTGATCCGACCTTCCTCCTTTCGGGTCGGGCGAAAAGGAGGGATAGCAAAGGGGGGGTTTGAGAATCAGCTGATCTTCCCGGCGCCCCCCGGCGCCGGAGGCGGCCATGTATCGAGAAATGGCCCCCTCGGTGAGGCCGAAACCAGCTGCATGCAGCAAATTTCGCAACCCTCCCTTTCCCAATCCGCCCCTTTCGTCCGGCCCGATCCTTCCATCTCCTCGTACCTTCTGCCTCCTCCTGCCTGCCCCTGCCCCCTGCCAGCTCCTCCCGCCTCCCACCGCGACCTCCCGAGAGCTGCCTCCCAACACGACCCCGGTGCGGCGGGCTCGCGCCGCCGCGGCGGGCCGGCGCGGGCCTCCGACGCCGCGCGGCCGCACGGCCGCGGCCGCCGACGGCGCGGAGGGTCCGGCGGCGGCCGCTCCGGGGCCCCCGGCGGCGGTCCACCCTGACCGCCCGCGCGGGGGCCGTCGCCGCGCCCACGCGGCGCGAGCCTGTCGATCCCGATACCGATGCCGAACGAACCACACACACACACACCGATACCCACAAGGGGGTCGTTGGGAGGAGGACTGGCTGTGGGTATGGGTGCGGGCTGTCGGGCCCCAGGGAAAGCTCGCGTTCGAGCGGGGACCCCCCATCCGACAACACGCACCCGTAGCCCTTTCCGACGCCCCTGTGGGTATGGGTGTGTGTGTTGTCGGTTCGTCAACCGATGCCCTTCCCTGCTGTTCGCCTCTGAGGGGCCTCCGAAGGGTCCCTCGTCCCTCTGCCCCTGGGATGCGACTTGGGACGACCGACATGGGTACGGAAAGAATGGGTACAAAGACCGACAGCAGTTCTTGTTCATTTTGAACAGGATTCGCTGTCGGCGTCGCCGCGGATCGTGTCCAGTTGAGACAGAAGGCCGCCTACCAAACAGCGGCCGCTGTTGGTTCGGGACAACATTTGCTGTTGGGCACTGTGCCCATTGCTTCCGTGCCAAATTTGTGGCGTCCAAAGCGACAGCGAGGACATCTCCGCCGCCGTGCCTCCGGCGCGAGATGGAGAGCCCCTGGCCTCACGCCGCACTGAGAGGCAGACGCTGCGCGGGTGCCGGTTGCCACAATGGCTGGGGAAACACGTGGTGCGAGAGATTGGCAGGGCTCTGGCTACAACGCTCGGCCACATGAGCGACTTCAAAAGGCCGGGGCTGTGCAGTCTGCATCTCGAGGGCGTCCGAGAGGGGGGCGTCCAAGTGGAGGGTTCTAAAATCAAGGCCGGAAGCAAGTGCGCGGACAAGGGGGGGTCAGGAAACGTGTTGAAAAAGGGAGGGGGGCAGCAAACTCAGCGAGATGTCTTTATCCGTCTAGTCATCACGCCCCTCGAGTCCCCCTAGTAACACTATGAGAGGACTTCCTGAGAAACGCCAAAAACAACTATGCCACATTAAGGGGCCATTGACGCTAATTGGCCCAAGATGAGCCCGGGATGAAGCCGGAGTGAACCCAATGAGGCGAGAGTCAGCGGAAGTGGACGGGACGTGACGGCTTAGTCAAATGTTCGGCCACTGATGCACAGGAGCCTATGCTGAATTCTTAGAGAGCAGAAACTCCACCCCGACAATAACCACCCCGACACGCGAAGACGTTTAGTAAACGCACCCAAAGAAGGAACCAAACAAGGCAAGGCTGTTTAAGAAAATGCCCAAGGCCGTTTAAAGAGCGCCAATTGTCCGGTCCGGGTCGTGTCTCCTGCATTGAGTTTTAACTCCCAGGAGCTGCATCCTGATTAGCTTGACGGCATGAACACATAAACTTTTGGAGGTCCGCGCAGATTTCGAGGATCAGCGCAGGGCCCCACCCCTCCCTGGAGCGCGGAACGCCTAGGGAACGCGCGGAGCCGAGGGCGCCGCCAACGCCGATCCAAGAAATCCGTGCTGACATTACAAATCTCATGTAGTATGCATTCTGCCTTCGAGGGTCGCATCCGAACTCCCACCCATCCTGTCTTGCTGAGTCCTTTGTGCTGAGGTGGCAGCGCCCCGCGACCCACCTCGCCCACTCACTCCCAACGCCCCTCCCCCCTCCCTCCTCCCGTCTCTGCCCTCCTCCTGTTCTCGTCGTCAACGTCATCGCCATGGTGCGCTCATGGTCCCAACATCTCGACTCGTTCCTCCTTCCGGGCCGTCTCTCGGCGGCCCTGGGGCCGAGCGAGGGGCCCCTTCCAGGGCCGAGAATGGCGAAACACGTACGTCATGTTTTGCTGTTCACTTTGCGAGGGGGGCTGGGCACTTGCATCAGGTCGGGCATGTCCCCCTACATGGGGAGTGTAGGCGAACGAAACATCAAACGCACGCACGAAATACGCGACAATGGTCAAACATAGTCGCAAAGTAGTTCCCAGACTGCTATTTTCTGACTGTGTGTGTGCATGTTCCTCCTGCAGTGAGCCCTGCCCGACTTACCACTTGCATGATTACGCGCCAATCCCTCGCCCACTGATTTTTAATCCCCCCCCGCGGGTCCCCGATCCCGTGCTCGGCCGCGCCCCGCGCGGCCGGGATGCCGCGCAGCATCTCCAGCGTCCGAGGGCACGCGGCTTGGTCCGCCGGGTCGGCGCCCTCGCCACAGAGGACCACCTCGGAGCAGCTCGTTGAGATCGGCCAGCACCGGGCCCGCAGTCCTCCTCCTCCTCCTCCTCCTCCTCCTCCTCCTCCTCCTCCTCGTCCTCCTCCTCCTCCTCGTCCTCCCCCCCACCCCCTCAGCCGTTCTGGCACAAATTTGTGTTTGTCGACACCAACTTCGGAGCGGCACTGCGTCAACGGGCCACTGGCTCAGCGTAGGCTTCTCGCGGCTATCGCGGGCGTATGACACCCATTCTTCCCATTTGCACCATGGTGGTGGCAAAAGACAGGGGAGAGGAAAAGGTTTCGGTCGGGATGATCGGACCTGTGAATCACCTCGCTGGAACCGCCCTGGCGCATATTCGTTTTCTACCTGGTGGAACAATTCCACACAATCAGGCAACGACGGCATCTCGAAGGTCAAGTGCAGCACGTGTGGTTGTGCCAAGAACCAAAGTCGCCGCAATACTGCAAGCAGTGTGGTTCCCCGTTTGCTGCTGCGCGCCCTGCTGACGGTAGTCATCCTTCCAGCGGTGCGTGGGTTCAGGTCCCTCCTGGGGTGTTCAGCCCGCCGCCGACCTGGACCATGCAGTCCCAGCAATCTCACGGTCAGCCTGCTGTCCCACCTGGACAGGCACCAACAGTTCAGCAAGGAGGTGGTGCTTCCCATGCAGGTACAGGGGCTCCGAAGGCGGCCCCTCTCCCTGTGGGCGCCTAGAGTCAGCTTTCTGCGTCGGAAGCCCCAGCAACTGGTGGACCTGGCTGGCAAGGGAAGAGACCTGGCCAACGCATCCAAGAACGAGGCTGAGGTCAAGCGTCTCCGCGTCCAAGAAACCCCCAAGCGGCCAACACCGTTGCACCAGCGCGTTCAACAGCAGTTCGCGGTGGCCTCGCGGCTGGCGAAGGCTCTTGACAAGGAAATGAATAAGTGACTGGCGCGGAGGAGCGACATCGTGCAGCTCGAGAGTGCTGCGCGCGCAGTGCGCGCTGAGGTCGAGCAGGCAGACCCTGTCCACAAGTTCCTGGTCACGGAGTTGGAGCAGCAGGCGTGGGATATCTGCAACGAGTCCTTTGACCTGGCCACTGTGCTCACCATTGACGAGGCTTGCTTCTTCGAGGGCGACGAAGAGCTCGGACAGGAAGACCACGACGATATTGCCAAGCAGAAGGATGACCTCAACGCGGGTGTTTCCAAGCTGGCGGAAGAGCTGTCGGGCCCAACGGTGGCTGCTGCCAAACAAGTTCGAGAGTCGCATCGGGGAGACCTCGCTCGCTCGGCGGCCAAAAAGAGGCGCGCGGAAGATGGCGCAGCCGCAGGCGGCGGAGAAGCACACAAACCTGTGCCTGAAGGCGCACGTGCTGATGGCCAAGCACCCGCTGAGCCCGACCCTGAGGGCAGAGGCGCCGAATCCGAGGCAGCTGCGCAGCCGACTCCTGGGGGTGGAGCCTGCAGCTCGGCTGGCGATGTGCGGGCCAAGGCAGAAGAAGCCCTTCGCCCTTCCCCATCCTGCCCCTGGCGGGGCGGGAGGGAACGGCAGCGCGGCCTGGCCGCGCATCCGTCTTCGCATGTGCCTCTCAGCAGCAGCGCTCACCATGTGAGCGCCCCCACAAGAGGCCAGCCCGGCGCCGACCTTTTTCTCGGGTAAACACGGAAGTGTCTCTTGTCTCTGGCCTCCAGCAAGCAAATGTTGCCCCGAGGAAATCCAGGGGGCGTATATGAGCCCTGGATGCCCTTGGGGGCAGTCGCCACCCTTTGCTGAAGACGCGCTCGGAATCTACTGGCTCAGGACGCCGCGCCATCCAGGTGTGCACTCACCCCGCGACGGAGCTGGAAGCCCTCTCGTTGTTTCGCTGGCGGACGCCTGCCCTGCGCATGTCTTGGCACAAGCTGTTGAGCGCGCCCATGCCAAGGCCTCGCTTGCCCTTGGCAGCGTGCCCGCTCATTGGTCTGCGTAGGCCAAAGCTGGCCAGGGCCCCGGGGCCAGCCCGTCCCGCCAGGGCTCCTTCGGGCTCCGAGGCCCCAGTGCCTTCGGCCAGGCCGCGCTAGGCCAAAATGTCGTGCAGGCCCAAGCCTTTCACTATTTTCCCATCCACTCCCCGAAACCCAGCCGCGGAGATTCCCGGGTGGAGCTCGTTGTTTCGACTGTCCACGTCGCATCATGGCACTCGGACACGGGTGGCGACCCCAAGACCTGGCTGCCAAAATGTGGACGTCACATTCTTTTCATCCAGGTGCACCTCTTGTTGAATCCTGATCTTGACGAGGCCATGGGTTGGGCCCATCGTCACGGGTGGAACAAACAAACGATTATTGGGCCCGCTGCGCCAGGAGTCGGACGTGGCACTTCGTCTGGCGTCGGGATCCCAGCCCGAAGCTCCCTGGGCTGTCACGCCCCTCCAGGGGGGGGGCACAACGTCGATCGACATCGCTCTATCGGTGCCATCGTGCGCGCTCCAGAAGAGGGACCAGATTTTGTCTGCAGCACCTACCTGCGCACGCGCGATGGGCTGTCAGAGTCCAACGTGGAGCTCCTGGCCCTCATGGGTACGGTCGTTGAGCAGGTTGCCCTACCCACTATGATTGGTGCTGGCTTCAATATGAGTCCCGACATGCTTGTCCCCTCTGGCATTACAAACCGCTTGCGTGCGCAGGCCGCTGCCCCAAGCAACGTGACCGGCCACGCGCGGTACTAGCATGCTCGATTACTTCGTCGTGTCCTCGGGACTCGCGGCAGGCATCTCACAGGTCGAAGCAATTCACCCATCGAACATCGTCGACCATCTACCAGTGCAGCCCCGGTTTCATGCTGGCATTGGGCAGCTCCACGGCCTTGTTCTTCGCGAGCTGCCGCCGCTGCCGACGGAGCCGCCGATCGGCCCTGCGCCGCCACTACCTGCGCGGTCAGCGGTGCTAGCCGAAGTTGACCGCGCCCTTGCTGCTTGTCGTAGTGGCGACGCACATGCTGCACAGTGCATGCTCGACGCCCTCTATAAGCATGGGGCCGACTAAGCTGGGGGGGAGCTTGCGGGGGCACGAAAAACTACCCTCGAATGGTGGGGCAGCGGGGGGGAAACGCAGCGGCAGAAGTGGGTTCCCATCTTGGATCAAGGTAGTGCGGCCCCGCGCCAACAAACCCAGCTCTTCTCCCTTGTGTGGTCGGTTAGTAAGCTTTGGCTTCCCCTTCTGCTTGACGCGTTTGGCACCAGGTCCGCCCAGTCCCAGGGGGTGCGGAGACTTCCTTGTTCCCAGCCTGCCTCTCTGGGTACCCGCGCCGACCGAGTCTCGAGAGCGCAGCCACTTTTAGGCCAGCACGACCTGCTTGATCTGAAGACTGGTGAAGCTATACTCTCAGTCTGAGATGAGCACCTGGCGACGCATGCTTTTAAAGCCAAGTCGCAGGCGCTCTCTGAGTGGAAGAAATTGATGCTCGAATAGACTGGTCAGGGTGCGCGGCGAGCTCACCGGCATGCGCGGGGCAATCAACCACGGGCCCCCGCCGCCCCTCTGAGTCGTGATGGAGCCTCAATGTCAGACCCCTGGGCGCTGTTTGCTGCCGAGGCCAGACAGTTCAGCAAGCTGTGGGAGGCCTCGGACACCCCGCCCCGCTTGGACCCCACGTTCCAACATGTGCGCCCCCTCCTCGGGCTCACTGATGGCGAGCCCCACTCAGCCTCTAAGCGATATTCTTCACGGTCCGCCACTGCTGCCGATGGGTTTCACATGAAGCGTTGCGCATCTTTGTCGGGCGGGGCCCTTGGTGTCCTGGGTGCCCTGTGCTCGGCCATGGGGGCCTCTGGGTTCTTCCCTGGGCAGGTGTACTGATGGTTCTGCCCCTGCTCAAAAAAAACCGTCTTGGGGGGGGTCCAGGGCCATCGTCTTTTTTGCAGCCCCCCTCGCCTCTGGGAGCGCTGCCGTCGGAGATGTGCCGTCCAGTGGGGCCACGCATTCCAGCGCAATTATTTTGCGGGGTCCCAGTGTCGTCTGCCGTCGACGTTGCCTGGACGTAATCTTCACGCGCAGAAGGAATTGCGTCCAAGAAGGAAAAGAAGCCAGCTGCACGCGGTTGTGGGATCTCGACAAATGTTCCGAGCTGGTCAACTATCGACGCTCCTTCAGCGGTGCCACCAGCATCAGTTCCCTGTCCAGATGGCTACGCTGGCGGTGCGAAGGCATCGGCACGGCAGGTTATCTCGTCGTCAGGAACGGTGATTGGAGCCTTTTTCGCCAACAACGACGTCGTCGCCGGTTGCAGGCTCGCGACCACCATGGTGCGCGTGAATGCTGCGCCAGCGCCCGGTGCCCTGCAGCCCCCGCCAGGCATCGCGCTAGACGCATGCATCGACGATTGCGTTCTCAGCTGCGTCGGCACTGGCACCCACGCTGTCAGCCACCCCCCTGAGGCACCAGCGAGCCTCAGGGCCGCCATCGAGGAGGACATGGGCGGTGTTATTTCGGTTGGTAAAGCTTCCCTCGTCGGCTCGACGGACGCGCTCGCCAATCAGGTCAGGGATCGATTGGGGAGCCCGGCTGGGCCCGTGGCCCCATCGGGCGTGAGCATGGGGATCGATTTCGCCCCTGGAACTCCCCGTCGGGCCCCAGGTCTCGGCAGGAAGTTCGGCGACCACAAGCGCGCGTTCAACAACGAACTCCAAAGGCTCAAGAGGGCCAAGAGGCCTCTTAGGAGGCATGCCTCCAACGTTTTAACCGCTGGTCCCCTCCCCAGTCTCACCTCGGGGGCTGATTATCACGGTCTTTCCAATTATGGATGGGATAGGCTGCAGATCGCTGCCGCAAGCACGACGCAGCCTTCTGCCAAGATGAGGTCGAGGACCTCCCTGCCCATGCTTTCTCATGACCCTACCTGGCACACTGCTGTGGCGCCTGCCGCGCGCTACGCCGAGGAAATTGTGGGCGAACCAAACCACGCTGCTTCCCTGCGTCATCCCCTGGTCGGAGCTGCGGCAGATGTGGCCTTCGGTCGCCCTTTCCCCTGGGCCCAAGACGTGGCGGGGCGTGAATGGCCCTTCGGGGGCCATGAAGCTCGCGCTCGGTCGCCTCTCTTTGTCCATGCCTAATGTTCGCACTCTCCTGAGCGGTTTTGGAACTGAAGCGCCCCTCGCCGTCGCTCCCCATGCCCCTCTTGAGAAGCTTTTGAAGGCCGCTGTTCAGCGGGCCCATGAGCGAGCGAGCGGCGCCGCCCCTCCCCCTCACTCGCTCGGCGCGCGAGTTGCCCCGACGCTGCCGCTGTCACGTTGCGCCCCAAGAACGGCGCGCCTGCGCGGCGGGGACGTGCCATGGCGGCTGCGCGCAATGCCATGTGGACTGGGACCAGGGCAGCAGAAGCAGGGTACGAAGTAGACGCGCTTTGTGGTCTGCGCCAACAAAATTCGGGACACTATACTGCGCCGCCTATGGCCCTGTCCCGCGCGCCATGACCAGCGCGAATATATACCCAGCAGCTTCGAAATAGAACTCCTGCGACCCCCGCCCGACCAGTCGGCCGGCACAATCGAAGTGGAGCTTCTGTCGCACACTGGGGTTTCTTTAAGCATCCGGGCGATGTTGCCCCGTTTCCTGCTCGCGACGATGTCGAGGACACTGGCCTAGAGATTACCTGTGCCCATGATCGAGACTGCAACCCCGTTGGCATATCTGGGCACATATTCGCTGGCGGATCGCGCGCGACTCATACCGTTAAAAAACTATCCAGGGCTGGGTGGGGGATCGTGATCTTAGGAGATGGCGGCGATGAGGTTTGCCGCATTAGCTGTCCTCTGCGGGCCCCAGCCTCCAAGCGGCCCAAGGTGGGGAATGCGGAGCCTATGCTGCTGCTGCCATGCATGCCATGCCTGGCAGCTTGACTTACTATGTCTGCAAGAATGTGGACGCTCAGGCGAACGAGCCCCTTCTGCGTGCCCTGTCCGACCAGCGAGTGCATTCTGCGTTCCTGCCCCCCACTCACAGGAAGCTCGCCGAGTGGGTTTTCAAAGTGAAAGGTCATGCTGAGGAGTCTCGTGACCTCACGGAATTGGAACTTTTTTGGCAGCTGGGAACGACCTGGCTGACAGAGTTGCCAACAATTCGTTGGCCAGGCACCCTCAAACCGACCCTGCCGACGCAGAATGGATTGGGAAGCGCCTCGACATTGCCAAGCGCGTCATGCGCCTGTCTGCTGAGCTTATGCCAGGATGGCAAAGGCTCGACTTGAAAGAGGTCAATATTGTAACGGAACCCCCTCGGCCCAAGGCTGCCCCTCTGCCTCATGGACGCATGTCTCTCCTTTGTTTGCAATGCATCGGCTGCCTCAGAGCTGCCAAAAGTGTGCCGCGCCTTGGGCCACGATGGGATGCCCCTCGGCTGTCTCGGCCCGCCGTCGCCTGGGTCGTGAGCCAAGGGTCCCGAGCTTGACGCTGTCGTCCTCGCGGGCCTTCGGCACAATTTTATTGATTTGTTCCCAACCCTCCTGCGTTGGGTTCTCGCGTTGAATAGACCGCTGCTCGCGCGTCTCCTTCCTTCCCGCCCCCCCCCGCTCCCCCTCTCCCCCCCTGCCTTCGCTCGTCGCTGCGTGCCAGCTGGGGGGCTGCGATCTGTGAAACTGTCGCCACTTTCGAAGCCTGCTGGGGGGGCCCAGCACAGTGGGTACACACGGCGGATTGAAATTAGACCTCGCCATCCCTGGGGGGCTGCGATCTGCGAAACTGTCGCCACTTTCGAGGCCTGCTGGGGGGGCCAGCACAGTGGGTACACACGGCGAATTGAAATTGCACCTCGCCACCCCTGGGGGGGCTGCGATCTGTGAAACTGTCGCCACTTTCGAGGCCTGCTGGGGGGCCCAGCACCGTGGGTACACACGGCGGATTGAAATTGAACCTCGCCATCCCTGGGGGGCTGCGACCTGTGAAACCGTCGCCACTTTCGAGGCCTGCTGGGGGGCCCAGCACAGGGGGTACACACGGCGAATTGAAATTGAACCTCGCCATCCCTGCGGGGCTTCGACCTGTGAAACTGTCGCCACTGTCGAGGCCTGCTGGGGGGGGGGGGGGGGGGGCGGCAGCACAATGGGTACACAGGGCGGGTTCAAATTGGACCTCGCCATCCCTGGGGGGGGCTGCGATCTGCGAAACCGTCGCCACTTTCGAGGCCTGCTGGGGGGCCCAGCACAGCGGGTGCACACGGCGGATTGAAATTAGACCTCGCCATCCCTGGGGGGCTGCGATCTGTGAAACTATCGCCACTTTCGGGGCCTGCTGGGGGGCCCAGCACAGTGGGTGCACACGGCGGACTGAAATTGGACCTCGCCATCCCTGGGGGGCCGCGGTCTGTGAAACTGACGCCACTTGCGAGGCCTGCTGGGGGGCCCAGCACAGCGGGTACACACGGCGGATTGATATTAAACCTCGCCACCCCTGAGGGGCTGCGATCTGCGAAACTGTCGCTACTTTCGAGGCCTGCTGGGGGGGGCCCTGCACATTGGGCACACGCGGCGGATTGAAATTATACCTCGCCGTCCCTGGGTGGCTGCGATCTGCGAAACTGTCGCCACTGTCAGGGCCTGCTGGGGGGGGGGGGGGGGGCAGCACAGTGGGCACACACGATTGATCCAAATTAAACCTCGCCGTCCCTGGGGGGCTGCGATCTGTGAAACTGTCGCCACTTTCGATGCCTGCTGGGGGGCCCAGCACAATGGGTACGCACAGCGGATTCAAATTTGACCCCGCCATCCCTGGCGGGGCTGCGATCTGCGAAACTGTCGCCACGTTCGAGGCCTGCTGGGGGGCCCAGCACAGTGGGTGCACACGGCGGATTGAAATTAGACCTCGCCATCCCTGGGGGGCTGCGATCTGTGAAACTGTCGCCACCTTCGAGGGCTGCTGGGGGGCCCAGAACAGTGGGTACACACCGCAGACTCAAATTAGACCTCGCCATCCCTGGGGGGCTGCGATCTGTGAAACTGTCGCTACGTTCCAAGCCTACTGGGGGGCTCAACACAGTGGGTACCAACCGCGGACTGAAACTAAGCCTCGCCATCCCTGGGGGGCTGCGATCTGCGAAACTGTCGCCGCTGTCGAGGCCTGCTGGGGGGCCCCGCACGGTGGACACACGCCGCGGACTCCAATTAGATCTCGCCATCCCTGGGGGGCTGCGATCTGCGAAACTGCCGCCACTTTCGAGGCCTGCTGGGGGGGCCCGCACGGTGGACACACACCGCGGACTCCAAATTTGACCCCGCCATCCCTGGGGGGGCTGCGATCTGCGAAACTGTCGCCACTTTCGAGACCTGCTGGGGGGGCCAGCACAGTGGGTACACACCGCGGATTCAAACTAGACCTCGCCATCCCTGGGGGGCTGCGATCTGTGAAGCCGTCGCCGCTTTCGAGGCCTGCTAGGGGGCCCAGCACAATGGGTGCACACGGCGGACTCAGATTAGACCTTGCCATCCCTGACGGGGCTGCGATCTGTTAAATTGTCACCACTTTCGAAGGCTGCTGAGGGGCACAGCACAGTGGGTACTCACCGCGGATCCAAATTAGACCTCGCCATCCCTGGGCGGCTGCGATCTGTGAAACTGTCGTCACGTTCGAGGCCTGCTGGGGGGGGCTCAGAACAGTGGGTGCACACCGCAGACTCAAATTAGACCTCGCCATCCCTGGGGGGCTGCTATCTGTGAAACTGTCGCTACGTTCGAGGCCTGCTGGGGGGCCCAGCACAGTGGGTGCACACGGCGGACTGAAATTGGACCTCGCCATCCCTGGGGGGCCGCGGTCTGTGAAACTGACGCCACTTGCGAGGCCTGCTGGGGGGCCCAGCACAGCGGGTACACACGGCGGATTGAAATTAAACCTCGCCTTCCCTGAGGGGCTGCGATCTGCGAAACTGTCGCTACTTTCGAGGCCTGCTGGGGGGGGCCCTGCACATTGGGCGCACGCGGCGGACTCCAAATTTGACCCCGTAGCCTGTAGTTGTCGCCCCATCGTTCTTGTATGGTTCTCCTGCGCATCATGCCATAGGCGCATGCCCCAAGTAGCTTACATATCAAACAGCGGATCCTGCATTTCGATTGTCCATGCAAGTTTCGGCCAACCACTCGTTTCCCATGATACAAATGGGTTGGGTACGTCACAAGGTGATTTTGTTCGGATGGGGCTGCCTTAGCGAGGTGCGAAGCTTACTCTTCGCATGGCCAGCCGCGCAACCTGCTCATGCCATGTGACGGTGCGCGTCAGAGTGCGGGTGCGAAGGGGGCCTGGAAAGCCGATGAGGAAGGTAGGCGCCCCAGGCGCTCAGGCATCTCCGGGTGGGTGGGTGCCTGGTGCGGCACTGGCGATGGCCCGACTGGGGGCAGTTCCCGCCGCCTCACAGAGCAAGAGAAGAAGCAGCGCACCGCCAGGGCTGCGCGACGTTTCCCACGAGCTGCAGGAGGCCAGCCTGGCTCTCCTGGAGGCGTGGTGCTGGAGGCCGGGCCTCCTGTGTCCAAGGGCCAGGGCCCGTAGCCTGAACGAGTCCTCGGCCCGCCGTTTGGGCAGTCGTCGATCATCGTCGCTGCTGCCGCGCCCTGGCCCATCCTTCCGGACCCGATTGGTGCGGAAGGGGAAGCCGCTCAGCTTTTATCTGGCACGCCCGAGGCGGGCGCGCTGCCACGGCCCCCGCACGCGTCAGATGCCATGCTGTCCTCGGCTGTCGTGTTCCTGCGCGACAGGGCTGCCCTGACCCTCGACGGGGACGAAGCGCCCCTTGTTGCGCCAGCCGCGCCTCCGTCTGGTGACTCAGACTGACCCAAGAGATGCAGTCCTTGCCCTTTGGCGTGGCCTGCGTCTCTCGCCCTGGTTTCTCTTCTTTCGGGTCCTGGGCTCTGGGGGGGGGGGGGGGGGGGCCCCCCGGTCCATGACAGGGGATCCCCCCCTCGCGGGATATCGCCCCGTGGCGTTCGCGCCCGCCCTCCTTATCTCAGTTCACTGCTCGGTGGCCTGCCTTCCTCCAGTCCAGATAGCAGGAGGCGGCGCCTGCTGCCGCCGCCTGGGTTTGCCACGGTTGATGTCAAATCCCCCTCCCACTCCTTCTCATCATCCTCGTTTTCCTCCTTCTCCTCCTCCTCCTCCTCCTCCTCCTCCTCCTCCTCCTCCTCCTCCTCCTCCTCCTCCTCCTCCTCCTCCTCCTCGTATTATTATTATTATTAGTCCTCCTCCCCCTTTGTCCTTATCCGTACAGATGTCTCTTCCCTGTCGCACCCCGGGGCGATTTTAGGGCGGGTCGGGCGTTTCGTCTGAGACGTCCTCACCACTTATGATTCTGAATCTTAGGAAGGGGCAGAAGCGTCACACACGGATGGCGGGCCATTTTCAAAATGTGGCTCTCGCTTCAGCGCCGCGCACATCATGTATAAACCTGCCCAAGAGTTTCATGAATTGAAGGCGGGTCGTTTTCCACATGTGGCTCTCGCCTGAGCGTCGCGAACATTCGTTTTCAAAATGTGCAAGAGCTTCGCGGGTTGAGGGCGGGTGGTTTTCAAAATGTGGTTCTCGCCCTAGCGCCGAGAACACTCGTGTTAAACATGTGGATGACATTCACGGATTGAGGGCGGGTGTTCAAAATGTGGCTCTCGCCTTAGCGCCGCGCACATTCGTTTCCAAAGCCTACAAGAGCTTCACGGGTTGAGGGCGGCTCCGTTTCACAATGTGGCTCTCGCCTTAGGGCCGCGCGCATTCGTTTTTTACGGACAAAAGAACTTGCAATAGCCTCACGGGTTCCCGTGATCAGCGTGCCAAACGGTGTTTTGGAAGGGTTCAGGATTATGCTGATGCAGCAAGTTTTGTTGGTTCGCTGTGGTGAAGTCCCAAACGTGGCGTTCTGGCACGATTCTGGATTGTCAAGACGCAGCCGTCAGGTTGATACGTGACGTACAAACTTGCAAATAATGCCTTGGCACATTCCAGGATAATCAAACTGCTGCCTCCAGCGAAGCACTTTTCTTTCATCAATGGAAATCAACCGTTGTAGGGGCCTACGAGGGGGGAGTTTGGAGGGAGGGTTAATTCCAACATCGGTTGGGTTTCCATGTGTCCTCCTCCTACTTCGCCTCCTCCTCCTCCTCCTCCTCCTCCTCCTCCTCCTTTTCCTCCTCCTCCCCCCCCCGCCTCCTCCTCCACCTTCCCCGCCTCCTCCTCCACACCCCCTCCTCCGGCTCCGTCCTCCGTCCTCCGTCTCCCTCCGCCGTCTCCTCGAACTCCTCCGCCTCCTCCTCCTCCTCCTC
>CAUYUJ010016845.1:153854-186354 GCA_963575745.1 Prorocentrum cordatum | reverse complement strand
AGGATGCAAGGGAAACCTTGGGATTGTTGCCCATTCTCACCATGCGGGTTGACTACATTTCCCAAACCAAAATCCCCGACGGTGTGATGTCCGCACAGCGTGGACACCCAGAGGTCTCGAATCGTTCCTTGTTGATTTACGGACCCCGGGCCTGGCAAAAGGTCCCCTCTGGACGAGAGTAGCAGGAAACTTGTCGTCGTTGTTTTCACGAGGCCTGAGGGGCTCTGGGGTTGGAGGCGACAAGGGGGGGTTCAGCGAACTGGGCCCCGAACAGAAAACGGTCAACAACGCGGGATGATGCGGGCAAATCCGTCGAAGTCGATCCCCGAACCCTTCCAGGGGGTCTGTATGGTGGAAGTTTGCCACCTCGGGTGCGGACTCGGCAGTCGTGGGGCCCAACGGCGGCCCCCATGAGACCGAAACAAGCAACACACGTGGACCCAGACCCTTACACCTCACGCCATCTCGCCCCTTTCCTGTTGGCCGAGACCATGGCTGGACCACCTCGTGGCTCCATTGGGAGCTCCACCGAGCGCCCCAAAGGCTGCGCTCGCATGCGGTTCCACCCCCCCATTTCGGCACGCCCCACACTCGTTTCGTGGCCCGGGGGCGCCACCGAAAAATATATCCACAATTGCGGTATTCACAACTACGTATGGTTGGGTCTTTCGTCAGGCTAATTTTGTTTATCTCATGTGACCCCCTCTGTCTTTTCCACCCCCGCAATTTCCCTCCCCTCCTTTTGTTAGCCTCCCGGGAAAATGCCCCTTCCATCCTCTTTCCCCTCCTCCTTTCTCCTCTTTGTTTTGCGTTTTCCTATTCAAAGCATCCGTGGGGCAGCAAACGCGTTGCCGCCCCAGGGGCGTTGAAAACAGCCCGGAGGCACGTCATGCCATTGTAGTAGTAGTAGTAGTAGTAGTAGTAGTAGTAGTAGTAGTAGTAGTAGTAGTAGTAGTAGTAGTAGTAGTAGTAGTAGTAGTAGTAGTAGTAGTAGTAGTAGTAGTAGTAGTAGTAGTAGTAGTAGTAGTAGTAGTAGTAGTAGTAGTAGTAGTAGTAGTAGTAGTAGTAGTAGTAGTAGTAGTAGTAGTAGTAGTAGTAGTAGTAGTAGTAGTAGTAGTAGTAGTAGTAGTAGTAGTAGTAGTAGTAGTAGTAGTAGTAGTAGTAGTAGTAGTAGTAGTAGTAGTAGTAGTAGTAGTAGTAGTAGTAGTAGTAGTAGTAGTAGTAGTAGTAGTAGTAGTAGTAGTAGTAGTAGTAGTAGTAGTAGTAGTAGTAGTAGTAGTAGTAGTAGTAGTAGTAGTAGTAGTAGTAGTAGTAGTAGTAGTAGTAGTAGTAGTAGTAGTAGTAGTAGTAGTAGTAGGTCCCCCCAAGGCTCTGGGGGAGCCTGTGGGCGGGGGGGCTACTGCTGCCCTCAAACCGCGGGTGGCAGCCACCCTTCCTTTTCTCGTGCCCTTACCGTTACGCACACTCTTCCTTGCCCTGAAGGGAGGTCCCGGGATGGCGGCGGCCGCTGGCGGCGCTGCGGACGCAGGTGCAGGGGCTCGAGTGGCTGGGAGTAACGACGCGGCGGCCCGAGGTGAAGGCGGTGCGCTGGCAGCCGCAGCGGGCATTGGAGGTGCCGGGGCCGCCCCGTGCGCCTCCGCTGCCGCACTCGCATCGGCCGATGCAAGCGCTCCAGAAGTCCCAGTGGACGGCGGCACCGACGTCCACATGCGGGACAGTGAAGGCCAGCCGGCGCAACGACGGCGCCGCATGACGGGAGGACGCATCACTCGCTGGTGCGTCAGCGCCCAGGCGACCCGCGGCAAGCAAGCCCATTGCACCCGCTGCATGGGAGGCTTCGAGGCGGGCGAGTGGCGCGTGGCAGGCGTCGTGACGCGCCCCGTGGGCTCCCAGGCGCACGCGGGCAAGAAGTGGTTCCACATGACCTGCGTGGATGGCCCCTTGCCACCAGCGACGGCGATGGAGGGCTACACGCAGCTCCATGAGGGCGACAGGGAGAACCTCACAGCTGCTTTGGAGGCCCGAGGCGGCCCCATCTTGCCCCTGCTGGAGACGGTCGAAGGCCAGGTGCCCACTCCTCCCTCCCAGGGGGACGGCGTGGCAGGGGGTGCTGGGGTCGCCCCGAGGCTCCCTGCCGCCGCCGCGCCAGGGGCGTATGGCCCAGGCTCCCGTGGGGCTCCCCCGGTGGCAGCCGAGGCGGAGGCGCCGTCTCCCGCGGACATCCTACAGCCGCCCCTTGACGCCCCCGCGGCCGCGGACGACGACGGGGGGCTTGAAGCAGGCGTCTACGATGACTACCTGGACGACCAGGTGGCTGACGAAGATGCGTACCATGAGATTCGGTTTGTCAACCTGGATGGGTGGGACACCATCGGGTGGGACCGCATCCTGCTACAGGGCGCGCCCGCCACGGCCATGATCCCTGACAGCATGGCCGCCGCGGTTAGCCGCGTGGAGGTGCGGCTGTGCCTGGCGATCGAGCAGGCCCGCCAGGGCGGTGACGGCCTGGCGTCGCGCACGCTTGACGCGTTTGTGGAAGATGTTCTTAGCTCTGGACGGGCTGCTCTTCAGCGAGAACGCGACCCCGACCCCGACGACGCGACGAGAACGCCTCCAGGAGCGCTTGCAGTGGATCCAGGACGGCCAATGGGACGTCGCCTGGCTCTCCATGGAGGACCAGACGCGCACCTCGGTCACCGCGAAAGGCCGCGAAGACCACGTCGCGGCCCGCGTTCGCCGTGTCACTGAGCTCGCGCGAACGGGCGAAATGTCTCGGGCGGCAGCGGCAATGTGGCCCCAGGGTGATATGGCGGATGCGGCGGCGGTGGTTCGGAAGTTTAGCACCGCCCAGCAGCCTGCGGTGCCTCGCCCAAGCGAATGGGGCCCTCCCCCTGGCACTGGGGCCGCCCCGCATGGGCCAGGGGGGGCCCCCCGCGGCGGGGGCCGACGCGGCGATGCCGCCAGCCACGCCCCCTCATGAGCTCCTCGGCGCGGCAGAGCTACACCACCGCGTGGCCAACCACCTCAAGCGCCAGTTTGGTCGCTTCCCCCGCCGCGGCGGTGCGGGACCTGGAGGCGGACGCCACAAGCACTGGGCTCCGCTCAAGCACGACGAAGACGGAGCGGAGGCGGTAGCCAACACGCTGGCGCGCCTGGCCATCGGCGACCTTCCTCCCGAAGCTCTAGCCGCCCTGACCGCGGCGCGCCTCGCAGGCATACCCAAGGCCACCCCTGGGGACGCGCGAGTCCTGGGCTGTGGGAATGTCACCCACCGCATGGTGGGCCGCAGCGTGGCCAAGGTCCATCGCGCGGACATGCGGGCGGCGGTGGGGGACCAACAGTTCGGCCTGGCTAAGGACGGCTGCGGTGCCCTCCACCGACGCCTCTGTACGATGGCCAACTCGAGCCCTGGCAAGTGGGTGGTGGCGGTGGACCTCGGGGATGCGTTCAGCAACATCCCCCGTGACCTCGTTAAGGAGGCCGTGCGCTCCAAGGTGCCCGCCCTGGCGCCGCTGGCGGAGGCCTGGCCCCCTGCTCGCACACGCCACGCGGCGGGTGGTGGGTCCCAACCTGCCCAGCTGGTCGACCAGATCCGCGGCCTCGACCAGGGCTGCCCTATGAGCCCTGGCTTCTACGCGGTCGGCACGGCGGATGACCCCAGCATCGGTCGCATGGCCGTGCGCGCGGTGGACGTCGAAGGGGACTGCCTGGCGTTCTTGGACGACACGTACTTCGTGGGCACCGCGGCTGCTGTGTTCCGCGGCTTGGATGCCTGGCGAGCCCGCATCGAAGCCCATGGGGTGAAACTGAAGATGTCCAAGACCCAGATCTGATCCCCGGACCCTCGCGCTGTCCTGCCGCCGGAGTTCGCGGAGTACGCCCAGTACCGCGTCCCGAAGCTCAAGGCGGTGGGATCTACTCTGGCCTACACAAACCACGACGTGGACGCTGACTGGCGGGGCGTCCCGCTCACGGACTTTGCCGCCCCGGAGGACCTCGACGCGGGCCGCCTCGCGCTGGCTGGCGGTGCCGGGGCCGCCCCGGGCGCCGCCGTGCCACTCCCCTGCGGCGAGGCCTCCCTGCAGAAGCAGGACCGCTACTTCCGGGAACTCCTGACGCTCCGCACGCGCGGGCTGCGCGCCTTTGACGCCTTCCAGTTGATGCGGATCTGGTCGAGGGGCGCTCTCGCTCACGGCGGCGCGGGGCCGCCAGGTGGATGGCGGAGCGGTCGCCTTCGCCAACGCCCTTCTGGGGGTCGCGGCCGCCCCCCGAGAGCAGATCTTCATGAAGGTCAGCGACGGAGGTTTGGGCTGTGGCAGCGCCGAACAGCGCGGCCCCGCTGCCCTCCTGGCGCCCTGGGAAGCCGGGATCCACGCGGCTGCCCAGGAGCTTCGCGAGACGACAACGGCTGGCTTCTGGCGGCGGTGGCCGGGCCTTGGCCGCGCCCTCTCGGCGGCGGACGAGGAGCAGGGGCGGTTGGCAGGAGGCCGTCGCCCCCAGGGTGGCCGTTGGCAGGGCCTCTTGGAAGGGCGGAGGGGCAAGGACCAGAAGACGCACACCCAGCATGTACGGGACCACGCCACCAAGACGTTCTTGGCCGCGCTGCCGGCGACGGCGGCGGCGGCGGTGCATAGCGCCTCGGGCAGCTCAGCGGGCGCCTGGTTGGATAACTTCGAGGGGGTTCCGCCCCTCGCCGACCACGCGTTCTGCATTGCGGCCAAGAGGCGCATGCATTTGCCGCTGCTGCAGTCCGAGTGCACGCGCCAGAACCGACCGGCGGCGCCCACTCGCGCGGTGGCGCAGGCCGGCCCGGGTTCACGCGCTCAACTGCCCCCGGGGAGGTGGCCCGGTGCGCCGCCACAACGCCATTCAAGATGCTGTGGCGCTCTGGTTGCGCGGGGTGGGCCATCGCGCCCTGGTGGAGCAGGTCATCCCAGAGTGGCACGCGGAAGAACAGGGCGCGGCCACGCTGGGCGTCGTCTACCATCGAGGCCTCCACGGCCGGGCGTGCCTCGACACCAGCTTGGTGGACGAGGTGGCCGCGGCCCAGACGGGGCGGCCGCATCAGGCATCCCTGCAGCGCAGAGAAAAAGTGGAGCACCGTAGATACCCATTTTCTGGCCTGGCGCCCTTTGTTCTCGATGTCAATGGCCGCTGGGGCGCAGAGGCGGAGACGCGGCTGCGCCGCGCGGTAGGGGAATTGCCCGAGACCGAACGGCCCGCAGCGCGCTCGGCCCTGCGCTCGGCAGTGGCCAACGCCCTGCAGGGCCAAATCGCTGAGCAGGTCGCCCTGGCGACGGAAGACGTAGTCGGGCTGGGCGCCGGGGTCGCCCCGAGTGCCCGGTCTTGACTAGATGTGGCCCCCTCCCGCACGTGTGTGCTCCGTGCCCCTTCTCCCTCCCTTTGCCTACCTGCTGCCCTGATCATTTGTAAAGCCGTGGTCACGTCAGCTGTGTGTACTGCACTGTGTAGTTCCTTCATAGTGTGCACGATGCGCTCTTGCTTTGTCATGTCAGCTTTGCATGCTGCATTGTGCAGTTACCCAGCCTTGTGCGCGTTGTGCTCCCGCCATGCCACCTTTGCTGCACTCGTAGTCTTGAGCTGCTCTCTCAGACCGTCCGTGATGGGCCATCGTTCCGCCAGCAGCATCAGCCCGAGGCCACTTGCAGAAGAGGCGTCAAGAGGCGTTCAAGATCGGGGGCGCCCCGCGGGTCCTGGGACCGTCGGCGGCCCGCCGTCCGCTTTGTCGCCCGCCCGCGACGCGTTTTCCTCGCCCCCCCCCCCCCTCCCCTGCCCGTCCAGGGTCCCGAACGGGGGTCAGGCTGTCTCCGGCCTGCTCAAGGATCGGTCTCCGCTCACCTGGAGCCGCTGGTTTCAACCTTTAGTTCCCCTGTTCCATTTTCGCTCCGCCTTTGCAGTCGGCCGCCCCATTTATGTTCGGTGTACAGCCTCTCCCCCCCCCCTCCCCACTCGGCAGCTGTTTGGCTATTGATGTTTCGCTTCGCACGATCTCTCGAGCCGCACCTCCCGTGCCATCCTTCCGACCAAGTGATGGCGCCCAAGTTCTCGAAGCCCGCGCCGACGCCGTGGCCCGCGGTGACGCACACTGACTCGCCCAATCACGATGCGGCGCCCCTTTCGCGAGGCGCTGGCGGCGAAGGCTAAGGCGAGGTCCGAGGCGCGCGCGAAGGCCAGCGGTTCGACTGCGGCCGACGCGCCCACTCCCAAAGCGGGGCCTGCGCCGCGCCCTGGCCAGCAGGTGAGCGCGTCGGAGAGCGGCGACATCTCGGACGAGGGGTTCGACGTGATGTCGGAGGCAGCGACCTTTCGGACGGCGCCGACACTGCCTATGGAGTCGGCGACGCCTGCTGAGGGTGCCGACGGAGGCAGCGGTACGAGGGCCGCCCCCAGTGCCGCTGCCTCTGACGGCGCCTCAAACGGCGCCCCCACGGCGACGGCCAAGGCGCCTGCTGAGCCCTCGGCCATGCCCCCGTCAGCATTGGTGCCAGTGACGAAGGCGGCCCTGGCAGCGGCGGCCACCTACTCCAACTTCGCCGCGGAGCAGCGCCGCGGGTTGGACGCGACCACCCTCGCGCTCCACAACCTCCAGCTGCGGGAGCAGGCTGTGAGCGGCCGCGGCGGGCGAGGCGCGCGCAGCGACGCCGACGGCTGCCACCCCATGGACGATGGGACCGCCAGTGAGGCCCCGAGTGCAGCGACCACGGGCGCCCTCAGCGGGCACGGCGGCAAACGCCACCGCCGTCGCAGCAACAAGGCTGCCCACGGCAAAGCCCCCCCGCCGAGCGGCGGCGCGGTCGCCGAGCTCGAGGACGCTGAGATGATGACGGACGTGGACTACCACGCGGCGGGCTACGTGCACTGCATGAGTGCGTACTGGCTCCCGCCGCAGCGCCTGGGCTGGTGTCGTGAGTGCGCAGCGCTGGATTAGTGGAAGACCATGATGGCGGAGTACGTGGACGAGCTCAACCGTGGCGAAATGCGCCGCTACACCGAAGCTTCAGAGCACAACCCGCAGTACCCCAAGCTGCGGAAAGGTGATCAAGGCCAATACAAGCTGTACGCGCGCTCGCACTACGTGGCGGCGGCGCAGGGCATCACCGAGCACGAGGCTGCGACGCGCGCAGCGCGCCAGAACAAGGGAGCTGGCCCCATCGACCACGCCGCCAAGCGCGCGGCGAAGTTCCGCGCGAGCTTCGACCACATCAAGGAGGGCATGGACGTGCTCGTGGGTTACGCGCTCTCCTATGACGGCTTGACAGCCCTGCGGAGGGCGACGGAAGGCGTCGGGGTGGGCATCGCCCCCGAGAGCGCGGGCGCCCCTCCGGCCACGGAGACGGCGGCGCAGGAGGTCGGTCGCCCGATGGATGTGGAGGTGGTGCCGGGGCCGCCCCGCGCGCCACCTCCACCCCTCGAGGATGGGCCTGGCGCCGCAGACCCCCCCCGCGGTGATGATAGCGACCCCCTGCTCGACAACCGCGTCGAGGGCCAGGGGCGCCAGCTGGTCGACGCCGAGACTGTGGAGGAGGTCGCGGATGTCGAGCCCCTGCTGCGGCTCGGCCTCTCCAAGAAATCGCTGAAGCGCATGGCGCGGGCCTACGGCGTCTTCAAATTCGAGACCATGCGCGCCCACATGCTGGGAGGCACGGGGCCCATCCTGGAGAAGAAAAAGGACATGATGAAGGGCGCGCGGCGGCGGCGGAGGAGGAGGAGGAGGAGGAGGAGGAGGAGGAGGAGGAGAGGGAGGAGGAGAGGGGGGAGGAGGCCGAGAGGGAGGAGGAGGAGAGGGAGAAGGAGGAGGAGGAGAGGAAGGAGGAGGAGAGGACGGAGGAGGGGAGGACGGAGAAGGAGCGGAAGGAGGGGGAGAGGACGGAGGAGGAGAGGACGGAGGAGGAGAGGACGGAGGAGGAAGAAGGGGGGGGGAAGAGTCGGAGTCGGAGTCGGAGGAGGAGTAGGACGCACGTCCTGGACACCCCTGCAGAATTAAGATGAGGCGAACGACCATAAATACGAGGCGGGGAGAGGATGGTCGAGGAAGAGGAGGCCGCCTCGCACTGCCTTGCCACGTGCAACTGAAGCATCCACCGTGGGAATGGGAGGACCACCTTTGGCGGGGTGGCAAGGGACTGGGTCGACGCGGTGTAACTCTTGGCGAAATCGTCCGAAAACTCTCCGTGCTTCGCCCACAGCCAGGCGATGCTAGCTGCCTCGGTGGCCCTCTTGCGCAGGGCAGCGGCGGTGGCATCGGCAGCCGAATGCAATTCTGGACGGGGCTTCGCAGCCGCATCAGCGGCATCGAATTCACGCTGCATCTCCGATGCGTCGACAATCAACTCGACGAAATCTTGGGCGCGACGGTCGAGGCGACGGCGGAAGCTGGTCTTCTCCCCAAAGTATTTCTCATCCTGGCCAGACTCAAGCAGCTCTGCCAGGGACTCCTACCGAAGGACGCCAGCTCACCGCCGCCTCACCAAGCGGGCCTACCCGACGATGCAAGACCTGGCACAACCTGGCCAGACCAGAGGCCACAGTGCAAGGCTCTGCAAGGTCGCACAGGGTCGTGCATCGTCGGGTAGGCCCGTTCGGCGAGGTGGTTGGCTACCGCGGCCACCGTCCTTCAGCGTCGACATCCTGTTCCCAGCGGGGCGCCCAACCTGCCCCTTTCTGGCGCTTGGCGGGCGGCTGCGACGAGGACGACGAGGAGCCGTGGTCGCTGCCCGCGCCCTGCTTGCGCGACTTCCGCCCCTCTGCCGCCTTCTGCTTCGACTGCTTCCGGGCCGTGCCCTTCGCCGACTGCTGCGACGCCGCGGGCTCGGAGGCGACGGCGGCGACGCCGCGGGCGGATCCCTGGGGCACTGGGCGCTCGGTGTCACTGCCGTCGCCCATCACATCCGCATCCGCTCGAGGCGAACATGGACGGCGCCGCCTCGCCAGTGGGCCTCTGGAATGCGTCGCCAAGCGCCTTCGTCAGCGCCTCAAACTTCATCCCGACCTCGCCCTGGAAGAGCTCGTTCGCCGAGTCGGCGCGATGCTGCCTCCTCGACACCTGAGCTGGAGCGCATGCCGCATGCCTCTAGTCCCTCCTCCTCCTCATCCTCCTCGTCCTCCGCCTCATCGAGGTCCTTCTCCTCGTGTCATTATCCTCCTCTCCGCTTCTCCGCCTCGCCACCTCCTCCCCCGCCGATCCGATCCTCCTCGAGCGACCTCCCTACCCTCCCCACTCCACCTCCCCCGTCCTCGAGGCCCCTCGACGGTCGCCTGGCCTATATCCTCATCATCCTGGCCCTCATCCCTGCTGCCCCCCCCCCCCCCCGAGGTGAAGGTGGAAATGAGGAACCGTGACCTTCGCGATTCACGCTGCGCTCGGTCCACTCGAGGCGCGCGGGGATCTTGACGCACTCGCACCCCTCGTGCCACGCGATGGAGTGGCCTTTGCCACTGTGCCTCGGGTCGCCGAAGCCGTCGGCGATGTAGTCGGTGAGCAAGACGATCCGACTCGGCGCCGATGCAGTCTCGACCTCCTGACTGCGGTACGACTGCACCGCCACCTCACCCACGCCCCACAGGATCCTGCCCCCGTTGCCCGCCCAGTCCTTCGCCTGGCCCTTCTCCGCGAAGAAGACGCAGCACTCCACGCGCTTGTTGAAAAAGCGGGCGCGCAGCTCCCTGTCTGAGGTGCCCACGGCGATGGACAGCAGCTTCGGCGAGGCGCACTCGCGTTGGAAGCATTCATCCCCCGTGCGGTGGCAATAAAAAGAATAGAGGCCACTGTTGGCGCCGTTCGCGGGGTTCCTGCTCCACGCGATCGGCCCCCCAGCGTGGGCGATGTCCAGCTCGCAGTCATCACCTCGCTTCGAGCGGTCGATCGGCTGACGTCGAACCGATCGGGCGATCCGACAAGGAGGGTCGCAACGGGAGTCAGTAGGAGAAGAAGGGGTGGTGCGCAGGAAGAGGGCGGGGGGGAGAGCCTCCACAAGTCGGTCGATCGAACGGCAGGTCGGTCGACCGATCGATCGGCAGGCCGGGCGAACGATGCGAACAACATGAGGTCGTGACGTTGACACAAGCCGCAGACGCGGCCATCGGGAATGACGAAGCTCTTGCCCGAGCGGATGGCGATCGTGACCTCGGCCTTCTCGGGCCCCCCCTTGCCCCAGGCGCCGTGCAGGCGAGGCTGCGCGGCAGCGCCATGCAAGGCCAGCATATCCTTGCCAGTCGGCACGTCGGACATCGCGGAGACGGCCGAATCGCGCCGATGTCCAGTTGGAGCGGGCGGGGCTGGCATTAGCTGCGAGCTCAGCGGCGGCGTATCTATCCGAGGAGCCCCCATCCCCGAGGCCCCCATCGGGAATGGTCACAGACAGGGCGCGGACCCGGGATGCCCAAATGTGGCGACGGAGGGCGAGACTGGGCGGAAAGCTGTCGAAGAGGGGCGATGCGTTTGAACGGAACGCGGCGGGGGGCGCGGGGGGGGGGGGCCAGGGCGGCCCGAGGGGGGAAACGCCGAGAGGGTGAGTGAGGGGGCGAGCGCAGCGTGGAGGCACCTGCACACCAGGAGCACTCCCTCGACTGGCACGGGCGCCCCCCCTGCCAGGACCCTGGAGGGAGAGGGCGGGTTGGGTGGCGGGGGTGGCCAGCAGGGAAATACAGGTGGGAGGGCGAAGGGGGAGGGTGGGAGGTGGAGGGAGAGGCGGAGACGGCGGCGGGGAGGTGGAGGCGGAGGAGGCGGAGGAGGATGCGGAGGAGGATGGGGGGGAGCTCCCCCCCACCCTCCTCCTCCGCATCCTGATCCTCCTCCGCCCCCCCCCCCCCCGCCGACGTCGGCGCCCCGACGGGGTGCCAGGGGGGGGGGGGGGGGGGTCGATCGCATGGGTATCCATGCACCGCCTCTGCCTGCCGATCGCGAGCCGTGGGATGTGGGTGCAAAAGTTGGGCATGCGCCACCTCCTCAGCCCCCTCGTTCTCCTGCTACTCCTCCCCAACCACCTCATCCTCTTCATCCAGCCCTATCCTCGCGAAAGGCCCTATCCATCCCACGTCGCCGAACTGCTGACATCGAGCGTCGACTCGGGCGGTGGTGCAAGGCCTTTCAGCACCCTGCCACGCCTGAATGGCAGCCAGGGAGGGACGGGGGATGCAATGCCCATCGCCAGGCGGACCCGCCCGAGGATCGCCGGATGACACTGAGACGCCCTGCGTGTCCGAACGACCGCCAACACCTGCCCAACCCACGCACCCGAGACCAGACATCTCAGGAAAGCGCGAACGAATCGGTCAACAAAACTTCAAACCCGCGCGCCCAACGCAAGGCAGGAATGACACTCCCCGCACGACTACCCTAGATGTCCACGCGACAGCCGGCGACGACAAGCGACGACGTAGGCGACCAGGCCATCACGAGGCGACACCCGAGGAGGCCTCAGCCACGCCCCACGGCTCCATGTGATCACTCCGAGAAGACACGGGGGTGCCCGAGCGTTCTGCTGAATCCCAGGAGCGACGGGATCCAGCGGTGTCGACGACAACGCCAATGGCCAGCGGCGCCCGCCCCCCCCCCCCCCCCCCCCCCCCCAGCCGTCCCACAAAACAACTCGCGCCATACCTCTCAAGACGGACAGGGTTTGCCACGGCACGGCCAGGGCATCGACAGGGCTTGCCACGGCGCGGTCAGGGCGGAGGGAGTTCTGAACATACTACGCGCCACTGCAAAAGCTTACTGGTCCTCGCCGCGGCAGACCCTCACGCCTGCGACGAGAAAAAAAAACACATCCCACCACGCCCGCGCGGAGCAGCGGGGCTTGGGGGGAGGCGGCGCCCCGCGGCACCCGACGGGCCGAGCGTGCGTGGCGGTGGCGAGGACCGTTGCTATCGTCGTCGTCGGCTGGAGATGCTGATGGTCGTCGCTGCTGCAGGTCGTCGCCACCGATGCCGTCGCCTTGGCGACGGCGAGGCCGCCGGCGAGGAGCACAGAGCACAGGACCTGCTCGCTCACTTCGCGCCTGCGAATGCTGCCATGGCGACCGCGCTGAAGGTGAAGCCGCTGAACGCGTTCCCCGCCAGCAGCCTGCACGACTCGACGTCCTCCTGCGGGTCGGCCCCGTGGAAGCCGATGAAGCGGGGCACGACCTCGCCCTGGAGCAGGCGCCACTCCATCCGCTCGGCCGCGAGCTGCGCGCGCATCGCGAGGATGGAGCCCGCGCGCAGCGAGGGCATCACAGGCCGCCACACGACGCCAGAACAGAACTTCAAGCTCAGGTTGCGGTCGGCGAACTGCGGTGTGCCATACTCGACAGGGCACGGATCCACGGCCTCGCCATAGGCCGCCACCTCTATCGCTGCGACGGGAAGCAGCCACAGGAAGCACCTGAAGTGCTCCGGGTAGCCCGTGAGCACGGACGGGTACTCCAGCCTGATCTTCTTGTACTCAGCGAGGTGGAGGTCCGAACAGCCAGGCAACACCTTGGGCGCAGGCTCGCTGCCGTCTGGGCGCGTGAGCGGGATCGCGAGCCAGTCCACGAACGCCGAGATGGGCAGCTGCGGGATCTTCAGCGTGGGCACCATCGACTGGAAAATGCGAATGCCGCTGCCGTCGTCGCCTCGCGAAGCGCGGGATCTGATTCCGCTCGCCCTCCGCCGCCTCCCCCGCCTCCTCCGCTCATGACCCATGTCCTGATCCCATGCCGAGGTCTGCTCCTGCCCCTGCTTGAGCGTCGTCCCATCATGCTGCCGCGGCAGCTCATCCGTCTCCCCACGCAACCTCCGCCGCCTCCACCACCGCACGCCCTGCCCATCCCCCTCTTCCGTCATCCCTCGGCATCCTCCTCCTCCGCCTCGCACTCGCAATCCCCCCCGCCCATTTGCACCCGCACCATCGGGCGCTGTCTGATCCCCCGCCACCCCCGCGCGAGGGCGCAGGTCTGTTTAACAAAGCATCACAGAGCGACCCTACCTAGGAGTTGGAGCCCCGACGAGGCGTGTCTTGCTGCGCACCCAGCGACAGCAGGCTGGTCAGCTAGGATACGCTCGACTGGGCTGCTATGCTAGGCTATGGTATGATATGAGTTGCTGCGCTATGCTATACTATGCTATGCTGCGCTATGGTATAAACTGATATGCTATGCTGCGCTATGCTAGGCTATGCGTTGATATGCGATGATGCTCTGTGAAATACTATGATATGCTATGCTATGTCGCGTTACGATATGATATGCTGAGCTGCGCGGTGCTATGATATGCTATGCTATGCTGTGGTTTGCTATGCTATGCTGCGCTGTACCATGGCATGATATGCGTTGATATGGTATGTGATGAGGCGCTGTGCTATGATATGCGTTGCTGCGCTATTGTATGATATGATGTGTTGCGCTGTGCTTTGTTATGACATGAGATGATATGACGCGCTATGCTATGTCATGATATGGTATGCTGAGATATGCTATGATATGCTTCGATATGATATGATGTGTTATGTCATAATATGGTATGGTATGATATGCTATGGTAGGTTGTGCTATGATCTGCGAATGCTGTCCTTCGCTAAGCTGAGGTAAGTTGAACTGAGCTAAGCTAAGATAAACCAAGCTAAACTAAGCTAAGCTAAGCGAAGCTAGACTAGACTAGGCTCGGCTAAGCTGAGTTAAGCTAGGCTAAGCTAAGATGAGATAAGCAACGCTCAGATAAGGGGGCGCAACTGGGGGAACCGCGGGGCGGATGCCCGGGGGACCTCCTGGGGCGATTTACACTGCCCGGCTCCTTTAAGCTAGAGGGTAAGAACACGTTCTAGGCAGAGCCTAAGTAGGGAACACAACAAGTGGGATCTCCATAGACCACATGTCAGCAGTAGAGGCCATTTCGTTTTCGGATTCGAATGGGGGCTTACGTGCATGAGGGGGGTGGGTGGGGAAGGGATGGGGGGGGGGGCGCGCGCGGGGGCGCGCCTGGGGGGGCGCCGACCATGGGCGCCCTTCGCGTCTCACAGCGGCGCATCGGGAATCCTCCGACGCTGGGGGCCAGAGCGCGGGGCGGGGGGGGCTAGGGCGACGGTGCGCTTGACGGCCAGAGGACCGTGGATGCCCACCAGCGCCATCCTGTAGCGAGTCAGGGGGGCGCCGTACTGCGACGCCTGCAGGGCCACTGCGCGCGCCCTGTAGCCGAGCGAGCCGAGGGCCTGGATGATGCGGTCGCTATCGGCCGTGTCGCCCGGATTCGCCTCGACCATGAGCTCGGCCAAGTTCTCGGGGATCACCCACGCCTGCGCGGAATCGGCGAGGGAAGACCTCCTCCTCCGCCTCCTCCGCCCCCTCCTCTCCTCCGCCTCCTCCTCCCCTCCGCCTCCCCTCCTCCTCCGCCTCCTCCCCCCCCTCCGCCTCCCCCCCCTCCTCCGCCTCCTCCTCCGCCTCCTCCTCCTCATCCGCCTCATCCTCCGCCTCCGCCTCCTCCTCCTCCTCCACCGCCTCCTCCTCCTCCGCCTCCTCCCCCGCCTCCTCCGCCGTCGCCTCCGCCGCCCCCCCCATCCTCACCGCCCCGTCCTGCTCCTCGCACGCCCTGGCCGTCTCCCCCCGGAATGCCACCTCCCACCCCGCCCCGGGGCCGGCCCCTCCAAGAGGCCCCCCAGACGGCCAACGAGGGCATCCTAAAGCCGAAAGGAAGCGCCCTGACAAACAGAACTGCTGGTCACCCCTCCCGGCGGGCGGGCGGGCGCCGTCTCGGGGCCCGCCTGGAGGCCCTATTGGAGGCACAGATGCACCTCTGGATCCGTCTCGGGCGCGCTCGGGGCCCGCTTGGAGGCCCCCAATGAGCCCCAAGCAACCCGAGAGGACAGCTTCGGGCCTTCGTGGGGCCACTCTGGGGCTGCAAGGGACACATAACTAAGGGGGTGCGTTATATGTGCCTCCGCGGCCCTCCCGGGGCCGTCGCGGGGCCTGCGTGGAGGCCACCGCGGCGCTCCAAGAATCGAAAGAGGTCCTCGTCCGCATGCTCCTCTTCGTCCTCATCCGACGCATCCGAGGACCCACCCCAGCGGGCCTTGCCCGTCTCCCCCTCCTCGGTTTGGCACGGGCTCAGGCGCGCGCCGCGCGCGTTCGAATTCATCCGACTCTTGGTCGCGCACGCGAACCCCGCTGCGAACACGTCGGCGGGGGGGATGATCACCATCACCCCCGACTTGATGTCGAGGGCCCTCGGCCGGGAGGGCTCCTCGACCGTCTGAAACAGGTGCCGCGTGTCCGGGAAGTGACGTTTGAGGAAATCCCACAGCCCTCTGGGCTTAGGTGGTATAACGCGTTGACGTCCTCTCTCCGCCCCTCCTCACACCCCCCACCCCTGGGCCTGGCGGCGGTGGGCGGTGGCGTGTGGGGGGGGGGGGGGGGGGCGGGCGGGCGGAGGCACCGCAGCGTCCAACGTGGTCACAGATGACTCCAAGAGGGCGTCAACGTCGCACGACGGCATCCAATATGGCACATGGCACTTCAAGGGTGGGCAAGATAGCCGCCGACATACCCCCACGAGGCCCCAAGACAGCCCCCCGACGGATCCAGGTGCCCTCCGAGCCCTCCACGGCGCCATACTCGATGCCAGCACCCTTCCAATGCCTGGGGGCAATCAATGGTGGTCGCAGTATCGCAGCGGCGCTTGCCATGGGCGTCGGAAGCTTCAAGGTGGCCCAGCCGAGGCCCAAGAGGGGCCCAAGAAGGCCGAAGGCGGCCACGAGAGCGCTCCAAGAGGGCCCCTAGACGCCGTTTGAGAACCTCCGAGGGGGCGACGCTAAGTGGGGGGTCTCCTCGCGTTGCGCCATGGGGCCCAAGGTGATCCCAAGATGCCTCCCAGCCTCTCCCCAACAACCCTCCACCCCGCCCTGGTCGGCCCAGCATGGTTCCAAGAGAGCCCTAGACTGGCTAATATGGTTTTCCAAATGGCCTACGATAGCCACTCATGGCTCAAGAGAGCCTCCGACAGGCATCCAAGGGGCCTCAAGGCAGCCTCCAGATGGACCATGATAGCCGAGCATGGCTCAAGTTAGCATCCGACAGCCTCTAGCCGAGCATTGATCAATATAGCATCCAAGAGGCCCCAAGACAACTGGCAATAAAGTATGGATGTGCTGGTGGGGATACGCGAAGCGTCAAGAATTCTGCTGCAGGACCCCGCGCTCAGCCTGGAAGGTGCTCGAGATGGTGATCCACTTCTGGGGCCGCTCGCCCCGCGCGGTGCGCAGGCTGTCCATGCACTTCACGGGGGCGTCGGAGCCCGAGTAGCCTTCCAGGCTGGAGAAACCACGGGACGTATATCGGAGGTTTGGGTGGGTGGGCGAGGCGCGTCGCCCGCCCACCCGCCTCGCCTCGCCCTGAGCCAGGGGGGGCGAGCAGGAGGAGGGGTGTGGAGACGCGATCACACCCAGCGAGAGCCTGCGTCGACGGTCACCGCGTCCCGCGCGCAAAGCGCCTCGTGCAGGTGGGTCGCGCACCAGGGTGGGAGGCCGCCCAGCGCCTTCGCCTCCAGGGCGGGCCTCGGAGCGCCAGGTGGGGGCCCAGCGGGCGCGCGCGGCGACGGCTCCTGCGAGGGTCGCCGCATTCGTGGTTCCCGACGTTTGGTTTGCGGCAGCGCGCCGCATTTCGCCGCGCCGCCGCAAACCAAAAAGTCGCGTACCAAAAAGTCACATGGTCTCCAAAAAAAGTTTCGCTCGAGACATCCTCGCAAAACGAAGAAATGCAGGCTTACCAGAAACGGTCAAAACAAAACATTCGACCCCCAAACCAACATGTCGATGCGGCGCCGCACGCCGCATTCCGCTGCACCAAGAATACCAAAAAACAACAAACCATGATTTCCCAGTATTTGACCCATGTCCCCCCTCGGAGCCGTCCTGTGGAGCCCGCGGCGGCGCCTCCGGAGCGCCTCCGAGGCCGCCCATCGTGCGGAAGATGTCACCGATGCCCCAGTTGAGACTCGCCACCGCGGCCGGCGGCTGCATGGGGACAAGGGCGGCCTGCTGGGCTGGCGCCGCGGCGGCGGCGGCTGCCGACGGCGAGCTGAGGCTGCGTGGCATCGGGCTCATCGGCGCCGCCGAAGCCAGCGATGCCGGGCTGGCCGACGGCCGTTCAGAGTCCCCATGGATCGGGCACAGGCCCGACGACTGCAGCACCCTGGGCATCTTGGCGACGCGCCCGCTCCACAGCGGGTCCGCGGGCGGCGCGGCCACTGCCCCACTCTCGGGCGTGCCCGGCTGCGTCTCGAGGTCAGCAGGCTCGGCGCCGAGAGAAGCGTCAACCTGCGCCCCGATGGCCGCGCGGCACCGCTTGCGGTCGGGCGTCTGCGGCGCCGCCGCATCGCCCGAAGCCCGCGAGGGCTCGGGCGCGGCATCGGGCTGTCCAGGCCGCGCGGCGTCGTCGGCGGGCCTCCCAGCTGAGGCCGCCGCAGGCGCCGCGGCCTCACGCGGGAGGGATGGGGGTGGGGGGAGGGGGGGGGGAGCAGGGTGGGGAGGCCGCGCCCGCTCGTCCTGCCCCCTCATTCGTCCGCCTCCGCCCCCCCCCCACACCCCCTCCGCGCGTTGGGCATCCTCATCCTGCTCCGACTCCCCCGCAACCGCCTCCTCCATGCGACTGCTCCTCGGCATATAACGCCCCCGCCGCCCGACGCGGCAGCGGGGGAATGGCACCCTGCGGGCGCGGGGGCGGGGAGGGGGGGGGGGAAGGGGGGGGGCGACGAACGCCTGGAATCGCAAGGTGACATCCGAGGGTCTGGCGAAGGCTGACCCTCCTGCCCCCCTGCATCCTCCTGCCGCGGCTCACGCCAACTACCGCGCGCCCCTCTCCATCCCCCTGCGAGCGGTCGGGGCTTCCGCAGCATCCACGTGCTCAATCGTCTGCTCGAGATAGGCCTCGAGGTCGTCGATCGACATGGCAGCTGGCCCGGGTGCAACCACGCCCTTGTCGGCGGACGGAGGGCCAAGTGCGGCGTCGCAGCAAGTGCCCGCCTGCGTCTCCACAGGCGGCGATGGCGCCACCGCTGCAGGCGCGCACGCCACTGGCACTGTCGCGACCGCGACCTCGCATGCGGCGTCGCCTGCGACCGCCTGAGACGGTGGCACCTGCTGCGGCGGCGGCCCATCTGGCTCCTGCGACGGCGCGGCCGCGCCTGCAGCGGCGGGGGGCGGGGCGCGCCCTGATGGGGGGCCCGAGCCCGGCGCCCCAGCGGCGGCGCTGTCCTGTGACGAATGCCCTGACAACGGCGCAGCCGCGACGCCCGCGGGGGGGGCAGTCTTGATTGGGCTGGCCTGGAGAGGCTCGGACGGCGGCCCAGAGGATGTCGCCGCGGTGGTCGGCGACTCCTGGGGCGGAGCGGCATGGCCCGCCGTCGCCTGGGACGCCCCTGGCAACTGCGCGGCCGCCATCTCCGCGGCGGTCGCCGTCTCCTTGGCGGCCGCCTTGGCCTTGGATCCCGCCTTCTCCGTGCCGCCAGCCCGGTCCTTGGCGCCCCCCTCGCCTTGGACGGGGCCCCGCCCTTCTCGGCGGCGGCGCCCCCCTTCGCCTTGGGCGGCGCCTTGGGCTGATCGGTGGGGGCGGCCTTGGGCGCTGTCGCCGTGGACGGGGCCTTGGCAATGGAACTTTCCTTGGCGGCTGGCGACTCGGCGTCGCCAGAGGGCGTATGCTTAGCGACCTTCGGCTCGACGGCCGCCGTCGCCTTGGGCACCGCCGCGCCGTCGGCGTCGGCGGAGGGCCTCGGCGCCCGCTTAGGCAAGGCGCTAGCGATCGTCGCGTCAGCTGCACCTGCGTCGCCAGGAGACGGGGCCCGGCCAGCGGCGGCAACCAGCTGCTCGACGACGGATGTCATGTGCCGAGGGGCGGCGGGCGCCCACGAGCGCGAAGAACGTTCGATTGACACCGAACGGCTATGGGGAGAAACGTGTCCCCGAGTGCAGACCGCCCCCGAACTCTAAACTATCCTGAGCGGGGCCGACCACCCTGGATACCCTCGTCAGGCCCCGACCCTCGCCTCGACGACAACGAGGCCAACGGCAGAGGGGAGGCGCGCCGAGGAACGAGGGAGGGGGCGGGGCAGGATCACCTGGAGACAGCAACGAAAGGCATGGCAGAAGGAAGAGGCGACGGACTTTGATGATCGAAAGGCGGGAGCGAGGCGACAGAAGAGGCGAAGTAAGCAAATTGGGGCGGCATCCACCATCTGGATGGCGGCCGAACTCGTCTCCTACTGGCTGCGCCGTAGGCTGCGGCCTCAACGTGCCCTGTCGGCCGCGCCAAGGGTTGCACTGTCGGGTCGTGCGGGTGAGAGGTCAATCGGCTGGCCAGTCAGTCATCAATTCAGTCAGTCTGTCTCGCCGAAACGAAGCAACCGATGACGCACTGTGCGCAACAAGCACCTGCACGGATGGGCACCCGTCACACATTCAACAGTTGGTTCGAAGATAGGTAACGGCCTTGAGCATGGAAGCCATCTTTGTCAGATGAGGGTGGGTGGGTGGGTGTGTGCGCGCGTGTGTGTGTGTGTGTGTGTGTGTGTGTGTGTGTGTGGGGGGGGGGGGGGGGGGGGGCGGAGGGCGCGCCTGCCGCGCGGACAGAGCTAGGTATGTGTGGGCCCCTACCCAGGCTCTGCCTAGAAGGGTTCTTACCATCTAGCTTAAAGGGGCCAGGCAGCGTAAATGGCCCCGGGCGCTTCCCCCGGCATCCGCCCCGCTGCCCCCCCCAGCTGCGCCCCCTTAGCCTAGCGGGGCTGTCCTCATCTTAGCTTAGCCTAGCTTAAACTAGCTTAGCGTAGCTTAGCTTAGCCTAGCTTCGCCTAGCTTAGCTTAGCCTAGCCGAACCTAGCTTAGCTTAGCGTAGCCGGGCTCTGCTTAGTTTAGCTGTCAGCTTTGCTCAGCTTAGCTCAGCGCAGCATTAGCATGTCAGAACATAGCATTAGCAGACAATCGACATAGCATAGCATTAGCATAACATAACATTTGCATATCACAACATACCATATCATAGCATACCACAGCGTATCATATCATAACATGGCATGGCATCACGTCTCAAAGCATAGCTTCACATAGCTTAGCATAGCACAGTGCGTCATAGCATATCATAGGATGGCATATCATAACATATCCTATCGCAGCATAACATCGCATTGCAAATCACAGCGCAATATGGATATCATAGCATAACATAGCGCAGCATAGCATAGCCTTTCATAGTGTAGCACAGCCTAGCATATCATCGCGCATCATAGCATTGCATATCATATCATAGCATAGCGCCGAATATCATAACATAGCATAGCGCAGCCTATCATAACATAATATAGCCTAGCATAACACAGCGCAGCCGAGCGTACCCGGGCTGAACAGCCTCCTGTCGCTGGGTGCGCAGCGAGATACACATCTTCGGGGCTCCAACTCCTAGGTAGGGTCGCTCTGGGATAATTGTTTTGTTTGTAGGGGGGAGGGTGGGTTAGTGGGGGAGGCGCGGGATGGAGGATGCAGGTTCTGTCACCAACGCTGCGACCCCAATGCGCTCACTCTCCACGGCGGCGACGCCCCTGGCCGCGCGCGAGTTCAAAGCCGCGGAGGCGTGACCAAGTCCTCCGGGTGAGAGGCTGGGCCTAGCTCCCGAATGGGCAGCGCGAAATGCAAGGATTTGGCGTCGGGGCGCGAATTATCGATGTGCATGCCCGAGAGCAGCCATCTCTTGAGCTGCCGAATGCAGCCTGCATCGTCGAGCGGAAACGCGCCGCCGACGCTAGCATAGCCTACCTTTCTCTGACAAATGGCAAGCCCCCCTTCGTTCAAGTGGAGCCCGCATGCGGCCCCCCACCCATCCTGGACAGACCGCCCGTCGGGGAAGGTCCTGCAGGCTCCAGGCACCTGCTTTGCAGGTGCTTGGGGCAAAACATGGCCTTTTGGCAAAAGGACATGTTTTGCCATAGCTGCATGGTTGAACGTATGTTCGCGGTATACAAGTACACTAAGTGCTACCATGATTATTACAACGAGCGTGCTATAACTATTAAGTTTCGTACATAATCGCATGTCAATTGTGTTGTGATATGCGCGTTTTGTATTCCTCATTATCCACTTCCTTCTCCTTTTCCTCCCTTTCCTCTTCCTTTTGCTTCTCCTCGTCCTCCAGCTCCACCTCGCCCCCCTCACCCTCCTTTTTTTCCTCCTCCTCATCAAGTCTGTCATCTTCCTTCTCTTCCCCCTCCCCCTCCTCCCCCTTCGCTGCTCTCGGAAGTGCCCGGAGAGGGTCGCCCCCCAGTGCAATGGCACATCCCTCTCATTTCTCCGCCTCGTCACCCATTCTCCCAGGCGCTGTCGCTGCACCTCCCTCCCACTGCACCCGGTGCTCTATCTTTGGAGAAAACGGCATAAACATAAACGTTCGACGGTGCGCGCGGATTTTTTGGATGTGCGCTGGTCGCCCTGGGCAGCGCCTTCGGCGCCGCCCCCGGCACCGCGCGCCAGGGGGGGGGGCGCCCAGCGCAGATCCAAGGAATCAGCTCGGACCGTCGAAAGTTTATGGTTGCGCAGTTTGTTTTTCACCTCTCTCTCTCTCTCTCTCTCTCTCTCTCTCTCTCTCTCTCTCTCTCTCTCTCTCTCTCTCTCTCTCTCTCTCTCTCTCTCTCTCTCTCTTTGTTTTTTCTTCTCCTCCCGACCCAGCGTCATTTCTCTCTGGGCTGCCTTCGCAAGCCAGGGCGCAGCTCAGATGTAGAAGTAACCGTTCTCAGGAGCGATCCAACCGTGGCCGTACCTACGGTGGGAGAGGGGGCCGCGGGGACCCAACAAAAAAAGAGGACGAGTAGGCCCCAGGAGTACTCAAGGATGTCCTCCTTCGCATCTTTGGCCCAGGCAGCCCAGAACTGCGCGACGCAGGCCATGCGCCCCAAATCCTATCGGATCCCAGGGGGAAGGAGCGGAGCAGGGGAGGGAGAGGAGGGAGGAAATAGGGGAAAGTGGGGCGGGAAGGGAGGGTGGGGGTGGAGAGTGGGAGTGGAGGAGGTTGGGCAGCATGTCTTGTAGGGTCCTGGAAATCCAACATGAACAGAAGCCTAAAGATCACATCGCCGTAGAGATCCGCGAAAACGAAGGTGAGCTCATATCCAATCGGGATGTCTCGGGGAGGGCCTACATCGAACCATATGCGCTCAATGTCTTGTTTCGCAACTTCAGCCCAATATTCAATACCGGGCATGGTGATGGGTGCGCTGTCACAGAGCTGCACTCTCGAGTGAAGCGTGCTGCATGGGAAGAGCGGCGTCGCCACTAACGACGGCGTTGACGATGAACCCAGCGCGACCCCAATTTCTTGGCATTAATCTTGGCATTTCGAATTCCCTGAAAAACCAAAGAAATCACCGTTAACGGGCAACGCAACAACAGCACACACTGGGGGCGAGGAACCCGAGGGCCCGCCAGGGAACGGGCAAAATACTGCGGGCAAGCACCAACTTTTAATTTACAAGGAATCCGTTGGGCAAGCCTAGTTGGGGAAAGCGGCGACGGCGACGACGACGGCTTCGACGACGTCGACGATGACGACAACGACGACGATAACTATAACGAGGACGAGTACGACCAGGCCAGCATTACAAATGGCGCCTCTAGAACTCGAGGCGTCACAGCAACAACTCTTGGCCAAGGCAGCGCCTGTGCCGCCGAAAGGCAAGGAAAAGGATACAGCGCTGCAGGACTCGCAGCGATCGTCGAACAAACGATGTCACGTTTCCTCCGCGCGGCCCAAACATCAAGCTTGGCCGCGCGAAGAAAACGCAAGTTCATTTGTTCAACTATGACGTGCTTGGATGCGTGTACCTCGTCGCTTTTGCGACCCGGCCAACGAAATCCTCATCCAGGAATTCGTCAACCCAGGAGTGGGCGCCAGGCCATGAGTTAGAAATTTGTCCCTACCTAGGCTCTGCCTAGAAGGGTTCTTACTCTCTATCTTAAAGGGGCCAAGCAGTTTTGCCCGCCCCGGGCGGTTCCCCCAGTCCCCGCCCCGCGGTTCCCCCAGTTGCGCCCCCTAGCTTTATCTTTAGCTTTAGCTTTAGCACTAGCTTTAGCTTAGCTTTAGCTTTAGCTTTGGGCTTAGCTTATCTTTAGCTTTAGCGTTAGCTTAGCGCTAGCTTAGCTTTAGCTGATCTTTAGCTTAGATTTAGCTTAGCTTTAGCTTAGCTGTAGCTTAGATTTAGCTTAGCTTTAGCTTAGCTTTAGCTCAGCTTTAGCTTAGCTTTAGCTGAGCATTAGCTTAGCTTCAGCTCAGCTTTAGCTTAGCTTCAGCTTAGCTGCAGCTTAGATTTAGCTTTGCTTTAGCTTAGCTTCAGCATATATTTCGCGTTTCTTTAGCTTAGCTTTACCGTTACTACTAATGCTGCTTTCCTAGGGGGCCCAACTCCTAGGTAGGGTCGCACTGGGATAATTGTTGCGCTGTTCTTGAGCCCCCCCCTCTTATCTTATCCCCCCCAACTCTCATGGGGTCAGGCGGACTGCTCGTTGAGAGCGTGGGACAGCGACAGTTTCCTAGGATTCAGCTTGTCGCGCTGCATGGCCCTCCTAAGGTGTGTCAGGTAATGCGATTTTGGGCGGATTTTATACAGGCAGCGCATGACATTGCGATTCGCAAGGTCTTGGTACGCGAGAAAAAACAAATGCAGGGCCCGCGACGCCCTGGCCACCCCATTCTCAGTCATTATCAGTTCTTCGGCATCAAGGATGCGTCCGCTTCCCCTGGCGGGCACCAGGCATGACAGAGCGAAGCGACGAAGAGACGGCGGGCGCCGGCGGGAAGGGCGCCCTTCCCGCCGTCGCTCATCGCCATTTCTTCCTGCTATCCTCCCGTCACCTATCCCCCCTCCTCTGCGCTCGATGGGGGGAGCGGGCGGGGTGTCAGATGCGGTGCGAACGCAGCTATAGCCGGCCCTCCACCCTCCCACGGCCCCCTCATCGCCCACCGCGTGCTTTTCGCTGGGGGCCCAGGGCGGGTGAAGGCGAAGCCGGGTGCTAGAAATTCAGCGGATCCCCACGACGCCGTTGCCCTTAGTTTCGACTCCCAGGAATCATCGCACGCAAGATAGCACATGCTTGCCATGAATGCAGTGTATAGTTTCAAGCTCCCAGCCTTGAACTTAAAATTCAGAACGGCTGCTGGTTTGGACGTTCACGTCCGATTGAAGCCATAGTGAGTCTACCTTTCGGAACCACCAGGTTGTTATCGGTGCACCACATCCGCGAAACCCTAGGAAAGTGGCACTGCAGCGCAACAGAAATCATCAATCCTCTCCCCCCTGTTCTCGTTCAGAGGCTTTGGGATGAAGGGCGGAGAGGTTTGAGGGGGCGAGAGGTTGAGGAGGGAAGGTAATGCGACGGATAACGGCCGAGCCAGATGAGTCGCAGCAGCATCTGGAGCTCCTGCAACTTATCGTGGCTGCTGCTGCCCGTCAGCACGCCAGAGTCGAGCACGTCGACAATGAGACTGCCGACGAAATCCCTCGCCATACCTGCGGTGGGGGAGCGGCGACGCAGACGCGGGGGGGGGGCCAGGGACCAGTGGGCCCAGGTTCCATGAAGTCCTGGAGGCTGGCTTCTGGGGAGCCCCAAGGATGCCGATTAATCTCTGTCCCCGTGGGTGCCTTCGTGCCAGTCATGCATCAGATCCTCGACGTTTTGATGCAGGGTCCATCCAGGAACTATCACCCAAGGGCTCAATCTGCGTTCAGTGTAGAGGTCCGCCAGACCGCATGGACCCTGCGTCGAATCCTCGGGTTTGAACCGACACGTTTTTCCTGGGCGGCCCACGGGTATCCAGGAAGTTCTCTAGGGGGAGCAGCTGGGGCCCAGGGCCCCGACGTGGAGCAGCGGCGGAGGCGGGGCAGGTGGGAGCGGAAAGCTTGTTAGATACATTTGGTGCGTAAGCTCAGTTTTCCACCAACCAGCAGAGTCCGAGAGATCACCATAGTTCAGCTCTGGGTCATGTCTTTTCAATGGGGCTTCGGCTAGGCACATTTCACATATTTGTTGACGTTTCAAATAACGCCAGAATCCACGCCCCCGACTTGCGAGGGGACAGGCGCATCGGTCTCTTCCCCTCTGGTTTCAGGGTCCTGAGGTGCCCCCATGCACCTTTAATTTTTACCCCTCCCACTGCGGGCCCCGGGCCCCCACTGGCGCGTCAGCCCTTCGCCCCCAACCTTCGCGGCATGCGCAGCCACGGAATAAATAACATTCTGTCCGCATCTTCCGATCACCTTTCCAAAATGCGAAGCAAGCTCTCCAACCGCCAGCAAGTTCAGATCCGTGCTCGTCAACGCCTCTCATGCAAAGGTCAAGCGACCACGATCGGAACTCTGCAACTTTTGTGTGTGCCTGGGTCAATAGTTCGTCCGTGGCAACAAAGTCGGCAAGCAATGCAAACATGGGAATCTTACAATCGTAGACATCACCCCAAGCAAAAACAGACGAGATGCTCCAAATGATAGCCTCGAGTCTCTTGAAGGATTGCGCGCCATCCATATGGAAGCAGAGCGGCACGCACTGGTCTAGGTGCTCAGAGTGGTTCCTGAGATCGGACCACCCCCTCCCACCCCATAGCATTCTGCGGCACCCCAGGGCCGTCGGCGGATTTTTGTTCGGGAGCCTTTGCTGCCAAGCCGAGGGGGCCTTCGTTTCTGCGGCGCCTCCCTTCTTCCCCTCCTACTCCTCATCCTATTCCTACTCTTGCTGCTGCTCGCGCCTCTCCCCCTACTCCCCCTACTCCTCCTCATCTTCCTCGTTCTCATCTCTCGCATCCTCCATGCCTCCTCATCCTCCTGTCCTGAACATGGGGCGCTCATGGCCATAGGGTTGCATGAGGAAGTTCTCCCAGAATTCAATTATCGCATCAATTGTTGTTCGCTCTAAGAACGCAGTCTGGAATACTTGCGGCCCCTGGCGGAACACCGCGCGCAAGACGTCATGCGGCGCTGGGGGCCATTTGTTGCGAGGTGGGTGGGGGATGGAGGTTGCGCGCGCAAGGCAATCGAATGCCAAATCCTGCCGTGCGACGAAGAAAGACCACCCTGGCCGAAATTTGATGGAGAGAAATCACAAAAGGCGGTCCTAGAATAGTGAAAGGTAGTGTATCTGTTGTTCCAACTTCATCGGTCTGAACTTCCAGGTGAATCGTTCTCGGACGGAGCCCGTGGTCCCAAATATTATCTGTCCAGCGGTGAAGGTCCCGCTCGGTGTTCTGAGATGATTTCCCACCGTTCCCACATTTGGCATACTCCGTAATCACAGGGTCGGCTGATCCATCCTTCTCCAGAGCCACGGCTAAACGATGGGATGTGGACGCGCTATTCGTAAGCATTTGCCAGATCATCTCTGCGAACGTCGCGGAATCGGCGCGCGTTTCAACCCCCCTCTTCTTGGTAGGCCTGTGGGTGGGGCACATGGGGCAATAACACTTTGCAACGCAGGATCTCGCAACCGATGGCCTCATCGGGAGCACCCAGACCACATCGAAACATCGACTGGCCACCAGGGCAGGTTTACCTATAAGGAAACCTGTCCTGGTGGCCAGGTGCCCTTATGCGGGGCAGTGAATATATTCAATGCGAGGTATTGAACACATTCAACGCCCCGCATCGCATTCAGAAGGCCCCAAGTTCGAAATGATGCGGCCTGACATTGGGCGGCGGCCTCGAAGCTGCAGGGGTCGCGGGCGCAGCAGCTGCCAACGACGCACCTGCGGGCGCCCGGCGATGGTTCAGAGAGGGGGATATGGCCAGCAGCAGTCCGTCCCCCCTTCCTCCTCCTACTGCTCCTCCTCCTCCTCATTATGATCCCCTCCTCCTCTCCCCCCCCTCCTCCTCGTCCCCCCCCTCCTCCTCCTCGCCCTCCTCGTCCTCCTCCTCGCCCTCCTCCTCCTCCTCCTCCTCCTCGGGCCCCCCTCGAAATGGAGAGCGACGGGGGAGGGGGATATGATTTCCACGCCTGGATGTTCGGAAGAGGGGGATATCGTCTCCACGGTTGGATTCTCGGACGGAAGGGGATATCGCTTCTACTTGTCGCCATCCACGTTTACGCCTCAAACTCCTCAAGATGTCACCATTCCTACGAAGGGCGCCCTCGAAATTGAGTGCGACGGAAGGGGGCGAGATCATCTCCACGGCTGGTTTCTCGGAATGGGATGGCTCGCGTCTCCGCGGCTGGATTCGCGAAGCGATGGCGAAGCCTTGATGCGGAGGAGGCGAGATGAAGCCAGGAGGTGGAGAATGGCGATGAGGAGGAGGAGGGCCGGCGCACAGGATTGCAATGGGTGGTAAGCGGCGCGACCTCTGGGATTGTCAGAACGTTCCGAGGCGACCCTGGCGGGGGACGATGACGCGCACGTTTTCCCGGCACAAACCCACGGGCGTGCGCCGCCAGATCCACGGGCGGCCCCCGATCGACGCACGCCCGAGCGCGGCGTCGCCCCGATGGCGCTGCACGTGCGGAGCAGCGTCGTAGTGAAAGCACGGCGCAGGCGTCGGGAGAGGAGGTCGAGGCCCTCTGGTTCTGCAGCTCGGAGGAGGAGGAGGTAGGCGCTGAGCGTGGCGTCGCCCCGATGGCGCCGCACACTCGGAGCAGCGCCGTAGTGAAAGCGCGGCGCAGGTGCTAGGAGAGGAGGTGGAGGTCCTCTATAGATAGTTCTGCAGCTTGGAGGAGGAGGAGGAGGGGGGCGCTGAGCGCGGCGTCGCCCCGATGGCGCTGCACGCGCGGAGCAGCGCTGCAGTGAGAGCACGGCGCAGGTGCCAGGAGAGGAGGTGGAGATCCTCTAGTTCTGCAGCTCGGAGGAGGAGGGAGGTGGAGGAGGAGAAGAAGGAGGAATGAGGAGGAGGAGGAGAAGGAGGAGGAGAAGGAGGAAGAGGAAAAGGAGTGGGAGGAGCAGGAGGAGGAGGAGGAGGAAGAAGAGGAGGACCAGGGAGAGGACGCGGGGAGGGACGGAGAGGATAAAGAGCAGAGGGCTGGAGCGAGCGAAGGCCGTGCTTCTCAGAAGTCATTCTCCGCGCCAGCCGCGTCGGCGGCGGCGGCGGCCTTGCGCCGCCGCTTCGCGGCGCCGTCGTCGCCCGACGCCTTCTTCGCCGCGGTCACGCACGCATCGACGAAGACCAATCGGCGGAGGGAGAGCAGAGAAGGCGGAGGAGGTGGAGGAGGAGGTGAAGGAGGAGGAGGAGTAGGAGGAGGAGGAGGGGAGGAAGGGGGAGGACGAGGAGGAGGAGGAGGAGGAGGAGGTGAAGGAGGAGGAGGAGGAGGAGGAAGAGGAGGAGGAGGAGGAGGAGGAGGAGGTGAAGGCGGAGGAGGAGGAAGAGGAGGAGGAGGGGGAGGAGGAGGAGGAGGCGCAAACCTTCTTCTCATCGTAGCTGTTGAACAGCTTCTGCGCGTCCCCGAAATACGCCTCGTACTCGATCGGGTCGTCGCTCTTCTTCGCGACCAGCTTCTGGATCTGGCTGTGCGCCCTGGGCGCGCCCTTCGAGCGCTGCACCAAGAAGCTGACAAGGTCCTTCGCCATTTCGAGCCCGTCGAAAGTGAGCGAGCATTGGAAGCACTGCGCACTCTGCTTCTTCAACAGATCCATCAACTCGCGGGCCGTCTCTAGCGCGCCCATGGGCTCGATCTCCACTGAACCGTCGCCGTCGGCAACAGCAGCGTCGGGCAACGCCTTGGGCTTCGCCTTGGCCTTGGCCTTGGCTTTCGCAGCCACGGCTCCTGGCCCCGACAAGCCCTCCGTCACAGCAAACATCGACGCGACGCTGCTGTCCCCATAGCCAGCCAAATCCGGCAGCTGGTCGCATCCGAACATCTCGCCTGCATCTACTAAGCTCTGCGCCTGGTCCCCAGAAATCTCAGTCGAGCCCTCCAGCGACTGCTCCTGCGGGAGAAAAAAAGGGAGGACGAGGGGTAGGAGGAGGTGCTCCTGCGGGAGAAAAACAAACAAAAAAAAACGCGGGGGAGGAGGAGGAGCAGGAGGAGAAGGAGGAGGAGGAGGAGAAGGAGGAGGAGAGGACGAGGAGGAGGAGGAGGAGGGGGAGGAGGGGGAGGAGGAGGAGGAGGACGAGGAGGAGGGGAGAGGGAGGGAGGGGAGGAGGGAGGGAAGGGAAAGGAGGAAGAGGAGCAGGAGGATTGAGGAGGAGGAGGAGGAGGGGATAGGGAGGGGGAGAGGAAAAGGAGGAAGGAGACAGGAGGAGAAAGGAGGAGGAGGAGGAGGAGGAAAAGGAGGAGGAGGAGGAGGAGGGGAGTGAGGAGGGGGAGGAGGTCGGGATGAGGATGTGCGGATCCTCGCTGAACTGGGCCGCGTTCCTCACGCTGCGTCCGTTGTCGACCATGCACCTTGTTTTGAGATGCACCTCGAGGATAGCGATGCCCTCGTCATCCCCTCCACCGGCGATGAGAAGAGGTCGACCTCGGTGGAGATCTCCACCGCCGTAGACCTCATCATCAAAAGGGGGGGGGGACAAGGGGTCGCTATGTTCGAGGTGTATCTTAAGACAGGGTACCGGCGCTCCAATTCGTCGGTCGGGAAGTACTTGTCGGGGCGCCAGTGACCGCGACTCACGCAGTCGTCAATCACTTGCTGGAGCTTCACGGGGTCGGGGTACATCTTCTCGAGGTCGCGCCGTTTGTACTCGAGGTCGCGACCAGAGGAGAAGGTGGAGGAGCAGGTCGAGGTGTCGGGGTAGGCGGAACCCCTCACCCTCCATTCCACCAGGAGGAGGAGGAGAAGAGAAGAGAGTTGAGATAAGGAGAGTGGAGAAGAAGAAGAGAGAAGGAGGCGAAGGAGAAGAGGAGTTGAGATGGAGAGAGGAGAGCAAGGGAGAAGACGAGGAGTAGAGGAAGGGCAGGAGGAAGAGGAGGGCGGCTAGCAACGTCCTTGTTTTTGTCAGGCGACGCGTCATCCTCAGGATGCACTGCGCTTGGTCCTTTCCAGACCTCGAGACGCAGGTGCAATGGTGAGTGGCCCCCTGGGATATGTGTATATATATATATACTATGTACATACATATACTACAGTATGCATAAACAGTACAAACATATACGTAACTACATATGTATATATATATATATATCCCAGGAGACCACTCACCAAAGACGTCCCAGGAGGGTTCCGGCATGTCCCAAATCGGGCCCCGTTGTTTTGAAACGTGGAATGCGTTTGGCCCGGTGCACTTCAGCCAGTCGTTGAAGGTGTCCAGGGCATTCTCCTTATAGTACGGCACGAGCGAAGCGTGCGCGCGCTTCTTGTTGTTCATCAGGCGCTGGAACTCGTTCCATTCCTGCTTGGAGCGGGGGAATCAGATCTGGATGGGAAAGGGTGAGAAGGAGAAGGAGGAGGGGGAGGAGGAGGGTGTCATATCCTTGTTGTGCGTGGCCGTGCTGCAGCACCCGAGCGCGACGAGCTGCATCTTAGCCTGCTCGTCCCCCTGCTTTGCGGCCATCTTGACCTCTCTGAGCTGCGCGTCATTCAGCTGGGATGCGATTGTTCGAATTCAGCTGATCGACGAGCAGATCGCCAGCGAGAGCTGGAAATGGAAAACGCAAACAAAAACCTTAAATGAATGGGGGGGGCCCGAAGACCTCATCCAGCGTGGGCAGTTCGAAGTAGTCGCCCGTGGCTTTGTTGATCAGCGTCCCTGGACAATCTGAAAACACGTCTTCGGGAATGGCGGAGTCCAGGGGCGACCCCTCCTGGAGCGCGACAGAGGGAGGAGGGGCAGCATCAGGAGAAGGAAAGAGGCAGGACGATCGAAGAGGATTCGGAAGGGGGAGGAGGAGGAGGAGGAGGAGGAGGAGGAGGAGGAGGAGGAGGAGGAGGAGGAGGAGCAAGAGGAGGAGGAGGAGGAGGAGGAGGAGGAGGACCAGGAAGTGGGGAGGTGGACGAGGGGGAAGAAGACGAGGAGAAGGAGGAGCAGGAAAAGGAAAACGAGGTCCTGGGCGACCACCTCGTTTGGCCCCGACTCGTCCCACTGCCCAGGCTGGCGGCCGCTGGCCGCGGGCGCGGCCGCCGCGCCCTCCCCCTCCGCGAAGCTCTCCTTCTCGTCGAAGTTCTCGTCGAAGTGCCGCTCGCCGAAGTGCTGATCGTCGAAGCTGCCCTCGAATCGCCCTCCTCGAAGTGCTGCCCCCCCTCCGCGAAGTGCTGATCGCCCTCCTCGAAGTGCTGCGCGCCCTCGAAGTGCTGCTCGCCCTCCTCGAAGTGCTGATCGCCCTCGAAGCGCTGCCCCTCCTCTTCGAAGTGCTGCTCGCCATCCTCGAACGGCTGCTCGCCATCCCCGGGGGCGGAGTGCTCAGCGCCGCATGGCGCGCTGGCAACCTCCTCGAGCAGGTGGGTCTTGACAGCTCGCAGCATCGCATGCTCGACCTTGGCAGCCTTCCTCGTCGGTCCACCGAGGTCGCTGCCGTTCGCAGAGGGCGTCGGCGATGGCGATGACCGCGGCCTCGGCGGCGGCGTTCGCGGCGTCGTGCCTGTAGAGCTCGCCGTTCCAGGGCTCGGGCCTGATACCCTGGGCGCACTCGGCCTCGAACCCGGGCACGCAGGAGCGCTCCGCTTGCGCGGAGGCTGCATCGCCGCCTCAACCTCCCAACGTATCCGTTCACCCTCAGCTGGCGACTTCACGGCTGTCGGGCGGTGCGACTGCTGCCTGCTGCTGCTGCTGCTGCTGCGGGACTGCTGCACATTTGCCCTTGCCCTTTTGCGCCTGCGGTGGGACGGCTGCGCCGTTGCCCTTCGCCTGCGCCTGCGGTGGGGCTGCTGCGCCCTTCGCCAGCGAGGCGGAGGTGCCCTTCGCCTTGCCCTTCGCCTGCACCTGCTGTGGAGCTGATGCGCCCTTGGCTGCGCCCTTCGCCATGCTCTTCGCATGCGCCTGCGGTGGAGCTGCGCCCTTCGCCTTGCCCTTCGCCTGCGGTGGAGCTGCTGCGCCCTTCGCCTGGCCCTTCGCCTGCGCCTGCGGTGGAGCTGCAGCGCCCTTCGCCTTGCCCGTCGCCTGCGCCTGCGGTGGAGCTGGCGAGCCCTTCGCCTTGCCCTTCGCCTGCGCCTGCGGGCCCTGCTGCGGGGCAGCTGCAGCCTTGCCCGCAGCCTTGCCCTTAGCCGGCAAGCTCGCTCGCTGCTGGAGGCATTGCTGAAGCAGCACCTGCGTGTTCGCCACAGCCCGCTGCTTCGCCGGCGCCATGCGACCCCTGTCGAGGCCCCACGAAATCCTCGACCAAAAAAGGCTGCAGGATGGAGAGGACGGGCCGGGGAGCAGACGAGGGTGGGCACAGAGGGCCAGGGACAAGGATGCGGGAGGAAGGGCAAGGGAGAACGGGCCTGGATGAGCTTGAGGGAGGAAATCCCCAGGGTTTTTTCTGTCCTCAGGGGCTGTTGTCGGGTGCGCGGCGGCATCCCGAGGGCTCTCGAAACCAAATCCGCGGGGCTTTCAGGTTAGGAAGAGAAGGAAACTTAGGTGAGAGAGAGTAAATCCAAGCATTTGGGGGGGGGTC